>OX326968.1:43898479-44419026 GCA_946800305.1 Medicago arabica | reverse complement strand
GGTAATAATCATCGTGAGGGGTTGTTCCCTGCGGATATTGGGAGGCCGGCGTTGGGGGTGAAATTGCTCAGAGGGGCTGTTAGCCGAGATAAAGGTTTTATTGAGGGGTTGGCCATGAAGAGAGCTTCTAGGGCTGCTGAGTTAATGCGTCTTCTTCCTAAGTTACGAGATCCTCAAAGTGAGCTTCTTCTACTTCGATCGTACATGGGTATTGCCAAACTTTTCTTTGGCTTAAGGACGTGCCAACCGATTCACATAGAGGAGGCGGCTATGTTGTTTGATAAAGAGTTGTGTTAAGCGGTTGAGAGCATTGTAGTTGGTGGAGGTCCTTTCTTTGGGGACCTTCAATGGAGGTTGGCTTCTTTACCTATTAGGTTTGGAGGGTTGGGTTTATACTCAGCATTAGAGGCTTCCTCGTACGCTTTTGTGGCTTCTATGACACAGTCTTGGGTGCTACAAGATCATATTTTGAGAGACAGTGGGTTATGTGGCATGGACTCGGATTTTGATATTGCTTTGGATGGTCTTCGTGGTACGATTCCAGATTTTGATGTTAGCAGTTTTACTAGCAAAGACACCATCCCTCCTAAAGCACAACATGTTTTGGCGAGTGCTCTTTTTAGTAAAAGTGTTCAGGATATGGAAGTTAAGTTTGACATGACCATTAGACAGAAGGCAGTTTTTGGATGTTTGCAAGCAGCACATGCTCAATATTTTCTTCTAGCTATCCTGATTGATGGGTTAGGTCAGCATATGTCACCAGTGGAGTATCGTACTATCCTTAAATATCGCCTTATGATTCCACTATTTCCTATTGATGAGGTGTGCCCTCTTTGTCGTAAGGCGTGTCTGGATACTTTTGGGGAGCATGTTGTTCATTGTAAGGAACTTCCCGGCTTTAAGTACAGACACAACTTTGTTAGGGATGTACTTTTTGATATATTCAGACGGGCAGGAGTATCAGTGAAGAAGGAGGCACCTGTGAACTTCCTGACCGATCGGCTAGAAAGAAGATCAACACTCAGACATGCAGATGTTATGGTGTATGGATGGGTAAGAGGTAAACATGCATGTGTAGACCTGACTGAGGTTTCACCACTTGTGGGATTAGGTGTCGGGCCTTTTACCGTAGGACAGGCAGCCTTAAAAGCTGCGTCAAGTAAAGTGGCCAAACACGAGAAAACGTAGTTGCTGAAATTTGATTTGAATGGAAGGGGCAAATCTTTCCAATTCTGAAACATGAACCTATTCAACTTGCTATTTAGTTTCTTTTTCTCAGTTTACTACTTCATGAGTTTTTGTTGTTAAGAATTATTTTTTAGGAATGATTATGGTTTTGGCAGTAATTTTTTTAGGGATGATTATGCTGATGAAGAAGAAGATGAAGAAAGGTGAGAAAAATATTAGGTGTTGGTGGTTTACAATAAAATACAATAGACTCTATATGATCCAACAATTCTCTTTTAAAGAAAAAAATCAAAAGATTAAGATTTAAAATTTTAATAAGGTATATGGTGGACCATCTTTAAACATGGTTCACCTTAGAAATTTGATGTTAAAAACTAATGGAGATGATCAAAACAGTAAACGGCATAAGATTTATGGGACCAAATTGAGACACTTTACCGTTAGAGGATCAAGGACCAATGATATATTTCACCCTATTATAAATAACCCCAAAAAATATTTCAAATTAAACCAAAATGTTAAGAAAAAAAGGAAAAGATAAAGAGTACCATTAAGACATTGGTTAAAGGGATAAAAATAGAAATATTGAGTTGGACAATAATGAAAAATGATGAATTTAACTTAAAAATTAGTGTTGAATCAATGCATCTGCTATTTTTTTGTTTCCTTAACGAATGTTTAAGGTCACTTGTTTGAGGAAGTGTATAACCCTACAAAAAAATGTAACTAAGATTTTTTCGTGAAATTCATTATCATATTGATCTTTTTATATACACTTTTGTCCCTATGTCTGGGTGAAGCCATGACTTCTTTGAATACTGTTGCCCATGTACAAGCTTGTCAAGTTTTTTTTTTTTCTAATGATAAGAATCTTCGATTGAGCAGATGATGAGGTAGAGATGTCTTCCATGGATGCAACGATCGTAGCATCAGATAAAGTAGGAATAATTTCTTATTCTTTTACTAGAGAATTGGTTGAGGCAGATGCTTGAAGAGGATCCAATGGAAGAAGTGATCTCAGCCATAGGAGGAAGAGTAGGAGGAGAATAATTTTTATAGTTTTTCTTTTCTTCTAGAGTAAGACATTTGAAGGCATTTGTCCATTTTTGCAAGGATAGAAAATAAAGACTTTGAGAAAGAAAAAAACATTTATAAGGATTAAGAAAACAAAAAAAAAGTATTTTTACAATGTGACTAATTTTTTTGAAACTTTTGACTAAAATTAAAAGTATCTTTAAGCTTTTGACATTTGTAGCAAATATTAGTATCTTTAAGCAAAAATAAAAGGTAATATAGATAGAAATAAATCTATATAATATTCATAAGTTTATAAACTATTTTTTTTCCCAATTTTATTTTATTTGCTTCTGAACTTTCCACCCTCATCCTATTTTGAGGTCATTTTTTATTTTATTCAGAGGTCATTTTCATTGATGCATTTGCCTATTCATTAATGACATGACATAACTTGTATTCAAATATTTATATTAGTAACATTTTTTTTAATTAATGTCCTTCAAAAAATAAAATAAACATTGTTAATGAGATAGGGATGAATATTAATTCAAATTGAAAAATTGAAATTGGAAAACCAAACAAATTCAGCTTTAGAAATGAAAGACTAAGCAGTTGTTATTGTTCAATATTTATGCACTTTGTGATTCTAAAGCTAAACATATTGTTATGGGATTCTTTATTGTCATGTTTGCATCTATTGAGAGGAAACAAGGCGTGTATATGTGGGGATTTTAATGTCGTTCGGTATAGGGAAGAAAGACGATATGTGATGGAGGGTGTTTTAGTTTTGGATTTTGCTCATTTTAATCAGTTCATAAAGGATAACGTGTTGTTTGATTTGTCGTTGTGTGGGCGTAAATTTACGAGGTTGAAGGGTGATGGTAGGTCGATGAGTCGGCTAGATCGGGTTTTTCTCTTTGAGGAGTGGTGCTTGTTGTGGCCTAATTGTTTACAGATTGCTTAGATGAGATATTTATCATACCATTGTCCTTTAGTTTTATCTGTTGATGAAGAGAATTGAGGTCCTAGACCCTCCTGAATGTTGAAATGTTGGAACGACACTTCTGGGTACAAGCAATTTGTGAGTAGTAAATGGAAGTCCTTGTAGATTGATGGTCGGGGCGGCTATGTGTTAAAAAAAATCAAATTGATTAAAATTGCGCTAAAAAGGTGACATGCTTCTCATACTCAAAACTTACATGGGAAAATTTCATCTCTGAAGGATCATTTGGTTGTTTTAGACAGTAAAGGGGAAATTGCGGTGTTGACTGAAGTGGAGTGTGATGATTTGCATGGTATTACATCAAACATTCACTCTTTGTCCAGACTTAATACTAGCATTTGCTGGCAGCAGTCGAGGGTTCAATGGTTGCGTAAAGGCGAAAGTGGATTAGAGAGTTTGTCAGTACAGCCACAACTTCTGTTTTAGTCAATGGCAGCCCTACAGATGAATTTCCTTTAAATAGGGGTTTACGACAAGATGGTCCTTTACATGCCTTCTTGTTTTTGTTGGCGGTTGAGGGCATCAATATTTTGATGAAAATTATGGTTGAGTATCAATTGTTCACAAGTTATAGTATTGGGACGGTAAATCTGGTGGTTGTGTCTCATCTTCAGTTTGTCGATGACACGTTGTTGTTAGGGGTTAAAAGTTGGGTTAATAATTGTGCGCTCCGAGTTGTTCTTGTTATTTTTCAGGCAATGTCGGGATTAAAGGTGAATTCCTGTAAGAGCATGTTGACAAGGGTTACTATTTATGCTTCTTGGTTAAGTGAGGCGGCGTCTGTGTTGAGTTGTAAAGTGGGTAAGGTGTCTTTCTTGTACTTGGGACTATTTATTGGGGTAATCCTCGGAGATTAAGATTTTGGGACCTTGTTGTGAATCGCATAAGATCTAGGCTGTCGGGTTGGAACAGTCGGTTTCTCTCTTTTGACGGTCGCTTGGTTCTTCTTAAATCCGTTCTGACTTCTCTGCCTGTATATGTTCTTTCCTTTTTCAAAGATCCATCAGGTATAATCTCTTCCATATAATCTCTGTTGAATAATTTTATTTTATTTTTTAGTGGGGGGAGGACCATAAGAAAATTTCATGAATAGGTTGTAGTAGTGTTTGTTTACAGAAGGAGTATATAGGGCTTGGAGTTAGAGTTTAGACAGTTGAAGGAATTTAATCTTGCTTTATTAGGTAAATGACATTGGAGGATGTTAATGGATAAGAGAAGTTTTGGGTATCGGGTATTAATCGCTCGTTATGGCGAAGTATGTGGGAGGTTGGGGGCCGATGTTGTTCTTCATGGTGGAAGGAGGTAAGGAGGATTAGGGATGAGGTTGGCGGCGTTGGGGGAGGTTGGTTTGAGGAGTGTGTGTCCAAAATGTGGGTGATGGGGTTGACACGTTGTTTTGGTATGATAGGTGGCTTGGGGGGTTTCTCTCTATGTGCGTTTTCGTCGGTTGTTTGACTTAGCTGAGAATAAATCCATTACGATGGCGAATTTGTTTTCTCTTGGTCTGGAGCAAGGGGGAGGCTTGGAAGTGGCGGTGTCGGTTGTGGGCGTAGGAGGAAGAGTTGTTAGAGGAGTGTAGGACTTTACTTCTTGATGTTTCTTTGCAAACTAATTTTCCAGACTAGTGGTTATGGCTTCCTGACCCTTCAGAGGGTTATTCAATTTGGGGTGTGTATTACTTGTTAACAGTGAAGGATATTCCTCTTGCAGATTCAACAGCGGAGTTAATTTGGCATAATCAGATTTCTTTGAAGGTGTCAGTTTTTGCGTGGAGGCTGCTTCGTGATAAATTGCCAACTAAATCAAACTTGGGGACTAGAGGTGTCATTTCTTTCGAAGCCTGCATATGTGTCTTTGGTTGTAGTCTTGTTGAAACGGCCTAACATTTATTCTTAACGTGCACTACTTCTGCTTCTTTATGGTCGTTAGTGCGGGATTGGATTGGATTTTCAGGGGTGGACTCTCACATTATTTCCAATCATTTTTTTACAGTTTATTCATTCGACATGTGGTGGAAAAGCTAGGCGTTCATTTCCTTGGCTTATATGGCTTCTTTGTGTCTGGGTTGTGTAGAATGAGTGTAATAATCATTTGTTTAATATTATGTAACTCTCATTCCCCTGTTGTTGGATAAAGTTAAATATTTGTCTTTAGGGTGGCTGAAAGCTAAAAAAACCATGTTTGTGTTTGGCACTCAAAGGTGGTGGTCGAGCCCTTTTACTTGTCTAGGCATCGACTAATTGTTTTTTGTTTGCCTGACTGACTTTGTGTATCTTTAGTAGTCTTTTTGACGCGCCTTGTGCTATTAACACTACTTGTTTGTGGTTATAAAATTCATTTTTGCTTGTAAAAAAAATGAAAGACTGAATTTTCATTTTTTTAATAAAAAAAAATAGGTTCAAAGTGTATTTAAGCATTAAAATAAAGAAAATACTAACGAGTGTCATTATGATATTATTGTCCAAACATGTAAGAGTAGTACTATTTACGTAAAAAATTGAGTAGTTATGACTTTTGCTTGTGTTTGACTTGTATTTTCAAAACAAAAATTAATTTTGTGTATTTCTTAAACAACGTCCTTAAATCACTTCTTAACAAAACCATTAAATTAAAGACATTTGATACTTGTCTTTTAAATAAGGAAAACGTTAACAAATTCATTCAGAGTACTTAAGAAAAAGTTTAATAAGAAAACTTTATATCTACCTAATAACGCTTGGATGAGATGATGATGGTCTCTTATAGGTTAACCAATGTCTTGAGTTCGAATTCGAACTTGGGCAAACAACAACGTTAAAACTTTTAGGAGAGTTTGCCGCTCATTTTTTAAGGAGAGTTCGCCGTCCATTATAATCCCAAAAGACTTAAACGATTAGTCTTCGCAGTTGCTCACGAAAATACCCGATTTATGAAGAAAACAACTTTATATCTAAACTACACATTCATTATATAAAAACATTAAAAATTACTCCCTCCGTCCCTTAATGTAAACTCCCTTTACATTTTTCACATTTCTTAAGAAATGTTGTCAGTGTAATTAATGTGTCTGTTTTATGTGTTAATATTACCAAAGTGTCCTTTGTTTGTATGTGTATTAAATTTGATTTTTCAAATTTCAAGATAAGTTAGTAGTATTAATTAAGGGTATGTTTAGGAAAAAAATAATAAATACATCTAGTAACTTAAAAAGGAGTTTACATTTAGGGACAAAAATAAAATCAAATAGGTGGTTACATATAGGGACGGAGGGAGTAACTTTTATTTTATTAAACTCGTCAATTATTTTTTAGGAATGCTAGCAACACACTTTCCAACGCACTCTCTTTGATTGGTTAAAATTCACATGGGTCCCACCAAATCATGTAGATTCCATATAAATTTGGTGGGTCAATTTTAACCAATCAAATATAGTGTGTTGAAAAATATGTGTTAAAATGTATGTTACTAACATTTCTCATTATTTTTTGGAAAATGTTGACGAGTGGCGTGAGACACTGTTTAAAAACATTTAATAATAATTTTTTTATAGAAATCTGTGTAATCAATGCATTGAAATTTATAACATTTAACTTTTTTGAAGAATATTTTCTAAATTTAGGATCCTTAAAAAGTGGATTAGGATTTCTCCATTGAAAATTCTCTCAAGTTTTTTCATGTGGAATCTCAACCATCATTCATGAGAGAGAAGGTGAGAATTAAATTATAATGAAAAGTGAATATTGTATTTTAATAGTAGAGATTAAAAATGAAGAAAACTTAAAAAAAAAATCAATAAAGATAATCCAAATCCTTAAAAAGTACTCCGAACACTCGTTAACTATACCTTTGTTTCTTTTTACTGTTTTTTATAACAATAAAACATTTGTTACCATAAAAGATGTGTTCAACTTTAATTCAAAGGACCAATGATAAAAAAACGGTTTTGTTATTTTGTGCCCTTATGCACAAGTTAAAGAATCCAAAATTAAAAAAAAAATTATATAAAAAACAAAAATTTAACTTTAAAAAATAGAATAAAGTTGAATGCATAACTACTTTTAAGATGATTATTTCTATTTTAAACTCTCTAACCTAGGCTCTCGGGAAATATGTTAACATTTGCAAGAAGGAAACACGGGAAAAACACGGAGCAATGATAACAATCCACTGATAAATTCTTTTGATGTCAATCCAAATCAACTTTTCATATGCTGGCAAAACAAAACCAAACCCATCCTCTTGCCGTTTCACACATCATTGCCATGCTTCACCATTCCTCTATTTCCAATCTCAGCACAACTATCATAACCTCATTCATGGACCCACTGTAATTAAGAAAAGGTCAACGTCCTCCACTCAGAAACACAATAAATGAATAAAATAAAATAAAGTTTTAATAAAAAATTATATCTTTGTTCACAGTGCAAGTATGCAATGTGACCATTGTACTCTTGTTTGTTACAGTACTAGATTAGATTAGATTAGATCTCATTCATTTGCACCTATGTTTGACGGTAACGGGTAAAGAGGCTAACGTGACAGTCTAGTCATCTAGTGGACCAAATCAGCCGAATCTTATGCCACCATTTTGACCAGGGCTACCCTAAACGGCTATTCCATCATACAATCATGTCTTTTAAAAGTTGAATATGCAATTTTTAAAATGAATAATGCTATATTAATTCTTAAAAAAAAAAAAAAAGTCTGCTAACCGATTACGAAGAATACGTCAAACATGACATGTCTATGTGAAATCAAATCTGATATTGCGTCCACAATTCTGTTATCATCTGTAGTGAGCATATTATATACACTGTGGATGGAGTAACTGTCAGAATTATCAAGGCGCCACCTCCACTGATCAGAAGTAATAACCTGCAAAACAATATTAGACAACAACCGCCTACACTCGGCTACAAGAACCTCCTCCCAATCCCACAACCTCTGCCGTGCAGCTCCACCCCTCCTCCCACCCCAACACACACATGTCCTCCACCGTGCAATTTTTATTGACACTAAGATCATGCAAACATCTAAACCACATAGACAACACAATACCATCCAACCAAGGATCAATCCAAAAATAAGTATATTTACCATTCCCTACCTTTTTATAAATACTATCCCTGAACCAGTCTCCGCCAACACCCCCGCCACCATCACGGACACGGGACAACTCCCTTCACCAAGTGGATGACCGCCGCCCCTTTCCTTCAACCCACCACCATCCTCACCATAACGGGCCACAAGCACTTGATACCACCAGAAAATTATGAGACTGAAAATTAGAAGAAAAATTGAAAGGAGTAACATTTTTTTTTCCGAATGTAGTAAAAAGAAAAGATATTTCTTTTGACCAATATTTTTATTTACATGTCATGAAGTCATAAACATAACCTCTTTTATTTGACAGCAACTCACTCTGCCTCACTTGAACGTTGTCAAACACAACTTTACAGTGTTCAACCATACATATAATTATTTGGCATTTAAGTTATATTCAATTTAAAATTGTGTTCAATAATGGTTGGAACTTTGGTTAAATTCGTTTTATAGTTAATTAGTAATGATATTTTGTGATATTCATTAATAAAAAAAAATTGTTACAATGTTAAACAACAAAAAGAAAAAAAAAAGGGTAAACAAAAACAAAACTACTCTCAAGAAAATAAAAGTTTCAGCTACATCCATCTTCAAAAGATACAAGAGATCAGGGAGACATGATAACAAAGATCATTATGTAACGAGGATGTGAGATAATGATCCTTGGTAAGAAATTTTTGATAAATAGCATATAATTCAGCATAGAGGATGTCAGATGATCCTTTAATGTAGCATGAGAAACCTAGTAATTAAAACCATCAATATTTTTTAATAATCCCACCATAACCAGCTCTAACAGGCAAGCATAGGCAATTACCATCGGTGTTAAGAATGATGCAAAAATGGTTACTATTGTTCCACTTAACATGTCTATCACATAACATAACATTGGGATTAACAGAAAAACAAATTTTGAAATTCTCTACCATAGTCTGAATATTGAAAGAGAAGCGATTAAGTGACCAAATTTCACTGCTTAGACACATAAGATCATGATGACGCCATGCCCACCAAGTACAAGTCGTGATCTAATGTAATGTGAAGATTATGTGTTAAAATAACACAACTCCTTTTTTTTGCTACATAGAATATAACATCTTTTTTTATTTTTTATATTGTGCTAAGGGGTATTCCAAGACATAGTTTAAAACTTATCTATTAAACAAAAAAAAGTTGTCAATTTTCAGTATGATATATGCACAACTTAAAAAAAAAAAAAAACTCTTGCTCCAACTAGGGGTGAGAATAGGCGGGGTCGAACCGACCTTTACTTAAATAAGCTAGGTTTAGTTGAAAAAATAAAGTCTAAGTTTAGCATATTAATTTGTCAAATGTTTTATCTTAAGTCTGATATGAGCCCAACCTGACCTATTTAACTTGTTTAAAAGTCTAATTTGTACTAAAAAATTAAATAGGACATTTGACTTATTTATAAAAGGCTAATAAATATTTCATAAAAAACTAATATGTCGATAAATTTTTGTAAAGTATGTGCATCCATTTCCCCCCACTTTATAAGCATATGTTGCATGTATATGCAATAAAATTTTGTAAAACTTCTACATCCATAAGTGTGTATTGCATAAGTTTAACATATCACCTTTCATTTTTGTTGCTAATAGGGTTCCTTACTTTGTAATATGGAATAAGATGAGAATGGCAATAGTAAGAGATTAAACGGGTGATACCCAAAATTATGTGTACTTGTTGGAATTGAAATAAGAGAGAAATACCAAGAGTTTTGTAAGTCATTGGAAATCCCAAATTTCAAACAACAAAAAATGAAAATAAATAAATAAATTATAGTATTGAAAATTTGAAGGAACAAACAATTTATCAATATAGTGGAGTATACATAGATACACATATATGAGCCGATCTAACTACCATAGTAGGCTTTTGTATAAGCCTTAGTCATACCTATTTAAATTAACAAGCTTTTTAAAAAATTTGAACATAACCTATTTAATAAATAAGTTAGACCGAGTTAGAGTTTAATTAGGCCAAATCATAAACCCTTAATGAACGATCTGGCTTATTTTCACCCCTAACTCCAATTATTTCATAAAAAAGTGACTTATTTAAACATTTCAGAGAGCAAAAAGGGGTAGAAATGAAATTAATAGAATATTTCTTTTACTAAATTACATTGATCAAGTACCAATGAATTAATCATTGCCATCAATCAAAAGTGAAAAGATACAGATATCAAAGTGATAAAAATAATATCAATTAAATATTATAATTAAAAAATTAATTAACTTGATTTACAATTTTAGTCTTCTTGTTTTCATCGTTTTGTGAAACTAATCCTCTTATTCTAAAACTTGATAGTTATGATATCTTCTTCAAATATTTTTTCTAAATTATGGTGATATTACTCATTTTAAATCCTGTTTAAAAAATGATTCAATTTAGATGAAGTCTTAAAAAGATTTTCTTACAATTTCATCGATTGATCTTTTCTCACCGTCATATCATATACCGCTTCATTTAAATTATATCACAACATTATCAATATTTTCGTTCAAAAATACGGTAAATGACCAAAACTGTTAGATTTTTAAATTAAATGATAAAACCAGCAAAATAGTCAAAATAAGACGACAAATTTTGCACTTAAGCTAAGTAATTAATATTATATTAAAAATCGAAATGAAGATGCATTTTAAGACAAATATTTTTGAAATACTGACCAAATATTTTAGACTAGACAAGTTACTTTAACGTGAATTGAGATTTATTCTATATATCTACCATTCATTTATAAAAGAGATAATCACAAATGATAAATTAGTAAAATCCATTTTGATTATTGGATCTCCATGGTCTCACTAATATCCCCATTTTATCTATCTTTTTCATAAGATGAATGTAGCTAAGACTACTTTAGAATACATCACTAGTAGTAGGAATTACTTTTTGACTCAAATTCTTTTTAAAAAATTATTAAGAAAACATTTATTTACATAACATAAAGTCATAAAAAA
This sequence comes from Medicago arabica, assembly GCA_946800305.1. Taxonomy (NCBI): domain Eukaryota; kingdom Viridiplantae; phylum Streptophyta; class Magnoliopsida; order Fabales; family Fabaceae; genus Medicago; species Medicago arabica. Next base: position 44,407,746 of record OX326968.1, on the reverse strand, counting down.
ATCTTACTACGGATAATTCATTTTAAGACAAAATATTTTCACAAATAAAACTTTTATAGTAAGACAAATCAAATATTTTAGACTAAACAAACTACTTTAACAAAAATGAACAGAGATAAACTAATGACACATTAGCGAGATTCATTTTCACTAACAAATCTCCTCAGTTCCCATTATATTTATTTATTTTCCTAAACGATAGTAGATGAACATAACAAACTAAGACTAAACTTTAGAATACTCGTTACTAGTAACATTTTCTTTTTGACTAAAATTCTTTTTGAAAATAAAATCAAGAAAAATTAGGATTTTTTAAAATAAAATTAAGAAATTTAAGATTGTTTTTGACTAATATATTTTCCTTGACCAATTTTTTTCAAGAAAACATTTATTTACATGACATAAAGTCATAAACATAACCCCTTTTTCTTTTCTTTGTCAACACACACCCTCTCTCTTTCTACCTCTATATTCTCACCCGTTTTCTCTTCTCTCTCTCTCTCATCCTCTTCTCTTCTTCTTCTTCTTCTTTGATGGTCTTGTTGCTACAACAATGGCCGTGGAGCTCATGACAGGCTACAACAGAAATCAAACTTTCTCAACCAAAGCAGAAGAAAATGCTGTTCAAGAAGCAGCTTCTGGTTTAGAAAGTGTTGAAAAACTCATAAAACTTCTCTCAGAATCACGTCACAAATACCAACCTTCTTCATCTTCCTCTTCCTTTTCACCTTCAAACCCTCACAACAACAACAACAACCCTACTATGGATATAGAAAGAGATTGCAAAGCTGTTGCAGACATAGCTGTTTCCAAGTTCAAACGTGTTATTTCACTGCTTGAAAAAACAAGAACTGGTCATGCTCGTTTCAGAAAAGCACCTTTACCACAAAACCTACAACTTCAACCTTCTGAACCAATGATTTTCAACGCTACACCTTTGCAACAGATTCCACCAACTGTTTCTACTACCCTTCACCGTCCTATAATCAAGAGAAATGATTCTTCAAAAACTCTTAATTTTTCTTATTCTGGTGGTAATTCTTTCATTTCTTCACTCACTGGCGACGATAACAAACAACCGTCGATGTCGTCGCCGGCGAGTGCTTTTCAGATTACAAATCTGTCTCATGTTTCATCTGTTGGTAAGCCACCACTCTCTTCTTCATTGAAAAGGAAGTGTAGCTCTGAGACTTTGGGTTCTGGAAAGTGTGGTAGTTCTTCTAGCCGCTGTCATTGTTCCAAAAAAAGGTATGTGAAATCTTCATATTTCACCTAAACTTTCTTCAAAGGAATCAAAACCCTTTATTTATTTTTCTATATTGAAAATGAAATGAAAAATGATATTTTTAGATGTTTTTTCTTACATTCTGAATTGGGTTGTTGCAGTAGGAAAATGAGATTGAAGAGGGTTGTTAGGGTTCCTGCAATTAGCTTGAAGATGGCTGATATTCCACCAGATGATTATTCTTGGAGGAAATATGGTCAGAAACCTATTAAAGGTTCACCTCATCCAAGGTACTTTCAATTCAATTACATCATAATTTTTTGTTTCCTTCCCCTATGTATATGAACCTAATTTTTATGTATTTGTGCTAGATTTCTATTTCTATTTTTGTGCTAGATATTTTATGTATTTGTGCTAGGTAGTAGCTAGACTATGGAAAATTTTAAGTGGACCAAATGTTTATGATTGATTGATTATAGGATATTTTTTATTTGACTTTTTTGGTGTAATGGGTTTGAGTCTATGATGATGAATCTTGTGAGTGAATGATGCTGATTTTGTGTAATTTTTGGAACAATGACAGGGGATACTACAAGTGCAGCAGTGTGAGAGGGTGTCCAGCAAGAAAGCATGTAGAGAGAGCTCTTGATGATGCTTCTATGCTGGTAGTTACCTATGAAGGAGAGCACAATCACTCCCTTTCTGCAGCTGATGCTAGCAATCTCATTTTAGAATCATCATAGTTCATAGTCAATGTTAGAACATTTTTCAAAATGGTAAATTGTTGGTTGGTTGGTTATGGTTTGTAGAATTAATGATGTTTTACTCAATGTTGAAGGAAATTGGTGGTTGTTTAATTTCAAAGTACAATCCATAAAAAATAGTCAAGATGGTGGATTTGGTAAACGGATTTGAATCTTCAAAGTTAAAGAAAAGAAAGTGGGTTTTATTTCTTTTTTTCCAATTTGTTTTTCTCTATTTGGTTACTTTATTATCTTTGGATTCTCCTTGTTGTATTTTAATGCTCAACGGGTTGTTTTTCCTTCTTTGAAATTGTAAAAAGAGTAAAGTGAAAAAACAAAAGCAATGAAAAGGACTTAGTCAAAGAATTGAACAGAAGAGGAGGGACATGTCGTGTACAGGACGGTTGACTAAAAAAGATTGAAAGAGAAAGAGGGGTTGGAAGTTGCTAGTTGGACGGCTAAACGTGTGAATGAAATCAATGAATGAAAGTGGGTGGAGAGTTGGGAAAAGGAAAGGGTTAATTAGAGACTTTCTTTAATTTTAAAAGTTTAACACCAACAAAACGAAACTCACGTACATTTTAAATGTAGAGAAGTGTTAGTATATTACCTATTTGATTGTGAGTTCAATCTATCAAATATGTATTTCTCAACATTTTACTATGAGTAGTACTTATCTGCACACGTTTTTACCATCTGAGTTATACTTAGAACGAATAATCAGAGGGTTTTTATTTATATGAAAATATTTTGTTGGACCATTTGGATTCTAGGAAAAAGGTTGGGTATAGGAAATGAGGTGCATTGAAGAGAGGTTGGATGGTTTTGAATGGCTCTTGTGGGAAAACCGATGGGAAAGTCAAAATGGGTGGGTGTGAGAATTGATAAGTTTTAGCACTGAAAAATGGGTCCTACATTTGTTTGCAAATTTGTTCTTTTGCTTGCTTTGCCTTTGCCTTAACGTCAACTTTGTTCCACACATAGGTCCCTCTTTCTTCATTCATCATTATCTATTTCATTATTTGCACGCATGTGGTATACCTCAATCATGCATATAAAATACTAGTGTATCAATCTTCTCTCTTGTTTTTTCTTCACGTTGCTTCTGGCAATCCAAGTGATGACAATAGCTAATTTTATCTATGCGATTTGATTTAAGTATGAACACATTTTTATCAATTATTTGAACAAATTTTGAGTAATTCACATTTCTTCTAAGAAATAAAGAGTTAGCATAGCGGCGCCAACACTATAGTATGAAGTGTTTTGTTGCTTAGTATTTGCTCAAAAGCTTTAAAGTTGTGTCAACTCTTTTGTACTATAGCCAAACTCCATGTTTTGCCTTCTAATTGGCAATTGTGAAAAATGTCAATCCAATAATTGGAATTAAGATGAGAATAATAGAAGTGGCCTTTTGAAGCAATCAAAAGTTATTGGCATTATCACGAAAGGTCAAAATAACACAAATTTAACATAGAGATAGATTAATTTATTTCTCTTTTTTGAGTGGGTGAGATATGAAAATTCAGAGTAACTTAATCAAAATTAAGTATAGGTAGCTAATAAAGTGAAATGAGACGAGATTAAAGTGTGTTCCTTGGATATGTAATCAATCTAGTGACCCAACTCAAGTCAACGTGTTTGGTTTCTTTTTTCTTTTTCTTTTTTAGTGAGAGTTTTTGTTTCTTTTTTTTTTTTTTAGTGAGAGTTGATTGCAAATACAGTAGACCAAACCAAAAGTGGTTTGGTTCACATAAAAGAAATGGGTCTCAAACGCGAATAAAAGAGTAGAGTTGTGTTACACAATTGTTGATCAACATAAAATTCGGTTGAATCTCTATAAAATCGATCAAATACATTATAATATAAATGTTAGGTTGTTGCCAAGAAGCCACACACAATGTAGATCAAATATAATGTCAAATAAGCAAGAACAATTGTATCATTGCATAGATGAAGTAAAAAATAAGAAAGAATTCTTATAACATCTTTGTGAACAAATGTGGATAAAGAAGCTAATTCATGAGAGTAGAATTCGTTTTGAAATAAAGAACATAGACACTTACGCGAAAACTATAAAAAATAGTGGACACTATAACTAAGACAATGATCAATTTGACATGCCTACGAGAAATTAAGTGGATGAGTGAAAAGACGGAGGAATCAAACAATTCGTATTTTAAGCTTTGTTACACATACAAAGTTAGGCCGAGTTATTTTTTTTTGAACAAGCCAAACTGAATTATATTAACATCGACAACACAGTCACTTCAGCAATAGGCGTGCCAAAGCAACCACGAAATATACAAAAGTCTGTCAGAATAAAACAAAAGGTTAGCTAATATCCAAACACAAAATAGGGCTCTGTGAAGAAGATTTCCTTCTTAGACTTGGCTGGGTTTTGATGACAACAAACTCACATCACAAAAGAAGAAAAATTATATGGAGGCACAAGATGAAGATTAAGAATAAAGATTAATGCCTAGGCTTCTTGGTTATACTCTTTGTAAGTATGACATTTATCTTTTCATTTATCATTCTTTAATTATGGAACAACTTAGAATGCTCAGAAAATAATTACAAACATTTTTCTAAGTCTGCATATGAAGCAATGCCTAAAGCTCTCTTAAAAATAAATCACACACTCACAATGATTATAATATAAATGTGATTTTGCATGAAAATATTTTTTACCAGAAAAACCATATTTTATTATGAAAATTGCATTATTAAATGTACCATTAAAAATATGGTTTTTGCATGAATAATTTCAGCATGGTCTAACTATGCATTATGATTGGAATTTAAATTGTACCTGCCATGTCTTTTCATTCAAATTGTTTATGAATAGGTGTCATTTTAAATATGTGTCTATTCATTGACAAAACTTTTTGAAAAGTAGTGTTGCTTCATAAACATCTTTTTAGCCTCTATAAATTCAATTGAGAATCAAAACATTTTACACACAACAACTTTCATTATCTCAATTGACATTTTCAATATCACTTGCTTTCAAACTTTTATTCAAATTGTTTGGAAAACTTTGCCCACACTTTAACATTCATTAAAAGGTTTTCTGAGCACTAAGTCCATTTGTTTAAGAGTGATATTGATAAGATTATACAGCCATACACATTTGATATTCTTCAATTACATTGTTGTAAAGTTTCTCATCATTTGTTGGTGGGAATTGTTGTAAAAGATAGTGGAGTGCTATCTTGTTTCTTTGTGAGAATTTCATCATAGGTTTGGTGAAGATTCTTGTTGTAAAAGATAGGGGGGTGCTATCTTGGTGTGTAGAGAAATATTGTTAGGGGGCCTTTGGGATTAAGGTTGCTTTGTAACAAAGATTCTTTACATAGTAAAATCCTTCGCGGGGTGTGAAGGGAGTGGAGTACCCTAAGGTTTAGAGGGGAACCACTATAACTCTCTTGTGTTATTTCTTCTTCCCTTACTCTTTTATTTTTCCGCATTCATACCTTCATCATTATTTACCGGAAAAATTATCAACAACGCTAAACTAAGAAAAATTAACCAATATTGCTAGAAACCTAATTCACCCCCCCTCTTAGGTTACAAACTGAACTTACAATTGGCATCAGAGCAAGAGTAAAGATAACTTGCTTCTTTGATCCAGAAAATGGCTTCCGCTAAACCATTTCTAGCAGAAGGTCCTAATTCAAACCGACCACCATGTTTCACCGGAGATCATTATGATTTCTGGAAAATTAGGATGACAACGTATCTAGAAGCCCAAGGTGAAGAAATTTGGGATGCTGTCCAAAATGGTCCTTATGTTCCCACTACAAATGTGAATGGTGTGATAGGTATCAAACCACAAACATCATGGGATGATGATGACCGAAAAAAAAGGTTATTTGACAAAAAGGCAAAGAACATTCTTCAATCCTCTCTTGGGATGGATGAGTTTTTCAGAATTTCTAACTGCACAACGGCCAAAGAAATCTGGGACACTTTGGAAACAACACATGAAGGAACAGAAGAAGTAAAACGTTCCAGATTGAATACCCTCTCTCAAGAGTACGAGATGTTTAGAATGCAACCAGGAGAAAAGATTCTAGACATGCAGAAGAGATTTTCACATCTTATCAATCATCTTGCAGCCCTTGGAAAAACCTTGTCCAACAATGAAATAAACTTGAAGATTCTCAGGTCACTAACAAGGGAATGACAACCAAAAGTAACAGCCATATCTGAAAAGAAAAGTCTTTCAAACATGTCGTTGGCAGCAATTTTTAGAAAATTACAAGAGCATGAAATTGAACTTGCAAGACTAGAACAACATGAAGAAGGAGTAAAGAAACATAAGAATATTTCATTGAAGGCAGAATCCAGCGTTCTCCAACAAGATGATAGCACCGATGATGATGAAAACATCAATGTTCTTGTGAAGAAATTAGGTAAATTCCTCCAAAAGGATAAAAACTTTAAATTTGGAAATAAAAGAAAGTTTCACAAGAAGAAGGATGTTTCTACATCAAGTCAAAGTTTCACATGCTTTGAATGTGGAAAAGAGGGACATGTGAAGGCAGACTGTCCAACCCTTGCAAAGAAGAGTAGTCAGAAAGGCAAGAAAGATTTCAAGCCAAGGAGGGCGTATATTGCTTGGGAGGACAACGATATAAGTTCATCTTCAGAATCAGAGGATGACGAATATGCAAATTTAACATTAATGGCGTCACACCACTCTGATGATGAACAAGAGGTAAGTGATTCTGAATTAAATTTTAAACCTTCTTATGAAGAATTACAAAATGCATTTGATGAATTGTTTGAAGAATTCATTAATCTTTCTAAAACTTGTGCAAAGCAAAAGAAACAAAATGTATCTCTAGAAAGAAAAGTTTTTGATGCACAAGAAGAATTAGAAAAGGTTAAAGGTTCTTCATGTAATAAATGTAAAGAACATCAAACAACAATTGCTCAATTAAATCAAGCAATCAAAATTTTTGAAAAAGATCACAACAGTTTGGAAGATGTGCTAAGCCGACAAAGATATTCAAACAACAAAACCGGGCTTGGTTTTTCTAAATTTGATAAACCAAACACCAATAAAACGGTCTTTGTTAAAGCAAGCACAAATCCCAACAACATAGAAACCAAGAAAATGCATGTTGTTAATTCTTCCAAGAATGTGAATCAAAGAATTAATTTTAAAAGAAGAAATTATTCTAACAATTCTTTTAAGAAAAATAATTCAAATGTTAAGAATAATTTCTCTAAAGGAAATAATTTTGGTTCACATCAAGTTCTTAATTTAACATGTTTTTATTGCAACATAAAAGGGCATACTCCAAATACTTGTCATATAAGAAGCTTTGGTGTTCCTTATGGTGAGTATATTTGGATAAAGAAAGGTATTAACCCACAAGGACCCAAAAGAAAAATGGGTACCTAGAAAGTTCTATTAATTATTTTGTAGGTACTTGAAGACCATATGCAAATCTTCTCAAATTAGGATTGGTTTTCAAGATACAAGACCACATGATATGGTTTGATTTATGATTCATTTGTGGCTGGTGAAAGTTACAAAAATTATATGTTTAAGTGTTTATTTTCCATTCAATGTGGCTGCTTTTTATGAGTACGTGTTTACTTTTGATATTGTGAACATTTTTTTTTTCTTTCTCTTTACTATATTAAAATGACATACATTCATATTAATTGTTATAGTCTAATTGATAGTGTGTGTATGGATAATGTCGAAAATGCAAATGTGGAACAAGAACCCAGAGAAATGATTTTCAAATAGATTTCTAAACCACCAATGACATACATTCATGACCCAATGGATTAAATTAAAAATAATTTGTCATCTATTTGAATGTGATACATGTATGTTCAGTAATTTCTGATCTAATTCACAATGGTTTTGAATCTTCTATTTTGATTATTTCAAGAGTTTGTGGTTTTTTTTTTTTTTTTTTTTTTTTACAAAAATGTCATGGTTTGATGATAGTTGGTGAATATTATCATGAGTATATAAGTTGATCCATAGACATAGCTATAAGAATTCAAAAATCTATGTGAATGATTGAATATTCATTGTGAAGAAGATAAGTTGTTTTTTTTTTTTTACATAAAATTTATTATTTCCTTTATATTACGACCCTTTGGATTTTACCTTTTTTTCTTCTTTTTGATGATGTCAAAAGGGGGAGAAAGTGTATGTTTGTGTTTTGTGCTTAAATTGTTTCAGGTTATCTAATTGCAAAACAAAGGGGGAGACATACAAGATAGGGGAAGTTTCATTGAGCAAACATTGTCAAAAGGATATGGTTTGTCATCATCAAAAAGGGGGAGATTGTGAAGAAGATTTCCTTCTTAGACTTGGCTGGGTTTTGATGACAACAAACTCACATCACAAAAGAAGAAAAATTATATGGAGGCACAAGATGAAGATTAAGAATAAAGATTAATGTCTAGGCTTCTTGGTTATACTCTTTGTAAGTATGACATTTATCTTTTCATTTATCATTCTTTAATTATGGAACAACTTAGAATGCTCAGAAAATAATTACAAACATTTTTCTAAGTCTGCATATGAAGCAATGCCTAAAGCTCTCTTAAAAATAAATCACACACTCACAATGATTATAATATAAATGTGATTTTGCATGAAAATATTTTTTACCAGAAAAACCATATTTTATTATGAAAATTGCATTATTAAATGTACCATTAAAAATATGGTTTTTGCATGAATAATTTCAGCATGGTCTAACTATGCATTATGATTGGAATTTAAATTGTACCTGCCATGTCTTTTCATTCAAATTGTTTATGAATAGGTGTCATTTTAAATATGTGTCTATTCATTGACAAAACTTTTTGAAAAGTAGTGTTGCTTCATAAACATCTTTTTAGCCTCTATAAATTCAATTGAGAATCAAAACATTTTACACACAACAACTTTCATTATCTCAATTGACATTTTCAATATCACTTGCTTTCAAACTTTTATTCAAATTGTTTGGAAAACTTTGCCCACACTTTAACATTCATTAAAAGGTTTTCTGAGCACTAAGTCCATTTGTTTAAGAGTGATATTGATAAGATTATACAGCCATACACATTTGATATTCTTCAATTACATTGTTGTAAAGTTTCTCATCATTTGTTGGTGGGAATTGTTGTAAAAGATAGTGGAGTGCTATCTTGTTTCTTTGTGAGAATTTCATCATAGGTTTGGTGAAGATTCTTGTTGTAAAAGATAGGGGGGTGCTATCTTGGTGTGTAGAGAAATATTGTTAGGGGGCCTTTGGGATTAAGGTTGCTTTGTAACAAAGATTCTTTACATAGTAAAATCCTTCGCGGGGTGTGAAGGGAGTGGAGTACCCTAAGGTTTAGAGGGGAACCACTATAACTCTCTTGTGTTATTTCTTCTTCCCTTACTCTTTTATTTTTCCGCATTCATACCTTCATCATTATTTACCGGAAAAATTATCAACAACGCTAAACTAAGAAAAATTAACCAATATTGCTAGAAACCTAATTCACCCCCCCTCTTAGGTTACAAACTGAACTTACAGGCTCGACCACCATAAATGAGTCCCGAATACAAAGTTAGCCTTCCAAACTTTCATTAACACATGTATCTAAAGAAGAAACATGATTCTTATTTGGCAAAGCACCTCTCACAGCTCAAATTCTGGCGGAACTTCAGTTGAACTTAAATCTACATCATGATTATAGTAAACTCTAAAATCAACTAACTAATTAATGTTATATATTTGAAAAACTAGATTTTGTTTTTTTTAAACAAAGTTTGTTTCTTGTTATCTTACAATTTAAACAAAATTTTATCACCTATACTAATGGTTCCATGAACAGTTAAATTTTTATAAATAAGATGAGTAGTAATTGTTAAAAATTTCAAGTGCAAAATAAAATAACAGATCTAAGAGAAAAATCAAATAAAAGACTCAATGAATGTTCAAAAGGAAGAAAGAGTGAAAGACTTATTGGAACGACTGATGGGAGGTGAAGAGGGAGAAATAGTTGAAGACTCATTTGACAAGATAGAAAAAAAAACTAGATGACAATGAGGAAGAAGAAGAAGTTTCATCAAGAGTATTAAAGATAGTAATTAACAAATGTTTGTTACGAGAGAAAAATAACATATTAAATTTATTGGAAAGATAAAGTATGAAAAAAATAGGAATATATTGATGGATTAAAACGAGGGTATATAATAGGAAGAAAAAAATGCAAAAATAGACTTCACTGTTTTGGTGTTAATATTCTAAAACAACACTTAAAAAAAACGGACAGAAGTAGTAAACTATATTCAAATAATAATAAAATAGAGATAGACTTGCACATCATAACTATCTTTTTGGATATTTTTTTTTAGAAGAAACCAAAATGAAATTATATTATCAAACCAACAAGCGGTTCCTAAGCATAAGGTGTACCTAGGATACCACTACCAAGTTACAGACAGACAAAGCACAAGACAGAGATAACAAGGTTAGCCAATGCCCAAACACGCTAACGAGGTTGACCACCACCTATGTGTATCAAAAACAAACATAGCATTTCTAGCTTTCAGCCACCCTAGAGATAACAATTTAACCTTATCTAGCAGTTGGGGAACAGTGGTTACAATATTATTGAACAGTCGGTTGTTGCATTCATTCCACACAACCCAAGTACACAAAAGCCATATAAGCTGCAAGAACGAGCTTTTAGATTTACCAACACCTGTCATATAGGTGAACTGTACCAAATGATCGGAAATATTATTACAATCCACGCCAACAAAACCAATCCAATCGCGCACATACTACCATAATGTAGCAAACACTGTGCAAGAGAGAAAAAGATGATCGGTTGTCTCCACGTGACCGCAACCAGAAACACACAAAACGTCTTCCACGAATAGAACACCACAAGTAGCCAGATTAACTTTCGTTGGTAAACAGTTCCGAATAAGCCGCCAAGTAAAGATCGACACCTTTAGCGGAACCTGTTTATGCCACACTAACTTCAGAGCCGTGTTCAGCTGAGTAATATCACGATTAAGCAACAAGTCATAAGCACCACGCACGGAGTACCCGTCGGCTTTGTCTGGAAGCCACTCCCATCTATCTGAAACATTTGGAACCAACAAAACATCAAACAGTAAAGTCCTACACTCCTCTAACATATCCTCCTCCCACGCCCACAAACTACGCCGCCAACTCCACCCCTCCCCATCTCACCCCATGCCTAGAGATAACATATTAGCTACCGTAATGGTTTTGTTCTCAGCCAAGTCAAACAAGCGACGAAACCGGACATTAAACGGAACACCACCAAACCACCTATGAGACCAAAACAACGTTTCAGCCCCATCACCCACCCTCCGCCTAACACTGTTACCGAACCACCCACCACCAGAATCTCCATCACCATCAGATCCTACCAACCTCCCGCCACAAAGAAGAACCACTCCGGCCCCCCACCTCCATCCTCCCACCTACTTCACCATAGCGGGCGACTAAAACATGGTACCACAAACCTTCTCCATCGACTAACATCCTCCAACACCATTTCCCTAGTAAAGCAATATTAAATTCCTTCAACTTCTTAACCCCCAACCCTCCATGCTCCTTTTTACAACACAAGGTATTCCAACCTACCCACGTAATTTTTCTACAATCCTCACTCCCACCCCAAAAAAAATTATTCAATAAAGATTCAATGGAAGAGATTATACCTGATGGAGCTTTGAAGAAGGAAATGACATAGACAAGAAGAGAAGTCATAAGTGCTTTAAGAAGGATCAAGCGACCACCGAACGAGAGAAACCTGTTATTCCAACCCGACAGTCTAGTTTTAATGCGATTCACAATAGGATCCCAAAAAGATATTCTCCGCGGATCACCGCCAATAGACAAACCTAGGTACATAAACAGAATTCTTCTCACTTTGCAACAGAACAACGCCGCTGCCTCATTCAACCAAGAGTCATTAATATTAATTCCCACCAATAAACTTTTGTTAAAATTCACTTTCAAACCCGACAAGGATTCAAAAATAATAAGGATCGCTCGAATAGCATGCACATTAGCCCAACTTTTGTTACCCAAAATCAGAGTATCATCAGCAAATTGGAGATGAGAAACCACCACTTGATTTACCGTAGCTACCTTATAGCCTGCGAAAAGATTGTTCTCTACCATTGCTCTCATCAGAATATTTAGCCCCTCCGCCGCAATCAGAAACAAAAAAGGGGACAGGGGATCCCCCTGGCTAAGGCCTCTATGTAAATGAAACTCATCCGTAGGGCAGCCATTGACAAGCACTGAAGCTGTTGCGATACCCACGCATTCTCTAATCCACTTCCTCCATAAAACAAGAAACGACATCCTCTCCATAACCGAATCCAAATATCCCCAATCAACGGAATCGTAGGCTTTTTCAAAGTCCACTCTAAATAACAAAAGCTCCTTCTTGAGTTTACGAGCCTCATCAACTACCTCATTAGCTATAAGAATACCATCAAAAATTTGACGATTCTTAACAAAAGCAGATTGAGTCTCAGACACGACACTACTAATCACCAACCTCAATCTATGAGCAATTTTTTTTTTTTTTTGCAATGTCGTGCTCAAGTTAGTTTTTTTTGGTCCAACAATTCTTTCTGGATAATTAACAACTCAATTCATTTTCAAATTCAAATTTACATCACAATAATAGGGAATTTTGAAAATTAACTATCTATTTTTGTTGAACAATTTTTTGTTACAATTTCATTTTTCAAAGTCAAATTAATAATATATAAATCAAAAATTTACTAAAAAATCATATAAATCGAAAATTAGTAATGAGATTTAAATAAATTCATATAACATAGGTTTCATACTTGTATTTTTTTTTTTAGACATATTTATAAATATTTTTGTTTCATATATATATATATATTAAAGGTCATATTTTATGTCAGGTTTCCTCTGAAGCCAAATGGTTGTAAGGTAACACTTTAGCATTGAGGTACACAGTTCGAGACTGGCACCAAAAGGTCGTATTTTATAAGAAAAAATTGAAGGATGAAAATATTTTATAATTAAATATGACAATATATATATAGTATAGACACACACAATAAAATATATTAGAAAAAATGTAGATAGACGAGTTCTCACAGCAAACTCATTAACATACTCTTGTTTTTATGGGACATGTTCGCATTACCATACTTTTATTAATAGGGTAAAATGTACATGATAAAACCAAATTTATAACTCGTTGACATGTTTTTTTAAGGCATCTTTTTTTCTTTGAGAGAAAATAAACTTATAACATTTCATTAATCAAAGTGTTTTCAATACAAGCTTACCAAGGGTTAATAGTGTTTTTTCACCCCTATAATATATGTCATTTCCGGTTTTCACCCTTATGAAATTTTCAGTTTGATTTGCATCCTTGTAAAACTTTTTTTTTCCGGAAAACACCCCTCCTCCATCCAACACATCAAATGCGCATATGTGGCGCTGACTTGGTTTTTTTTTTCATTATTTATTTTTTTAATTGGCCACGTGTAAAAAAAATTCCATGCCAGATTTAAATTAAAAAAAAATCCAAAAAAACATTTAAAAATTAAGATTTTTTTCCAAATTTTTTTAAAAATCGATTCAAAAAAAAATTAAGATTTTTTTCCAAAATATAAAAAACAATAGTCACATTATTTTTTCCAAAAAATTTTAAAATAAAAAAAGTATTTAGATTTTTTTATCAAAAATTTAAAAAATCAGAAAATATAATCATATTTTTTATTAAAATTAAAAAGATTTTACAATATTCTGGAAATTAATTTTCAAAAATAAAAAAAGTCCAAAAATCAGAAAAATATTCAAAAAAAATTATAAAAATCAGAAAAAATATTAATTTTTTTTCAAAGATTTTGGAGTTTAATTTTTAAAATAAAAAAGTTAAATTTTTTTTTCCGAATGAAAGTATTTTTAAATTTTTTTCTGCAAAAACAATTATGGAAACATTTTATTTTTAAAAATTTGGATACAACTTTTTTAAAAGTTCAGATATTTTTTTCGAAAATTTTATTCCAGATTTTTTCGAATTTTAAAAAAAAAAAAATAGTGAGATCGAATAAAATTTAGATTTTTTTTTCAAAAAATTAAAAACTAATTCTAGAATTTAAAAAATTTAGATTTTTTTTTTGTACAAAATCTGACATTTTTTTAATTTTGAAAATTAATTTCCAGAATATTTTAAAATCTTTATAATATTAAAAAAAATCTGATTATATTTTCTGATTTTTCTATTTTTTTTAATTTTAAAAAATATCTTATAGTTTTTTAATTTTTGATAAAAAAATCTTTTTTATTTTAATTTTTTTTGGAAAAAATGTAATTATTTTTTTGTTTTTTTTTATATTTCGGAAAAAATTCTTGATTTTTTTTTGAATTTTTTACCTTTTAAAAAGACGATTTTTTAAATTTTTTGGAAAAAATCTTAATTTTTGATTTTTTTAAAAAAATTAAATATGACGTGGAATTTTTTTTACACGTGGCCAATTAAAATAAATAAATAATGAAAAAAAAGCCAAGTCAGCGCCACATATGCACTTTTGATGAGTTGGATGGAGGAGAGGTGTTTTCCGGAAAAAAAGTTTTACAAGGATACAAATCAAACCGAAAATTTCTTAAGGGTGAAAACCAGAAATGACATATATTACAGAGGTGAAAAACACTATTAACCCTTTAACCAATTAAGGCATCTTGTTAACACATTATTTTTAATTGGTTAAAATTCATATGAATGCCACAACTTTACGTGTGACCATGCGATTTTTTTTTTGTTGAATACAAGAGGACCTAAGCCGAAAAAAGAAAAACTACAAGTCAACTAAATGTCGGACAATAACACCCGCAATATCTATAAATAAAATAAACTAACTTGAGCACGACATTTCTCATAAATCATCAAATTGGAATCATCTTAGCAACCTACATTGGCAAGAGCAACCACATATTTATTCACCTTATGGTAAGATCTGCACACCTTAATTTTCCGGTCCATCCCCACTCAGCTTTTGATCGTGTGAATAAGTTGCATCCTCGACACTTCATCATGCCCTCCACGAGACAATCAACGAGTCATAGTCTAAGAGTCAACATAAGCTTCAATAGCTTTTATAACCATGATCCCAAGATAGCTACAATTATTCTAAAATCTCTCGTAACTCTGCTACAGTAGCTACCCAACACATTTACTATAATCACATAGGTAGAGACTACCCATTTTTTCCACGAATAATACATCCACATCCAATCGTGATCCATCTTTGCTCACACTATATGAATTGAGAGCAACCCAACCATGATTCGATAAACTCCACAAAAAATTCACATGAGTCCTCTTCTTTTGACGATTAACTTCAATCTTAGCCAAGGTCGTTTCATGATATTGGTGAGTTTGAACCATATTACTTGCCACGATAATCTTGGTCGAATATAATCAAGAAAGTGACAATCTTTATTCCTCCAAAAAGAGAGTAAATAGAATACAACTGACAACAACCCATGTTTTGAAAATAGTGTATTAGAAAAAAGAGTTAATTATTGAAATAACTACTTACGCGAAGTTTAGAAATAACATTTGTAAAAAAAGGGTAGAATCTGTATTTTCTTTTTATTTTATTGAGGTTCTTTCAGATTTTGTATTTTGAACAATTAGCCCTAAAATAAAATTTGTTTGAAAGTATTTGATTCTAGGTTAAATTGCATATTTGGTTCACTAAATAATTTGCAAGTTTCATTTTGGTCCCATAATTAATAAAAGTTATGTTTTAGTCCCTTAAATATACTTATGTTAGTCAACTTAGTCTCATTATGTCAACTTTAACCCAAAAATGTATAAGATGGACAAATATTATTCATCGTAGATCTTATTAATTTATTTAGTTTTAACCCTTTCCAATCGCTCTGCAACGAGGCCACCAACATTTGATGTCCATGTAAATGGATCGGTAGAAACCTAATTCTCTCTATACCAATAGATAACTCAATGTTTACCCTACACATTAAATCCCAGCTATTATTGGTCACCCAACTAAGCAACCTAAAGTTTGAATAACACATAGTACTCTGTTGTTGGCAGCAACAGAAGCAGGCAGGGGAAGGAAACTAAACTGCTTTGTGCCAAATTCAAAATCCATTATTTCATCTAGCAAGGTTTGGACACTCTCTTGGTTAAGAAATATACCCTGCTACTGAGAGAACATACTTGAGTCACTGGATGTGGAGACCAGTGTCTTTCTAAAATATGCACCGGAAACAAAGGAACCTTCTTCACTAATTCTCCATTTCCTTGCAAGAACGACTTCTAAAATATGCACCGGAACAAAGGAACCTTCTTCACTCACTAGTTCTCCATTGCCTTGCAAGAACGACGTCGAAAACAAAGCCGCGTGTGCCATATTGCTCACTTCTCAAACCTAACAGTTTATACAAACCTGAGTCATACCCTATTGTAACAATCTTTTGTTACAATTTCATTTTTCAAAATCAAATTGATAACATATAAATCGAAAATTTACTCAAAAAAAAATATAAATCGAAAATTAATAATGAGATTTAAATAAATTTATATAACACTAGCGAAAAAACGGACACTCCGTGCCCGTTTTTCCGCACTTTTTATTGGGCTAACGTTTGAAAATTATTAACGATATTTTTTTTATGAAAATTTTAGTTTTGATTAAAAGTAAAAATATAAATGTTTGTTTCTTTTTTTAATGCGAACAACAATCTTTATTATAGAAAAAATTGTTTAAGGGTATGATTGAAATAATGAAAAAGTAAGTATAAATATATTTATCTAGTTTTTTTATACTTTTTAAATGATAAAGGAAAAAAAACAGATATATATATATATATATATTCATATTATGTTTGTTACATCTTTTTAATATTTAAATTTATTTTTATCTATTTGTTACATGTGTTATTTGAATTGAAAATTGAGGGTATTTTTGGAAAGAAAAATCCACCCAAAAAATACTGAAAGAGGTAGTTTTCATTATATATAGTATAGATAAATATCATACTTATAATTTTTTTGAGGGATACTTATAATTTTTTTTGTTTCATATATATTAGAAAACCGAGACAAACTAACTACATTAAAGGTCATATTTTATGTCAGGTTTCCTCTAAAGCCAAATGGTTGTAAGGTAACACTTTAGCTTTGAGGTACACAATTTGAGACTGGCACCAAAAGGTCATATTTTATTAAAAAAAATTGAAGGATGGAAATATTTTATAATTAAATATGACAATATATATATATATATATATATATATATATATATATATATGATTAAATATAGACACACACAATAAAATATACTAGAAAAAACAATAAAATACACTAGAAAAAGTGTTGATAGACGAGTTATCACATCAAACTCATTAACATACTCTTGCTTTTAGGGGACTTGTTCGCATTAACATACTTTTATTAATAGGGTAAAATGTACATGATAAAACCAAATTTATAACTTATTGACACCCTTTTTTTAAGGCATCTTGTTAACACACTATTTTTAATTGGTTAAAATTCATATGAATGCCACAAACTTTACGTGTGACCATGCGATTTTTTTGTTGTTGAATACAAGAGGGCCTAAGCCGAAAAAAGCAAAACTACAAGTCAACTAATTGTTGGACAATAACACCCGCAATATCTATAAATAAAATAAACTAACTTAAGCATGACATTGCTCATAAATCATCAAATTGGAATCATCTTAGCAACCTACATTGGCAAGAGCAACCACATATTTATTCACCTTATGGTAAGATCTGCACACCTTAATTTTCCGGTCCATCCCCACTCAGCTTTTGATCGTGTGAATAAGTTGCATCCTCGACACTTCATCATGCCCTCCACGAGACAGTTCATCATGCCCTCCATGCCACTTCATCATGCCCTCTACGAGACAATCAACGAGTCGCAGTCTAAGAGTCAACATAAACTTCAATAGCTTTTATAACCACGATCCCAAGCTAGCTACAATTCTTCTAAAATCTCCCGTAACTCTGTTAGAGTAGCTACCCAACACATTTACTATAATCACATAGGTAGCGACTCCCCATTTTCTCCACGAATAATACATCCACATCCGATCGTGCTCCATCCTTGCTCGCACCATCTGAATTTAGAGCAACCCAACCACAAGTCGATAAACTCCACAAAAAATTCACTTATGTTAGTCAACTTAGTCTCATTATGTTAACTTTAACTCAAAAATGTATAAGATGGACCAAATATTACACGTGGTTCATCGTAGACCTTATTATGTAAGACCATTAAATCTAGAAGTGAACCACCAACACATAATTTTAACGAAAAATCATACGTTTGTCGTACATTATTAAATTTAATGATATTGCATGATCAAATGATCTATTTTGTTTTAAGATAGAATTAAAGAATTAAAATTAAATAAATCAATAAGGTCTACTGTGAATGACATACATATCGATCTATTTTATCTTAGATATTTTATATTAAAATTAACAGAAATAGTCTAATTTGACTAACAAAAGTATAATTACGGGACCAAAAGAAGACCATAATGAAACTCAATGGATTATTTCGAGTAAATTATTTTGTCGGAGTCCTATTTTTACGAGCACAAAACGCAAAAACCGTTAGTAAATCTAAAAAGAAGAAGAAAATATCCAGCAACTCTGGCGGCGATGGGTTGGTTCATCATTCTGATTCTCTCATGAAACAACTAAAACCCATTTCTTCCTTCTTCTCTCCCTCTCATATCAAATCTTTCGTTCTTCAACCATATTCATATTCATATTCAGTTATGGCCCAAACCCGAATTTCTCCGGATCCCGAAAACGAACACCCTACACGTAACCTAACCCTTTCCGGAGATGCACGCGTTGAACGCGCGTGGGCTCATTGGACCAAACTGGGTCGACCCAAATTGATTGTTGCTCCGATGGTTGATAATTCCGAGTTACCGTACAGGATGCTGTGTCGGAAGTACGGTGCTCAAGCTGCGTATACTCCAATGTTGCATGGAAGGATTTTCACTGAGGCTGAAAAGTATAGGAATGAAGAATTCACCACTTGCAAGGTATTTATTTTTAATGTTTCTACTACCACTAGTGTTGTTATTGTAGTTCTATTGTGACTTTGGGAGTTTTTTTTTTTTTTTAGGAGGATCGACCACTTTTTGTTCAATTTTGTGCCAATGATCCTGATATTTTGTTGGAAGCTGCACGGAGAGTGGAGCCTTTTACTGATTATGTTGATATTAATCTTGGGTAATGTTTTGTTTCTTTGCTTTGTCTTTGTTATTGATTTCATTCATATCTATTCGTGTTTGCTACTTACTTATGAGTAGGATGAAATGGATATGGGTATGGTAGGAAATTAATGACACAACATTGACATTAACATGTAGACACTAATAATACACAACCGTGTCGGACACCAGGCACACTTTCAATCTAAAATGTTGGTGCTACATAGGTTGCTATACTACAAATCCTTCGTTATTCTTGGGATGAAAATATTAAAGCTCTATTTAATGTATATTGTAACATTCTAGCGCATATTATGGGAGATAGCGAATGATCCATGCAATTAAAGTGTGATACGTTTGGCAGATGATCTGTTCCTTAAGCATGTGGTCAATAGTTTAATCTTATTCAACTGATACGTGTAGAAGAACATCTGTAGAGGTATTGTAGAGAGAGAGATTAGTTTTGGTTAGAGGATACCATGAGTGTTATACTTCATCCGTTTCAAATTATCGTCGTTTAAGGTTTCTATATAAATCTTAAGAAAAACGATAAATTGGCTAATAGAGATAGTTTAAGTATGATTTTCTTAAGTAAAATTTCAGGAGTATTTTGGTATTGCTCAACAATGTGAATGATCTAGTCCTTTTGGATTTTACATTTGTGTGATCGTAAGGTTTTGGTGGATTTATCTTCATATTTTGTGATTCTATAGGTGTCCTCAGCGGATTGCTAAAAAAGGAAACTATGGTGCTTTCTTGATGGATAACCTTCCTCTTGTGAAATCTTTAGTGGAAAAACTGGCTCTCAACCTTGAAGTTCCAGTTTCATGCAAGATCAGACTCTTTCCGAAATTAGAGGACACATTGAAGTATGCTAAAATGCTTGAGGAGGCTGGTTGTTTGCTTTTAGCTGTTCATGGGAGGACGAGGGATGAGAAGGATGGGAGTAAATTTCGAGCGGACTGGAAAGCCATCAAGGCTGTGAAGGAAGCAGTCAGAATCCCAGTCCTCGCTAATGGGAACATAAGACATATGGATGATGTTAAAGACTGCTTGGAAGCGACTGGTGTAGAAGGTGTTCTTTCTGCCGAGACTCTGCTAGAAAATCCAGCCCTCTTTGCCGGGTTTCGGACAGAGAAATGGGTGTCCGGCTGTGAAGAAGGAACCTTTGTAGATGGGAAATTGGACCAGGCAGATCTATTAATAGAATATTTGAATCTTTGTGAAAAGTACCCTGTGCCATGGAGAATAATACGCTCCCATGTTCATAAATTGTTGGGGGACTGGTTCAGCCTTCAGCCACACATCAGGGAAGATTTTAATAAACAATATAAAGTTACATTCGAGTATCTTTATGACATGGTAGATCAACTTAGGGAGACAGGTACTAGAATTCCACTTTATCGCAAATCTACTGAGATGGAACCCACAGAAAGTTACACAGGTCAGCACAGCTAGCTCCAAACAAACATTCGGTGGTTCAAAGTTAAATCGGGACAGTGAAATATAGTCTGCAAGTGGCAGACATGGTTCTGCCAAGCAAAGCAAACATATCTACACAGATAATTTATTTACAATTTTGTAACAATTACAAAGTAGATTGGTTCAAATCACTGATTTCTCGTGTTGTATTTGATTTCATTCTTATGGCAATTGCCAGTTGACAGTGGTGTTGTACACATAACTGTTAAAACACAGATTCTTTTGCTGAGCCGACAAATTTGTGTTTGTCTTTCTTTAACATTTCATAGCTTGGATTGGTGCATGATTTTGATGGTATTAACATATCGATATTATATGTCTGCTTGTTGGACTTGATTGGTTTTATTTGTTCTAATTTGTTCATTTCATCTTTAGCATTTTATAGCTTGGATTAGCGTTTTATACGTGAATAGCAGGGTCAAGATTCATAATATATTGGATGATACCGTACAATTGTGAGTGCCCCACGTCTAGTCTTGAAACTGAAAGTGTTACCAGGCATAAGTTATAAGACATTAAACTTAACATTATTCTTAGTAGATCTGGACATGCAAGCAGGAGCTTTATTGTTCATTTTGAAAGAGAAAATTTGTGAGGACCTTCTTGACTATATGCTCTCCGTAGACGGCTCTTTCAAACTTATAGTTACCATTTGTCCTTGTTTTATGCGTATCCAATGGCTCTACCGCAGCATCAAAGTTTGTCTGTGAATGCAATAGTGGAAAATGGTATAAGCAACTAAAAAAACTAGTAAAAAAGTCCGATACAAACATATTAGAGCTAACCTCGTAAAAATATGCTACGCTGACTCTATATTTTGAGGAGTTGTTTATCACCCGATGCAAAGTTGACTCGTACAAACCGTTGGAGTATATCTGCAGTTACATACATATCTTCTACACTTAATCAATTGTTCACCAAATCTCAGGCAGTATTCAAGTGTAAGATACCTTAAGCATGTCACCAATGTTGCACACAAATGTCCCGGGAACCGGAGGCGCTGATATCCATTCGCCAGATAGGTTTCTTACCTGCCACAATTCTACAACATAAATGGGGTTGAAGAAAACAGTGAAAATGCGGAAAAAATCATAAAGAATCTGACAAAATTAAAAGATTTGCACTGCTCACTAATAATTTTTTTTTTAAAAAGAACTTCGTGCTTAAAGTCACAACTAGCCATATATTACAAGAAAGGACCAATATATTGCAAACCTGAAGTGCATTTATATCATCATCCTGGTTCAACAATGTCAATAAACCTGTTAAGCAGTAGCTAAAATTATTAACAAGGACTAAAATATATTCAAGACTTATCATAATGTAAATGTTAAGATATATGTACCATAGTCTGTGTGAGCTCCACTGGATTTGTTTTGATTGAAAGAAGCGGAAAAAAAAAAAAGAGTAAAAAAGAAAAGGACGTCAACAATGTAAGGTCTAACAAACATAGGAAAAAAGAAGGCAAACATTAAGGAGGTTCAGGTTCTGGATTGATTTCATTACCATCCAATGTCATCAGTGGATACACCACCAGGGTAACCAATTATACGCATTACCCAAAATGGATCACCCGCTCGATCACCTTCAAATTCGTTTGGTGATCCACCTAATGCTAAGGCAAGTCCGCGCATGATTTTCCTGGCAAGATCTGCTCAAACCAAAAGAACAATATAAGAAAAACAAGTTTTGCTGGAATTTATGCGATTAAAAAGTTAAGGGGGGTAGGAGAAAACATGCCTTTGCAGAGGCTAATATATTCCTCCATAAGAAATTTGAACTTTGGAGGATTTTGTGGCCTGTAAAATGAAAAACAAAGTGAATGAAGATCGAAAGCTAAGGCCTAAGGTAATCCTTGACATACATCTAATTGGGTGAGTGTTCTTTGGATCGGTTCAAATCGACTTATTTGAGCTTATCTACTGATATAAACATTTATGAAACTGTTTGAGAGAGCTTATATAAACAATTTATTTCCACAAACTCTCATTCATGAAAACAGCTTAAGTAAGTTGTTTATCCAAATAGGGCCAATTAATCAGACATTTAGGATTAAAAGCATATCATAATATTAATTTATTTAGCTAAAAATTGAAAGGAGAGTGTTGTTATTTGTGTGGAGGAATGAAGGCATTAATAAGTAGAAAATTCCCTATTTCCTCATACCACTGGTTGCGTCCTTCCAAAATTTTGCCAAGATCTCCATACATGCCCTTAGTCACTTCCTTATAGCACTGTTAAGGGAAAATAATGAGATAATTTATTGCTGGATAGAACCATAAGTAACAGAATAAATCATTGAACCTGCTATGCTAGGTTCAATTAGAGAAAGAAAATGTACTTAGAAAATCTCATCTTACATGAATAGCTTCATGCATATCAGGTACACCTTGAGTTATATTTTCTCCTATCTCCGCGTATCCTCTGCATCAGAAGTTAGCCAGGTATTAGTATAACCATTAACTGATGGAACAAGTATGTACTGAATATATAAAGTTTAGATGGAGGGATCAATGTAAACAAGAAAACCTGTAGCCAGTAGCTGGAGTCATTTTGATCTTCGACCTTTCTTCATATGGAAGTTCAAAGAATCTACGCGTTATATCTCTAACCCCTTTAAGGAGGCTATCAGGTATACCATGGCCTTTCTGTCAATCAAGGACCACAGGGATTGAAATTAGTCTTAAACACAAAATTTTCACCCCATAATACAACGACCCTTAGAAAATGGCAGAGTAGTTGATCAGTTTCTTTAGTTGAATCAAAAGAGTGTTCATGACAATGGCTTGGATAAAGTTTCCATAACGAAACTTGGCAAATTAACTCAAAGCCTTATTCATTTACTATGTGTCTATGCTTTATTTTCATCTATTTGACTCAGTTATTTTTGTGCCTTTATTTGTTATTAACCTTTTCAATTTTCAAGTACTATTACTTAAAGACTAACCTTTTTGATAATGCAATGCAGATTCTTACAAAGTTTATCTAATAATTCTTAAACTAATGACCTTTTTGTTTCCCTCAATCCACCTTAATTTACAGCAAAAAAGGAGTAATAAAAGTGTAAAGCCACAAAGTAAAAGGTAAAAAAAAAAAGGTTAATAGATGAAAGAATTACCACATAAAAGAACGCCTGCCTCCGTACAAGCCTTATCCAATTGTGCAACAACATCAAGTACACCAGGATCCTCAGCCATTTTTGGATCATCAGACTTTGCTAAAAGATGAGTAATATCTGCATCACAAAAAAGCTATAAATAAACGGCTGAATTTTTATTTTTTTGGATTACAAGAGGGCCGAAGCCCAAAGAAAAAAAAAACTACCGCTTAACAACATGCGGTGCAGAAATACCAATAGAATTAACTAACATTAACAAACTAATTTGAGCAGGAAAACCCCCTCGCAAGGCATGTTTGCCAATGTGTTTGCACAAGCATTTGCTTCTATGTAGGAGTGCCGGACTAGGACCTCCCAATTCAAACTTAGCAGCTTCATAATATTTTGCAAAAAACTCCAAGCCGAAGCTGAATCTTAACTAAATGATTAATTCCTTTGATTAGTCGGTCCTTTGAGTTTAAAAAAATAAATATAGTATAAACTTTCATAAGAGAATCCAATTATAACATTGGTTTAATTCTTCTAGTAATGATAATATGGTAAACCAAGGTTATGATAAAGTGGGAAAGAGTTGAATTACCAATTATGGGGATTGTGCTGAAATCCACAGCCATTGTTGGTGGTGATTATGATAATCTCTCTAGTTGAGTGGCTAAGTGTGATTAATGTTGAAGAGTTTTAAAAGGGAAGGAGTTGGTGTTTGATGTTTATATGATTGTTATGCTTTTGACACTTATTCAGGAGGAGAAGGTGCGTGACTCAATTTGTGTCGTGTGATTTCGTGTTTCATTATTATTATTAGAGAAAGATAGTTTATAGATTGATCAATGAACATAACATTGTTGTCTCGTCTTTAAGAAAAGCCTCTGACTGGCAGTCCAGTAAATATAATATGATGAGTCTTATTTGAACAACCTTATATAATAACTATAATTTATAAAGGAAAAATAAGTATTTGTATAGAAACCAAAACAATCCAGAGATAAAGTAAAAAATAATATGAGTACGAGAGACAAAAGTTGTCACCAAATAGATGTTCAAATATCATTTCTCGTATAATATTGACCACAATCACAATAAAAACAAATATTTTAATTAATTACTAGTCGATTGATAATAGTAGTTGTTTGTATATTAGCATTCCCTTTGAGTTTGGATCGGACTTAGACATACAAAAATGTTATTGTTACCTATTTGAATTTCACAAGGTTTGAAAGTTTTTATTTTATTTTTTGTGTGACTATACAAGTTTTAGAAGATTAATCTTAATAATATTAGTTTTGCATAAAAAAAACTTGCTATTCTTTCTTAGGTCCCTTGTAAACAAAGCGACTAATTTCATACTATCACTTCTGCCTAGAAAAGCCAGCACAGTATGTCTACACGTAATTTAAATACAATTTTACAAATTTATAACAATCAGAATTTGATTGGTTCAAATCTCTAATTTCTCGCGTGATATTTGATTTCATCTATTAACAATATATAAAAATAGAAGTCTAGCAAAATTTCATAACCGTCCTTATTAAAACTCATGATCACCTTGATTTTATGTTTAAGTTTTTAGGTCATTCAATTAATGATGTACATGATCCATATTCATAATACCTCAAAACTCAAAATTTACTTATAATTGATGGCGGAGGGAGTATATTGCGTGGGTGCCCCATGTCTAGTCTTTAAACTGAAAGTGTTCTCAGGCATAAGTTTTAAGAATGGAGATGTTAATAATTTGATAGATAATAAACACTTGACTTTGACTTGATTTATTCATAGTAGATCTGGATATGCAAGCAGGAGCTTATCAACATAAAAGATGCTTAACTTATTTATTCACTATAAAGAGTAAAACAGTCACTCATCAACAAAATTTGTGAGGACCTTCTTGACTAGATGCTCTCCGTAGACGGCTCTTTCAAACTTCTTGTCACCATTTATCCTTGTTTTGTATGTATTCAACGGCTCTACCGCAGCATCAAAGTTTGTCTGTGAATGCAGTAGTGGAAAATGATATAAGAAAACTAAAAACCAGTAAAAAAGACTGATACAAACCAATTAGGGCTAACCTCATAAAAATATACTACGCTGACTCTATATTTTGAGGAGTTGTTTATCACCCGATGCAAAGTTGACTCGTACAAACCGTTGGAGTATATCTGCAGTTATATATATTTAACACTTAATCAAATGATCACCAAATCTCACGTAGTTTTCAAGTGTAAGATACCTTAAGCATGTCACCAATATTGCACACAAATGTCCCAGGAACCGGAGGTGCGGATATCCACTCGCCAGATAGGTTTCTTACCTGCAACAAATTTACAACATAAACGGGGTTGAAGAAAACAGTGAAAATTTGAAATTTTTTAAAGATTTGCACTGCTCACTAATCAAAATTTTATAAAAAGAACTCTGTGCTTTTAAATATAGTCACAAATATCCATATATTGCAAGAAGGACCAATATATTGCAAACCTGAAGTGCATTTATATCATCATCCTGGTTCAACAATGTCAATAAACCTGTTACGCAGTATCTAAAATCATTAACCAGGACTAAAAATATATTCAAGACTTATCATAATGTAAAGGTTAAGATGTATGTACCATAATCTGTGTGAGCTCCACTGGATTTGTTTTGATTGAAAGAAGTGGAAGACAAAAAAGAGAGTAAATGAAAAAGAGGTCAATAATGTAAGGTCTAACAAACATAGGAAAAAAAAGAGAGACAAACATTAGAGGGCTTCAGGTTTTGGATTGATTTCATTACCATCCAATGTCATCACTGGATACACCAGGGTAACCAATTATACGCATCACCCAAAATGGATCACCAGCTCGATCACCTTCAAATTCGTATGGTGATCCACCTAATGCTAAAGCAATTCCGCGCATAATTCTCTTTGCAAGATCTGCTCGAACCAAAAGAACAATATAAGAAAAACAACTTTAGCCAGAATCTATGCTATGAAAATGTTAAATATGGTAGGAGAAAACATGCCTTTGCAGAGGCTAATATATTCCTCCATAAGAAATTTGAACTTTGGAGGATTTTGTGGCCTGTAAAATGAAACACAAAGTGAATGAAGATCAAAAGCTAAGGTAATCCTTGGCATCCATCTAATTGAGTGAATATTCTTTGGACTGGTTTGGATTGACTTATTTGAGCTTTTCGACTGATATAAACTCAAATGAAACTGTTTAGGAGAGCTTATATAAACAATTTATTTCCATAAGCTCTCATTTATGAAAACAGCTTGATTAAGTTGTTTATCCAAATAGGGCCAATTAATCAGACATTTAGGATTAAAAGCATATCATAATATTTATTTTTTCAGCTGAAAATTGAAGGGAGAGTGTGGTTATTTGTGTGGAGGAATGAAGGCATTAGTAAATAGAAAACCCTATTTCCTCATACCACTGGTTGCATCCTTCCATAACTTTGCCAAGATCTCCATACATGCCCTTAGTCACTTCCTTATAACACTGTTAAGGGAAAATAATGAGATAATTTATTGCTTGATAAAACCATAAGAAACAGAATAAATTATTGAACCTGTTGTGCCAAGTTCAAATAGAGAAAGAAAATGCACTTAGAAAATCTTATCATTAAAGTATATCTATTATATAAGAACCTACTAGGAACATAGACACCTAATTTAATGTGAAGCAACTATTCAGACTTACATCAATAGCTTCATGCATATCAGGTGCACCTTCAGTTATATTTTCTCCAATCTTCTCATATCCTCTGCATCAGAAGTTAGCCTGGTATTAGTATAACCATAAACCGATGAGTATGTACTGAAGTGATGCTTATGTAGGGATCAATGCAACCAAAAAAACCTGAAGCCAGTAGCTTTTGTCATTTTGATCTTCGCTTTTTCTTCATACGGAAGTTCAAAGAATCTACGCGTTATATCTCTAACTCCTTTGAGGAGACTATCAGGTATACCGTGGCCTTTCTGTCAATCAAGGACCACAGGGATTGAAATTAATCTTAAAGCACAATTTTCAACCCATAATACACCGACTCTTAGAAAATGACAGAGTAGTTGATCAATTTCTTGAGTTGAACTATAGAAGTTGAATCAAAAGAGTGTTACTGTTCATGACAGTGGATTGACTAACGTTTCCATAATGTAACTTATCAAACTAACTCAAAGCCTGATTCGTTTACTGTGTGTCAATGCTTTATCTTCATCTAATTTACTCAGTTATTTTTGTGCTATTATTTATTTATAACCATTTCAATTTTCAAGTACTTTTAGTTAGTTATGTTTATGAAATTCATAACATCATATATGTTAGTAAAAGTTGTAGTGGGCCGTTTGGTTCGAGAGTTTTGGAGGGAAGGGGAGGGGAGGGAAATTTTTTAATTTGATGTGTTTGGTTCAATTTGTAGGAGGGTATGGGAGGGAAGGGGATGTGAGCAAATCTCTTTAAAATTTTATTGCATTGTCATAATTACCCTTAAATTAATTTCAAATCTCAATATTAACCCTGTAACAACTTTTATTATTATTAGATTATATTATTTTGTAACAATCATATTATTATTAGGTTATCTATTCTTGTAATAAATTTTATTATTTTGTTATATTTTCCTTATAACAACTTTGATTATATATTAAAAGATGTGCTATTTTTTTACGGAAGTAATTGACAAAAATTGCAAAGATTACAAAGAATTGCTCTTATAAAAATATATATATACATATATGATGCATAAAGTAAAATACATGAGTCAGTTTGAGATAAAATAAACAGCTTAGATATGCGCTACTCTTTCGTCAGTTTTCTGAAATCGCTAGCAATTTCTTTTATTTAATTAAGTTTAAGGATAAAACAGTAAAATAATCTTAAAATCCTTCCTCTCCCCTCCCTTTGCGAACCAAACACATTTTTAATTAAAAATATCTCCCCTTCTCTCCCCTCCGTTAAAATCCCTCCCCTTCCCTTCTAATTCTCGAACCAAACAAACCCTAAGATTAACCTCTTTGATATATGCAATGCAGATTCTTACAAATTATATCTAATAATGGTAAAACTCAATCCACCCTAATTTACAGCAAGCAAAAAAGGAGTAATAAAAGTGTAAAGCCACATAGTGAAAGGTAAAAAAAAAAAAAAAAAGGTTACCAAAGTAACTAATAGACGAAAGAATTACCACATAAAAGAACCCTGCCTCTGTACAAGCCTTATCCAATTGTGCAACAACATCAAGTACACCAGGATCCTCAGCCATTTTTGGATCATCAGACTTTGCTAAAAGAGGACTAATATCTGCATCACAAAAAAGGTACCATCAGACTTTGCTAAAAGAGGACTAATATCTGCATCACAAAAAAGGTACAAACAAACTACTGTATCTTTACTGAATGATTATTATCCATTGATAACATATTAATAACTTTCCAGCTAGTGGACGGTAGGATTAATCCTCTGGACTGGCCGGTCTTTCGATTGATAGGAGTTTAAACCAAAAAACATGGTAGAAACTTTCACAAGAGGATCCAATCATAACATATTTTAATTCTTCTAGTAATAATATAGTAAACCAAGGTTATGATAAAGTGAGAAAGAGTTGAATTACCAATTATGGGGATGGAGTTAAAGTCCACAGCCATGGTGGGTGGTGACTATGATAATCTCTGGATAGTGGATACTAGAGAAGCTAGTTGAGTGGCTAAGTATGATTAATGTTGAGGAGTTTTAAAAGGGAAACAAGTTGGTGTTGTTTTTATATTGTTATGCTTTTGACACTTATCCAGGAGGAGGAGATGGTGCGTGACTCAACTTGTGTCGTGTGATTTCTTGTGTTTCATTATTATTGCCAATTAGAGAAAGATTATTAATCAATGAACATAACATAACATTGTTGTCTTCTTTATTCAAAAAAATAAAATAAAAATTGTTGTCTTGTCTTTAAGAGAAGCATCGTGACTGTGACTGGCATGGGACCTCAGTCCACTAAATATAATATTGACCACGATCAATAAAAACAAACATTTTAATTAATTATTAGTTGATTAATTATTTATTAGTAGTTATTTGTATATTATTATTGCATCCGACTTTGGTACCAGACTTTAGACATACAACAACGTTATTGTTGTCCATTTGAATTTCACAAGGTTTAATTTTTTTTTTTTTGTGACTAGACGAATCTTTATAATTGCATGCAAATAATATTTGATTTATAAAAAAAAATACTTACTATTCCCTCTTAAGTCACTTGTAAACAAAGTGACTACTTTCATACTATCACTTCTACCCGGAAAAGCCAACATGGTATGTCTACGCATAATTTATTTACAATTTTGCAAATTGTAACAATCAGCCATTTGATCGGTTCAAATCACTAATTTCTCGTGTGGTATTTGATTTCATTCTTATGGCAACTGTATTTTGGCAGTGGCCGAAATTGGATTTAACGTTACTACGTCATGGATGCAGTTACTCGTCCTATCCGTTTGATTTGGAATCGACGTTTCAGATCGTTTATATTTGTTTTTTTAGGGGATTTATATTTGTTTTTTATAGTACGAAATCTAAACAGTCTGATATGCAATCAATGATTGTGATTTAAAACTATGTGAAGCTGTGCTGATTAGCAGACAATCCAAGTTCGTTTACCAACAAGGTGTTTAACTTTTTTTTTTTTGGAAATAAAAGAGGACTAACTTATGTATAGAAAAGTGGAAAATGGTATAAGCAAAGGAAAGATAAAGTAAAAATAGATTTTCTTCTCTCTTTGTGCACTCGTAACTTTATGGTGACAATTGCATTCAATGGAGATACAACCATCACAAATGGTATCAACGTCAATGAAACACTTGATAGAGGAGGTCATTAGACTAAAAATCATGAACTTACCTAGGATCCATTAAAGAGATGGTTTTGTCGGGTCATATCACACATCGTCACAAGAAGAGGACTTGCTGGAGAGATGTGAAAAGAAGGTAAAAGCGAGAGACAATCGTGTCAAGGGGATGCGTTAGCTCTCGAATGTGATACGCTTGATACAATGGTTAGGGGTTATATAAAGAACAAAAATTCTCTCCTAAATATAGCGGCACCAAACCATGAGTATTTAATTTTTTGGATCGGATAAGTTTTTACCACGTAAAGATCCAAACCGTATCGTGAGAACTCTCTAATTATCTCTTTCAAAGAAAAAAAAACTCTAATAATAATAATAATAATAATAATAATCAAAACAATTGAAAAACTCATGCAAAATATATGTTTATGTTATTCAAAGGTAAAATATTATATTATAATTATAATTATTATATTTATAACAAACTCCAAGAGCTTGTTAATTAAAAACTGAAAAACTCGAAATAAAAATCCAAATTCTGCAAGCACACAATTCACACGAATGAGAGATTAGTTGATGCGGCGACATAGGGTAACCCCATCACCTACAGAGAGCTGACAAATCTCAATTCTTGAATCTTGAGCTAGATATTTGTTGAACTCAATCACATAACCACGCAAATTCCTAATGAAATCCATCATAGGTGCATCAGGTGGAGCTGCCACTGATCCACCCCATAAGGTGTTATCGTATCCGATTAGTCCCCCAACCTTAACAAGATCAATCATCCTCACGTGGTAGTTTAAGTAGTTATTCTTATCGGCATCCACAAAAACAAAGTCAAACGTCCCTTTGTTATTTTCCTGCAAAATTAATGGACACCAATTCGATTACTTAATCATAATATATAGGGTTATGCTAACCAGTGTCCTTAAGGTACTAGTTAAGAAAACTAAAAATAGTAAGTTTGCATTGAATTCAATAATATTTTAACTTTTAAAAAATCAAATCTATTGTTTTTCACTATTTTCCAATACAACATTTCTAAGTTTATTTCTTAACCAATGCCCTGAGGACACTCTTTAACATTTCCTTACATTTTTATATTCTAAGTTTGCGGAACATGCATGGATGAAATCAAATTGGACTTTGTAAAAGAATAGTAATAATAATAATAATCAAACGTACATCTTGAAGGAGTTCATCAAGAAGAGGGAGAGCAAGTCCTTCCCTAAAGTCAATCTTGTGAGCAACTCCAGCTTTTTCAATCATGGGCAGTCCCAGCTCATAGTATTCACGACTCATGTCCAAAGCCAATACCTAATAAGGTTAATCAATCGTAAGTTACACATTATTTCAACAAAATCATTTTAGTATTGTTATGAATCATCAAGTTGCTATAAGAATATGTTCCAAAAACACAAAAAAAAATTGGTTATATTATAAAGAGTTCTATTGATATACATTATCAATACAAAAACTATCAATATAAAAAGTTTCTCTCTATTCCTAGATAAATAAAGAAATAAAATCACGATTACAGTGACACTAACACACAATGCATTGCAAAATAAAACTTTGGTTGTCCTTAATTACAAAATTAGTTTGGAATATTTGGTTGTCCTTACCCTTCATAGATAAATACATTTATTGCTCTTTTATTAAATATATTTTTATTGCTCCGTCCCTGTAAGACTCTGAAACACGTTTTACACAAAATTAAAAAGTTGGTAATGTAACCGGTGTGTATAATTTGTGTAGAACTGTTATTTAATAACTCTTAGTATATTAGGTAAGCAAAAAAAATCTTAGAGCATCTCTAATGATGCTCTTATTAAGAGCGGTTTATGGTCTCTTCGTATCCACATCAAATATTCACTTCATTTTTAATTTTAATGTTTAATAAGCATTCATTCCGTTCAATTCAACAACTCTTTAGAAATCACTTCAATCTGTAACCCTGAATTCGTGCATCAATTTGTCTATTTGAAATATTATAAAAGAAGTATAAAAAAGAATGCAATGAAACCACATTTATGCAAGAGAGAGACAATGATTGGACAAGCTTTGCATCTAAAGAGCAATACTTCTTATTTCTTCTACAATGAGAGTAGCTAATAAGTTCTACATGATATTAGACAAAACATCTTTCATTGGAGATGCTCTTAGTATAAGCGTTCAAGGTTGACTTTCTATATTTCAAGAGATATTTATAGTATTAATAAGAGTTATAACTAAAAAAAGAGTAATAAATACATTTAGAAATTTATAGAAGATGTTATATTTAAGAACAAAGAAATACATTTAAAAGGTCTTATAATAATTTGTCAAAAAAAAAGTATTATAATTAGAAATGAAAGGTGTACTAATTTGTATAGTAATATAAAAAGTCATTATTGAATGCATGCAAACGATAAATTAGAAATAATGCTTAACTGCAGTTTTAGTTCATATCTTTTGACAAAACAATAATTATGGTCCTCATATTTTGAATCGCTTATATTTGGTCCACATTTCATAATTTTTGACACCAACTCATAATTTTGACCATCTAATTTGATGATGTAGCAATATATTAGATGACCTGACTTAAAAACGAATCGTCTAATTCTTAAGAGTTTTACAAAGTATGATGTTAATTAAAATGAGCCTCGATCAACATACAAAGTCAAAAGAAGATTAGTTGAAATGATAAAAAGGTGTTGAGAGTGTATAATTTATTGCCACATCATCAAATTAGATGTTCAAAATCAAGAACTAGTCAACGAATTTGAAACGAGAGACCAAAATTACACGATTAAAAATAGGGGGACCAAGTTGTGGTTTTATTTAAATAAGGGACCATTTTTTTTTTACATAAATTGGACATAATAATTAATTATACTAATAGTCTTTCTTAATATACGTAAAAGTGTATAATCTTATAAAATCTTATAAATAAGGATAGAGGAGTATAAGGTTACCTTTCCGTCAGAGGGAAGAGCAAGGGCAGTGGACAGCAGAGAGTAACCAGTGTACACACCAATTTCCAACGTGTTCTTTGCATTGATAAGCTTAACCAACATGCTTATAAGTTGTCCTTCATCACCAGGTATAGCCATATGGTTCCTATTTCAATATACATATATTGATCAATTTTTATAGATAAATGTTAACCGATGCCCACAAGACACTAATTAAGAAATTATAAAAACAAATGTTTTTTCGAAAATTGTGTATTTTACTTTTTGAAACTTAAAAAAATATTGTTTTTAATGTTGACTTTGTATTTTTTTTCCATTTTTAGTTGACTTAACTAGGGTTAACATGACCCATTTTTATATACCAAAACTAAACCTTTGAGTTAACTAAAATTCATTTAAATAATTGACTTTTCTCGATATATATTTTTTCATATGCATGGATTAGAGATCAAACCTATCAAATTAGCAAAGAACTCAAGTATATACTACTTGGGCTTATTAAAAAAACCTAAGTGTCGTACTATGTTAATATATATTATAAGATTCATATTTTAAGAAATATGCTACAATTATTTCAAAATAAAAAGAAATATACTATAAAATTACAATAGATGTTAATAATTTCATAAATTATTTCATATTTTATGTAGTACAAGTTTATGTTTTTATCGTAATCTTAATTATTATATGAGCAATTATCACCACACTTTACACTTCTCTATAATCTAGACGCCCTAATTTTTTTTGGGTTGACACAGTTTGTTCCAGAAATATTTGTTGGGAATATTTTGCAAGTTTGTTTTTTCATTATAAGGAGAGACAAAGAAACAACGTATGATCTTACCGAGGGTGTTTTTCTGTCATCTCACGGAGCTCCTTCAAGCATGGGTGTTCTTTTGGAAACACACTCGTGTCAAGTATATACTGCACAACTCAAGTTTGTTTTTGGTTGACAAAGCACAATATAAGTGTAATCTAATATAAGAGGCTTATAATTGGCAAAAAATATATAGTTTATATTGCAACAAGTAAAGATCCAAAACAAGATAAATAAGAAAATAATTTCGATGTAAACAAAATAATTAAATTAAAATAGAAGAATAGATGATTATGGATACTTGATAAAGTGCATCACTCTGAAGGAGAGTCTTGTGACCAAGATCTGTGTGTCCAATGATTTGGTTTTGTTGTTCCTCTCCATTATTGATAGCCATCTCTTGTGTTCTTGTCTTAATGTTTTTTTCACTATGAAAAGCTCTCTTTCGATGATGAAGAATTAAAGCTCCAATTTATAGAGAAGGTGAGTGTGGTAACATAGACAAATCTTTTCATTTTACTATTTAAAAATGTTCTTATAGATAGGAAGGTTCTGTAAGAATTAGCTAGAAATAGATTATTAGCCATGAAACTCACCAATATTATTATAGCCCTTGGAACCGTTTTTGGTCAAGGGTATTGTTTGACGTTACTTTTGTAAGCTTGTGTTGTTGTTAACCAATAGCCAGGGTGACATGGTGCAAACCAAAGTTTTTTATTCAACTACTATGCTATGGAGATTAAAATATTAAATATCATTCAATGACTGATTTTCTTTAAAATTTTGTAAATTACATCAGCGTGAGACGCATGCTGTTTGCATATTAAAAAGATAAAAGCATGCATATATTAGCTCATGGAGCACGCGAAAAAGACTCTGACAGAAAATGAAGGAATATAAATATCTAGTCTTGGAGATATTATGTGGTAAGGAACTTGGTCTACATGTGGTAACTAGGTTAGGCCCGTTTACTTTTGCCGATTATTTAGATCCCATAAAATTTGAGAGATTAATTTCTATAAGTTACACGATGATATCCGATTTACACTAAAAAGAAGACACATCTATATGGAATAGGTTTTTGAAGATGTGATATCCTCTTCCCTTTAAATTTGGAATATTAGTTTGTTGTTGCTTTCAACACTCAACCAAACTCAACAACGGGGATAGACGAAAAAATTTACATTGTGTATAACAACTCATACAAATTTTGTAATATAACTTAAGCAATGAAATTAATCTTAAAGTAAAACAAATTCTTAAGATATCTTTGTAGAAAAAATCTCGTAAATACAAAAACGCTTGAAATGTTTCAGAGAGTCATCTATACAAATTAGATAAAACTAATTGTTTACAAATCCGTCGAATAGAGAAAGATACAATATGAAACCTTAACTCCCGTCTTGAGTCAATCTACGTATGAACCTACACTTGCTCTGACTTAATCTAGAAAGCTTGCTCATACATATAAACCTTCAAAGTAGAAATATATATATTATTTATATTTTGGGTTGCCTACTTATTTCTACCCAAAAATATGAAAGAGTAAGTTGGCAAGCTTACTCTCACATGTGTTTACCAAAAAAATCCAATTATTTCTTTTTAAACTATTTCAAATTAAAGGGCAGTAAAGTAATTAACTTTTTTAAAACACAATTAATTAGCTTCCCTTAAATTTGTTTGCACTTGTTTTTTCTGGACTTCTTTCTTTTTTGGGACTTTGAACACTTATTTTTTTTTCTGAATAATCATTCATAGACACTCTTTTCTCCTTACCATCAATATACACCCCCATGTGACAGAGGCAATTTAGTATTTTCACCTTACCACTACTCTCTCTTTCACTTGATCCTCCTCTTTTCTCTCTCAGCATAACACTCTCTTCTTAAAAATCCTCCACCTTCCGTCGCCCCACCACCACCACCGTCCTCCACCCCACCCACAGTCGTCTTCTTCCTCTCCTCCCTCTCGTTCTTTCTTCTTCTCTCAGACCCACTTCTTTCTCCACAATCTTCCGTCGCCACTCGCCTCGTTCTCACTCACAACCACCACCGTCAAAGGCTGACCTCACCTTATACCTCCACATCGCCTCAGTCTCACCAAAATTTCCTCCATCCACCTCTCTCTCCATCACAGATTTGAAACTCTGATATAATAGAGTGTACGACATGGATGTAGATATGGGAGGGGAGGACGAGAGAACAGGGATGTGAGAGAGATGAGAACAGGGAGGATGTTTGCTAGTTGTCGCCACCGTCACCGGAAATGGAAGATGGCTGGTGGCGGTGGAGGAGAGGGGACGACAGAGTGAGGACTTGGAGAAACAAGGAAGACGAAGGATGGATGAAGAGAAGACTGTTTCACTGTATTTTTTCTTTTGTTTAATTGAATGTCACGTGTCACAATTTTGTGTGGAGGTTAAAAGTGTGTATGCCACATGGGGGTGTCTATGTATCATTGCTATTTTATAAATTTTAAACTAGTCACTAAGGAGGGAATAGGCGAGACCAAGTTTTAATAGGTCTAGCTTGACCTACAATTTTTTTTGCAAGTATGAGTCTGACCTGTGACCTTTCGTGTATATAATATAATGACTTTGTTGTAGTTTGTTAAACATCAAAAGGCTATAGATGGCGCTGATGAATATCGATTCAGTTGGTAAGAAGTTCACTCATCCGAAATATCGTGTGTTAAGCTCTTCTTGCCGATGTCAGAACTTCTTTAGTTGAAGATCAGTAAAGCGCTCCTTAAACATTGAAGCCTACATTAACCCTGACGAACTTTTGAAAATCAACTTTGCTAAACCTTTTTTCTATAAAAAAAAAAAAGCGCTAAATATGACACATATGCTCCCTTTTCTCTTCTAAAGGTGGTGCTATGTTTAGGCATGACGCACACATAAGCAAAATGTTATACTAACAAGTGTACTTATGGTACTTTTAAGGATTTAATTTTTTTTTGATAAAACTTATGTAGAAAAATTGTTTTTTTTAATGTTTTAATACACAATTCTCAATAAATAAAAGTTTCATAAAGACACTTGTTAACATTTCAGATAAGCAACCTAGATTAGAAATGAAGTATTAACTCTTCTATAACAAGTAACGACCTTACAAAAACAAGGCAATCGATGACATCGTCGTTCATTAATGAATTCAATAAAAAAATATTCAACTCAAAAGTTGTTCATTTATCTTTTAAAAGTTAAAATTATTTTTATCGATATAAAATTGTTATTTTTATGTTAGAGAAAAAAAGTTAACAACACCCTGCAAACAAACCTTGTGGCATTGAATTAAAAAAAGGAAAAAGAGGAGAGAAGCTAAACTGCCACGGAGAAAGATGAGGTTGATTTTTAAGCAACCAAAGAAATTGGATTGGTTCAATTTCTTTTATCTATGGGGCAAGTTTACTTAACAAAGCCGTAGCAGTTGAACTTTAAGCAACGTCCATCCAACTCCAAGTGGCCTTAATTCTTTTTTGGGTACAACCAAGCAACCTTAAACTCTAGTGTAGTTGTTGCATTAGTTGTGGTCGTGGACCAGTGACTGTCTTATATTCCCTCGGGTCTATATTATATCAATTTTATTCAATAATTTTTTTTTAAATTATTCAATAAATTCATAAAGTTAAATGTTTCTTGTAAATATGATGGGAATGAGTACTCCCTAAGCACAGTTTCACAAACTGAATATTTATAGAGAAAAATTAATTTTTAACTTTTTGATATTTGTGAAATTAATTTTTTAACTTAAAAAACAAAACATCCTCAATTGAAATTTGAAAGGTTGAATTCATTGAACAAATTACAATTTTCATTGCCATCAAATGAATAGGTAATGAAAAACAAAAAGAATTATTAATTTTTACAATCTGCAAACCAAGAAACAAGCAAAACATAATGGAGAGTAAAATGGATGATAAATACCCAAAACACCATAAGGGTAAAATAACTGATGAAAGATGAATCAATTGTGTGACTAAGACATTTATGAGAAATGAAAATGGAAGAGGATATCAACTAATTAAGTGCATGTTTGAATTGTGTTTTGCATAGTCACGTTGTGCCACCGTGATTTTGATAAAAACTACATTTTATATCTCGACAAAATCATGGTGTCATTGTGATTTCGATGATTTCAAAGATGCACTAGGTGGATGAAGAAGACCCTTTACAATACTGAACACTGCTTTCATTCATCTTTTCCAAAACATAATGTCCCATACTCCCACTTGCTTCCAACAAATTTTCTTTACACAAAAACTCATTCCCACAAACCTGTTCAACTTCACCTGAAAAATCATGCAAAAAAACATGAGTCTTTGGGTTGCCACCTTTCTTACTTCTAGCCAACACCCCGGCGGTAAATATCGCCGACATTCTCCCAGGAGCTTCCGGCCAATCACCGCGTGGTCCATCAACCAATATAACATCCCAATCAACCTCGTACACATGGTTTGGAAGATCATTAATCCCAAGTTTACAATCCGAGAATAAAAGATTCTGCACTGGCTTGCACTCATTTGCTACATGTTCTTTTGCTGAAGCTATAAGCTCTTTCATCTCACTCCTTTTTGTTGTATATTGAACATCATAAGCATCAATCTCAGGGTGTTTTTCTTCTATATATGCTGCATAATACCGATTTTCATCGATGAACACTGTTTTTCCATTATGGTTAAGTGCTTTCCATAGAAGAGTTTCTGGAGTGAGACCAAAAACGAGCAAGTTACATGGAGATGAACATTTTCGAAGCACGTCGGAGATTGGTTTGAGATCAGAGTATGTCATGTGGTATGAGTCGTTGGATTTTGAAGCATAGTGAAGGAGAGTGTTGATAACTGTTGCTGGTAATGGTGCAGAAACAGGAGTGGTAATAACAGAAGAAATTATAGCAGTATTTGTGGTTGATTCTCTATCTCTTGTGTAAATGAGTGTTGCAAGGAATGCTAAAGTGAGAATTGATATGAATGCTAGAAGCCATAATCGATTTGAGTTTCCTTGTTTTTGGATATATGGATGGAGAAGAATGAGTTTTGTGTTAGTGTTTGCGTTCTTCATTTTGGAGAAGAAAACAAAACTAGGTTTAGAATTTAGAATTTAGAATCTCTCACCTTTGTTGGTGGAGTAGAAGAGATTCTGAAATTTGAGAGAATTTGGAAAGAGAGTTAGATTTTAAAGAAGTAAAAGAGAGAAGTGAAGCAATGTGAAGTAAAGGGCAAACAAAAAAAATATAAATTATTTAATTGAGGGTGACTTTAGATTATTATAGTGACATTTCTTCAAGGTTTAAGATAAGACATGAAAATAACGTTGCTAAAATGAAATAGATTAATTTGTGTTACAGTTGAGTTTGGTTTTTCTTAATGTGGTCGGTATTTTATGTAAGATTGGAATGATTACTTCCTAATTTGGATTGTTTTGTTTTTGAAGGATGGTTAATGTTGAACTAAAATAATGTTTAAAGGGGGTGGGAAGAGTAGTACGGTAGGGGTGGTTGGAGATGAGATGAATTAGAGAATAGGTGTAGTAGTGACCTAGTAACTAATTACAAGCAAGAAGTCGCTTTTACTTGTTGAATTTAAGATTTTGTTCCTACGTAACCACTCTCTAGAATATTGGTAATATACTTGGACAAATAGCTACCTATGAAGGAGACAAAGTACCCGCAATGAGCAATTATCTACTTGTAACACATGTTATTATCGTGTAGTATGTAGTTTATAGTGGATAAGTATATACTAATAATAGTCTAATACAGTGGTAATAAGAAGATTTCAAAGTAGTGAAGAAAACGGAACATGGTTTTGTTACAACTTAGAAGCATAAATAAACATTGACCATAAGTCAAAGTTGAAATGTCTATGGACTAAGATGGATTCCTCTAGCGGGGTATTCAGTTATGCGTCATTCCTTCAAGCAAGTGACTTCATTGAATTATCACAATTTATAACCGTGGAATTATATAGATACATCACAATTTATGATTCGTGTACTAGAAAACTGAACACTCATGAGATGAATCGACTGTATCGCGGTATATCTGAGGTATATCAGCAGCGGCATATCATGGTTGGTATGTACACACGACTCAAACCATTTTAGCGTATCCGTGCTTATGACAGTACTACTACTGTATAAAAACTAGTTTGTAGAAATTCTACGAATATTGACTATGCATATCCAATACACATTAAATACTAGATCACCATCTTATGCACATTAAAGTACATGAATCAAGCCACCCATTTAAATAGGCCTTTATGTTCAATGCAGTGAAAATAAAGCAAACGATACAAATTACATAAGAATACGTAGTAGCACTCCCTGTGCTGCCAAACCGTGAAAACATAAAAAAAATAAACCATTAAACAAAACATCAAAGACGAATAAATGTAACATATAACCTGCATAGCCAATAGCATATTGCTTTAAGTGAATATTTACGATTGCGTAGCATTGCTTCACTAGCCAGCCCACCAAGAATGATTGTAAATGCAAAACCTACGAAAGAATGCATGCCAGCTTCAATTGTATCATCAATATTATCTTCAAAAGTTGTTACATTCTTCTTAGATGGTGTTCTCGACCGGTCAAACGACCTCAGACCCATTTACTTAGGCTCAATACAATCAAAGTCCAAATACTACGTTTGACAATATTATTCGCAACACATCCCTCTCCGCGAGGGGGGTGCATGAAGCAAACTAGACCGGTTCAAATGAACTGCAACGTCTCTTCGCACGCTTCCGTGAATCTCTTCTCGACGGTTACACTTCCCACGACTTCGTAACCGCCATACACACGTGTGCCGTTACAACGACTCTGC
This sequence comes from Medicago arabica, assembly GCA_946800305.1. Lineage (NCBI taxonomy): Eukaryota > Viridiplantae > Streptophyta > Magnoliopsida > Fabales > Fabaceae > Medicago > Medicago arabica. Next base: position 44,366,444 of record OX326968.1, on the reverse strand, counting down.
AGCCACCCACCTCTATAAATAGGGGACTCTCAGCAGTCCCCAAGGTAGAATCTATCTCCCTCTCTAAAATCTCATTCTCTGATCTCTACTGACTTGAGGATCGGAGTGCCTGCAGGTGCACACCCCTCCGCCTTTCCAAGAAGCATTCTTGACGCATTCTACCACCATTCAAACCACCGCATTTAAAGCGCTGATAGTCACCTTCTGATCAGGTACGATCAGTGGCGCCGTCTGTGGAAACATATGAGCTCTCCCCGTTTTTACACTACTAAAAACCAAAGCTTTCCGAAAAAATACCATGACTGCCAATGGTGCCAGCACACAAATACGAATTGAAGTTCGTGTCCTTCAAAGGGACGAGATGACATCTTCATCTTCACCTTCCCCTGTAGGTACACCTCGAGAGGAGGCCATACAAGTAATCCTTCCCAAAGAAAGGCCTCTGCAAGGTCCCATACGACCTACAGAGACGTCGGAGAACGCAACACCATCTAGTGCCCTCTTCAATAACTTGATCCGCACGGTTCAATGACAAATGTCGTTAATCGAGGAACAGAACCGACACTTGATGAATCTGGAGCAAACACGCCTTGTAGTTCAAACCAAACAGACTTCTTCCCCAGCATGTAGCAGAAGAGGAAGGAGTTCTTGCCACTCGCGTTCTAGATCCCCTCGGCACTCAGTCAGCATCAGATCTCCCAGCCACACCAGGAGATCAACCAAAAGGAGGTCCCCAAGGTGATCTCCTCCCAGACGCTCTCCCCCAAGGAGATCTCCACCAAGACGCAACAGACGCTCTTGGTGCCCCTCTAGTTCCGAGGACGATCGCGATGCCCGGAATGACCGTATGGCTTACAAGACAATGTCATTGTAGTCTTAAATGTATTGAAATTGCAAACACGTCTCTAATGATTAGTTTGTTAATAATTTCATGGACTAAATTGTGCAATGAAAAATAGATTCGAGTACATAATTAATTATCTAAAAATAGATTTGAGGAACAAAATAATTAATAAGAAGAATCTTGTGGATGTATTTGCAATTTTTATACATCAACAAATCAACATGACCATGAAGTACACACATTCAGGGATCAACTACAATTTTTTATTTTGTGCTAACCCTCCAATTTTAGGGGAAAGGACCCTGGTGATCCAAAGTTCGGCTATAATGTAGTTTTTCTGAATATATATTAATATTTTTATTGACAAAATTACTCTCGTCGTCCCTTAAATTAATTTTAGGTAATGATTTCATCCTTTATTTTTTTTCACATCATTTTTTCTCCTTTTGATAAATTTGTATATGGACTTCAAGATTCAAATCTACGTTTTAATTTTGATATGAATTCTTAGTGTTTAAATCCACGGTCTTTCATTCATGATTTCATATAAATTTTAGATTTGGCGTTTGAAAATTCATATACAAACGAACCAAAAAGATAAAAAATACCATCAAAAAAAGATAAAAGACGACGAGTGTAATTTTTCTTTTTTATATTAATATTATTATTAAAGTTTAAAATTTTGGATCCCCTGACACAAGGTTCTGACAACGCCACTGCGTGACTCTCATCCTACATGAAAGTTTATTTTCAAGATCATATTTTTTAACTAAATATGAGAGGGTTGGGTTTGTTGTGTTCGGTTTGAAATACAATAAATATAATTATAATATATAATATTTTACCTTTAAATACATAAATATACAATATTTTATATGAGGTTTTCAATTTTATTGATTATTATTTTACATGGGAAATTATTTTTATGGATGCCAACAAGATTAACTACTTCAACTATCACAAGGGAGTGGTTGATCTTGTGAAAGTTGGATGATTGATTGGATATGATAATACTGTATGGTTTGGACCAGTTGTTGCTGCACGCGATGCACCCATGAACTTAGAATACTGTTCTTCCCCCAACACAAAAAATTCCCGTCCTGCATGATTTTCAAAACTGCCCCTGCGTGAGTTAAGTCACGCTGCGTGACTTAACTCACGCACCTTATAACCTATGCGTGACTTAAGTCACGCACTACTGGCATGTGCGTGAGTTAACTCACGCATGTTGGCCGGTGGTCAGAACTCAAGAACACACGTTTTTGTGGACGGTGGTCAGTTTTCAACCTTCAATCTACACGTTTTTAACACCATTTACACGTTTTTTTGACCACATTTATGTTTTGTTTATAACTTATACTACCATTCCCACCTATAAATACCCCTCCATACTTCTCTATTTCCTCACACCATATCTCTTTCTCCCCTTCCTCACTCTCTCCCTCTATTTTTTATTTTTTTTCAATAGTCTCTAGTCACTTGGGGTAAATGGTGATCAATTTTGAGGAAAATGGTGAGTAGCCGACTTGGGGAAGTGATCGACCCTTATAATAAAATTAAATTTGCTTCTTTTTACCCCCAAAATCATTTTATCGTGGGTAAAAAGAATCTTCTTGTGGTATAAAAAGAACTAGATTTAGATTTAGCTCAAGGGTTGATGATGTATTTCCCCCAAGAAGGCTGCTCATTATCTTCCCCAGGACTGATCACTATTTACCCCAAGTGGGTAAAAAGAACTTTTTACCCCAAGAAGGTAAAAAGAAAATAAGTAGATTATTTAGTGAATTCAAATAAATGTATCAATTATTGTATACCAATCCTATTAATAAAATAAGAAGTTGTTATATGTATTTATTTTGTTCATTTCTTTTTATTTATATTTGCTTTTATTTTCTAATTTTTTATTTAATGAATAAATCCGAATAAATATTAATTTAGTTCATTTCTTTTTATTTACATTTGTATTTATTTAATGAATAAAGTGAACAAATAAATTAGAATAAAGTGAACAAATAATGGTGTGAATAAATTCGAATAACCTCTCTTATTGAATAAATTCGAATAAAAAGTCTAATTAAACTCAGCGTGGAATTGAATGAAGTTGCGTATTGAATAAATTCGAATAAAAAGTCTAATTAAACTCAGTGTGGAATCGAAGAAAGTTGCGTATTGAATAAATTCGAATAAAAGTTATATTTACATTACAATACATAAAGTTCCTAAATATGTCATTATCATTACATTACATTACGTTCGGAAATGCACCTTCCAACTACAACAATTATGTTACCTTTGAATGGGGTAAATTCAAACTTACCAAACAACAACTATCAAGCATTCATCTGGAAGTTCTATTGTTTCATTCAATAAATTAAATTCGTGTTAGCTTGGTTTAAATGATGATATTCAAGTGTCAACAGAATGAGGTTCATTCCTTGACACTTCAATATCGTCATTTAAACCAAGCTAACAAGAATTTAATCTTTTGAATGAAACAATAGAACTTTTGGGTGAATGCTTCGGAACTGCCATTTGGTATTTGAATTACCTCATCTAAAGGAAGACAATTTTTGTAGTTGGAAGGTGCACTTCCCTACCTAATAACGATATTCTGGCGGAATCAGACTTATATAATACATTCGGGTTGCACCTTCAAACTACAATAATCATCTTACCTCTAAAATGGTAAATTCAAAGTGGCTAAACTCCAGAACTCCAGCATTCACCCGACAATTCTATTGTTCCATTCAAAAGATTAAATTCTTCTTAGGCCTCGTTTAATTGACGGTATTCAAGTATCAAAAAAATAAGGTTCATTCCTTGACACTTCAATACCTTCATCTAAACAAGTCTAACAAGAATTTAATCTTTTGTAAGGAACAATTGGAACATTGGACGGATGTCGGAGTCCTGGCATTTAGCAAATTTGAATTTTCATTTCAGAGTAAGATGATTATTGTAGTTGGAAGGTGCATTCCCTACCTAATCACGACCCCCACCTAATCACGATCTTCTGGCGGAATTAGACTTTTGATGATATCTTCAGTTGATCTCACCAACGTTGCTCGCATATCGATCCACTGGAACATGCTGTGCTCCCAAAATATGGTCGTCACATTTTCGTCGTTCGTCAATTCCACCCAAATGAATGATACTCTTCTATCGTCGAGCGTTGGACGTTTATACCGAATGTATTCCACCTTCCTTGTCTCTCCGAGGTTGACTCCTTGGTTGAATTCATCCAGCTGATCCTTGAGACCTCTTAGCATTATACCAAGGCATCGAACCTTCAACCTATGAGGTTCTCCGCCGTTGAATTGTGCACGAACGTCGATCCACCCGGCCATTGTTTCAAATCTACACAATAAGAAATTAAATACAATCAATAAAAAACTTATTCAAACATTTCATCAAACACTTAGAGTGCAAATTATACATAAACCCTAAAACTCATAACTACAACATTAACATGCAAACATCTTACCATAATTAAGCATCACAAGTCATTTACGAGTAACATTGTATCATTTCTTGCAAGCAAAATCAAACTTTAAACAAACCCTAAATCTAAAAAAATTCTCTAAAACTCAAAACCTACAACATAAACATGCAAACATCTAAACTTTTAAGCAACACATGTCATTTTCATGTAAACATTGTATGATTTCTTGCCAAAAAAATCAAAATTTAAACAAACCATAAATCTAAAAATTTTCTAATTTAAGAGAAAAATCTAACATATAAACATAAAATGTTAATGGTGTTTGATTATGAAAACTTACTTGTTATTAGAGTGTTGTTTGATTTGAACTTGAAGGAATTTTGGATTTGGTGATTTGAGAGAGATTTTGGAGATTTGAGAGAGATTTTGGAGAAATAAGAAAATGAGTGTTCTGCCTTGTTTAAGACAGCACGTTGTGTGAGTTAACTAACACATAGTTTTACACTTGCGTTAGTTAACTAGCGCATGGATATTTTAGGCATGACTGTAAGGCGGGAGTGTTTTGTGCAGGGGGAGAGTAGTATTCGAGAACTTATCTTGGTTGCTTGAGTTACTTTTTGTGGGCCCAAATTGCCACATTGCATCTAAGCAATCTCTAAGCAATTTCAATCAATTTTACTCCAATGGTGACTACAATAAGCAATTCATATTACACCCCCAAATTTGTAATTTTTTAATCCTCACTTAACTTTGATTCAATTTAAATTTTAATTCAATTATTTTATTAATAGGTAAAAAATCATATATATTGAAAATAAGGAAATTAGATAAATGATCATACATAAAAAATTAGAATAAATTTATTGTAAATTAATTTTTTATAACAAGCAAAAACGATGAACAATACATATAAATGAGAAATATATAACGACGAGAAATACATAAAGACAAGAAATATATAATGACATTAAATACGTAATATCGTTACTGGAATCCACACCACCGCTAGAACTCATCGGAGGCCTACACCACATATTGGAATTTGTTGGTTGAGATGGATAAAAATAATATTGGGGATTTTGAGAAGTGTCGCTGATATGTTGTAGTGGTTGGTTTTGCAAAAGATTCATGTAAGATTGATAACTATATTAAGAGGGATCCATTGCAAAATGAGATGATCTAAAACATAATTTGGTATCTACGTAGAAGTAAAAAATGATGCAGTTGAACACACTATCCAACTCTTTTTACAGCAGTAGAAAAATTCAACTTAAATTATATTATTGTTGGACTCAATGCAATTCTTTTAACAGTAGTTGAAAAAATTTAACTCAAATTTTGCCGTTGGACTCTATTTATGAATATGAATTTCATTGTTATAGGTAATTTGTTTTATTCCCTCCTTATATGTGACTTTCTGTTGAGATATCAACTATATTTTATTGTTTTTTAATAAGAAGCAATTTATTTTTTGCTTTACTTAAATAAGCAACTGACAACAAAAATTAAGCAATCAAATTGTCAGATGTATTTGCTCTAATGCTGAAATTCTTAAGTTCTGGAACCTATATCTCCACGTACACAACAAACAACCAGCGCTGGAGTTGCTCTTAGTTGGTGATGGAATTAGCATGTGCCACCAAATTAGTTGATTCATCCTTTTTGGTGATTTGTGTGCTTTTTTTTAAGTTGTTTTACAATTTCTAACAAAGTTTTTCTTTTTTTAGGGAATTTCTAACAAAGTTATCGATTATGGATTGTGGTATAAATATAACAAATACAAATTTAATTATAACATAACTATAAATATAATAACATATAATATTTCAGTTGACCATTACTATAGTCTATAGTTGACTTGTTCATTTTATTATTTTTACATTCAACTTTGAACGATTGGGATAATGATAGGTGTGGTTGAATACAATGATGGAGAAAAAGAATCTCAATTAAGTTTGAGTGTGAAATCTTCTAACTAAGAATGTCATGGCACCAAAGAAGACGAAAAGGGTGGCGACGACTAAAACTTAGACGATTATGGTAACTATAATAGTTGATGAGTGGCTGATTAATTATGTTGTAAATTAGGCCTCATAGAAAGAAGTTGGCAGCTCGCTGGTATGGGATTTAAAAAAAAAATGGGTGTATGGTGTTCGTAGGGAGTATATTTTTCATATAATATTTTTTAACTAAAAGTCGATGTCTTAACAAAAAAAAGAAGACATTTGATTCTATAGGGATGAAAAGTTTTTTTTTTACGGTGTGACTAAACATATATTTAATGAAGGATGATATTGAAGGGTACAATACATGTGTAAAATGTCGAAGAAATTGAATATAAATATCATGAGATTGATGAAACCATAATTCAAATATATATATATATATATATATATATATATATATATATATATATAATACCACCTTGTTATTCCAAAAGAAAGAGGAAGAAGAACTCATCCTAGAATATATCTTGGGAAAATGTTACAACTAAAAGAAAAAACATTATAGAGTTGGTCAACCCAAAAATTTGTCAACTACCCAAGGTTAAATAAATAACCTAAATTATAACTTATAATACTTGTTGCTACTTTTAATCGAATTAAATCAATTTCTTGTTTCGATGCACCCATCTTATAAATTTGACCTAAAAAATTGTTGACCTAAACAAAATTAATTTTTAGAATGATATATTTTAAATTGATTGTTGAGTTAGTAGAGGCGATGGAAGCTTATACACGATAACTTATAACTTATGGAGGAGAATCAAGCATATTTCCCCCTCTGTCTCCCTCTCATCACCATCCACTCCAAAAATCTTCATACAGTGGTGATCTTCTCGCTTCCGCTTCGTCCAACCCTGCTCGCGCGGGTATTTCGTTCTAAGGCAGAACACTCCCCTACCGATTCATTTTTACATCCCACAGCTTCGGCAGATCACTAAGCCCCGTTCATCTTCGGCGCAAGAGCGCTCAATCAGTGAGTTATTACGTACTCTTTCAAGGGTGGCTGCTTCTAGGCAAACCTCATGTTTGTCTCTGCATACCTACCTCCTTTATCACTGAGCGATCATTTAGGGGCCTTAGCTGGTGATCTGGGTGGTTTCCCTCTCGACGATGAAGCTTATCCCCCATAGTCTCACTGGCCGACCTTGACCCGTTGGGGTCATATCTAGTATTCAGAGTTTGCCTCAATTCGGTACCGCTCTCGCAGCCCGCGCCGAAACAGTGCTTTACCCCTAGATGTCCAGTCAACTGCTGCGCCTCAGCACATTTTGGGGAGAACCAGCTAGCTCTGGGTTCGAGTGGCATTTCACTGCTAACCACAACTCATCCGCTGATTTTTCAACGTTAGTCGGTTCGGACCTCCACTTAATTTCACCTAAGCTTCATCCTGGTCATGGATAGTATGGCTTAGTTATAAGATCGTCCAAGCTTGATATTTGAAAGAGCATCAAAAAGTAATTTTTTTTGTAGTAAATATAAGATTTTTAAGAATCATACATTAAAATGTAATTTGGTAGTGTGTGAATTAAAATTATAACTTTATATAATTATTAAAAAAACATAACATTTGACGAATTTTAAAAAATACTTTAGAAACTATTATTGTCTTTTTTAATTCTGAAAACTATTATTGTCTTAATATTAGTACATGATGGGCGAGGATACAAAAACAAATCAAATATAAAATGGATGATTTATACGCACGTGTGTTTTTCATAACTAGCAGGGGTTCACCATAAGTGATTGGTGTGTAATGTATAATAATGTTGTAAATTCAAAGACTTTTATTGCAAAATAAACTAAAGTGCAATATATTTAATTTATAATGGTAGCAACTAGATATAATCATTTTTTTATTGCATAAATTATTTCTTTTTGAACAAAGCAAATATTGATGGTATGCAACGACAAGAATATATAATGTGAACTATGCCACACCCCCAATGCACAGGTTTTACACAGTCTGGACACGTTTTAAATCATTAAATTCGAACCATACAAATATTGTTGTTAGGTTGTATAATCCGAAACAAGCTCATAACTTAGATAGCGTCGTAACCACCAAGGCTTGGAAGGTCAAATGATTTTAGGTTAATAGTTGGTGTTTTACACGTTTATATTAAATGTAGACACAATTTACGTGTTCTTTAGGCTATAAATAGCCTTTCTTTCTTCTATATTTTTCATTCTAAAATAAACCATTTATTTCATTCTTCCATTTTCTTTCTTACTTTTCTTTTGGACGATTATTATGTCATGATTTCATTGTTGACCTTTTATACAAAGGGTCAACATAGACCTTTCTGTCATCTTGTGGAGTTAGTGTGATTGGTCAAAGAGGGTTGTTCCTCTTCATTTGTATTGTAGATTAGTTTGGATATCTGATTGTTCCGATCAGTTACTACCTTCTTAAATTTTAAATTATGTCCTTTTAATGTGTTGTCAAGTTTAAATTATGCTTCCCTAAAAAAATGTTTAAATTATGCTCTTTATAAATAAAATTGAATCTTTTATTATGTTATGATGATGGGTCAAATACTGTACAGATTGTATAATTCAAAAAATTATGAAATGCACTTTAAATTATAAAATTTGAACGTAAATCCACTTTGGTTGGCTTAGTGGTATTGGTTTGGGATCTGAGAGTGTGCTCCTCTTTGAGATGTCAATTTAGGTGGGCTAGTTTAACTTTTTCAAAAAATAAAAATAAAATTGAACGTAGGTAAAATGAGCAAAAGGGAGAGTGGACGAGAAAGATGGAAGGTGGGATAAGTAATTCTCTAACGTAAATACTATTTGAAGTGGCCTTTTAAATAATCAAGGCCCACGGTTGACAATGGCCTAATTTGTAGGATTTTTAAGATGTTTTGAATATATATATATATATATATAGACACACACACACACTTGTGAGTTTAGCTCAGTTGGTAAGGATAATACATAATATATGTAAGGTTCGGGGTTCAAATTCCGGCCACCACAAAAAGAAAAATATTTCTAAAAGCTTAAATTTTTACCTATACATAGTTTAGGTGGGGTACTTTTTCTTCTAATTGTGTCCTTAATTTAAACTATTGTGATTACTATTATCCTTTTTTATAATATTATTTAAAATTTAAATTAAAAATTAACTAAATCTAATTATAATCGGAACAATCTCACTATAATAGAAACAATATCTTATCGAAAAAAGAAAATAATCCACACTTTAGGAAACTTATTTTGATCCATTTATCAAAACTTTTTGCGTGTGGCATACAGTAAAAATTTATAACCAGATGCACTAATGTTGATATAAATTAAGCGCAACAATGAGCTGATAAACGCTCACCTTTTTGCTAGTAAGAAGATAGAAAAATCCTCGAACACTTGATAAAGTTAGACTACATACAATGGTATGATGTGAAGTAGGAAGTTATTATACGGTTATAAAAAATCAGTTGTGTTAATTGAAAATCAGAATATAGTCATGTGTAGTATTTATGTTTTTTTTTTCTCTTTGCATTTTTATTTTAAAGAGTCTGGTGGCAAGATTCGCACACATTAAATGTGAAGAAGAGATATATTGTTGGTTTGAACTTGCACTCCACCCTACGAAACGTTTCAACATCTTTTTACCATTTGAAATGCACTTACATGACATATAAAAAATGAGCACCGTTATTTATTTAAAGAGAAATTGTCCCGATCACATCAAGAATAGCGATTAACCAATCACAATTGTGCCTGGCCATAAAACAAGGAATGTGGTACTATAAATTAGGAAAAACTATTGAGCAAAATACTATCGTGAATTTATCGAATGAATAAACGTTGGGAGATTAAGCATTTCCCATAAAAAAAATACTTACAAAAATCAAATGAAACATCATTTCTCTATCAATATACTCAAAAGGTAGAATTCTCTATTTTTGTCAACATTCAACAAAGTGAAAAACGTAAACAAAACAAAAGCGATCAACTAGTAAGTTCTAAAAAATAAAAATAAATAAACAAAGTGATTATCATCATTGATAATTGCTAACCCTAAATCACCTGCTTCTTTTCTGTGAGAGCACTTAATTTTTTTGATTAAAAGGATTTTTTTTTTCTGTTGCATGTTTATGCTTTTGTTTAAATGACTTCGGTCCAAAATGATCATGATGATATATCCTTTGGTGCATAAAACCAACAGTGACATTGGTGGTGTGAATACTCTTTTTTGGGTCACGTAGTAATCCAAAGTTGGCACATATTGAAATTGTGGAGAAAAAGAGGAACACGCTGGGACCTCCACGTGATAAAAAGGATGGCACATATTTTAAGCACGATCAATTATTGATCGCAAGCAGTAATTTGAGTAGAAGAATGTTTCATTCTTCATTCAATAAACTCAATTGAAGTGACAATTTGGCTTTTAGGGAGTTGCACATTCCCATAACAAAGCAATAAACCCATGTGGGTTTCACAAGTTTGGGACTGAATTGTTACTCTCATTAGTCATTAACATAGGCCTATGATAAAATGAACACTGCAGAACATGTTTGTGGTACAAAATGAGTTCTACATGACAAGATGCATTTCAGGGAAATTGATTTTGTACAAACTTCATAGGAAGTGTTCGCTCTAGAATTAGCAAGGCAAACTTCAATATAAAGAAAGTGTTACATATAGGAAGCTCACAAAATCTTATGAATTGGACCACATTAAAAAAATTGAGCATACCCCAAAATAGCTCTTGATCCTTTCAAGTTTCAACCGTCAAACAAGTATGGAGACCAAATAGAAGCTCACAAGACTTTTAGAGTACAGCAAGTGCTAGAATGTATGTTTTCCAAAACTAGATCGGAGATTGAACAAGTGAGACTTCCGGGACATGGTTTAGTTAGTACTTGGTACAATCAAGCGAACTACAGTTGAATCACATGACTATGAATAAATAAAAGTACTAAATGTATTTTAAAAACTAGAAATAAGTGAAAGAACAAATATGTTCTATCATATGTAGTTTAATTTGGTTCGATCTGATTCGTATTGAAAGAAACTAAATGATGATTATACCAACCGGCTCTCCATTTATGAGTATAAATTGATATTCCTAGTATCGGGTATCCAACTCATCAAAACTAATCATCAAAATACTGAGTTTAAGCATCATCGAATAGATCATAACATTAACTCATTTTAGTGAAACCAATAAACTACAATTGATATAGCGACTGACTGTTGCGGAGGAGGCTCTGGAACTGGAAGTTACCTGAGCACTGCAAAACGCTCTGGAACAACAAAAAGTCTCAAAATTTTCTCTGATGTGGCAACTGTCGTAACGTGTATCACTGTTTATGCTTTATCTTTATGTTTTGGTATTTGGCTCGTGCACAATAAGTCTTGTTTTCAAAGGAAATCTATCCCTATTGTTGAAATTGTCCAAAAGACATAGTGTACAATTGAGGAGCACAAATCTATGTTGTATACACATGTAAATGTAGACCCTCCTCAGTTTTTCTCTTCACCACCCACTTAAGGTTGATGTTAATATTGGCCCAGTGAACATTTTATAGGGCATTGGCATTATTGTTAGAGATGCATATGGGTTTGTGTTAATTAGCAGTAGCCATCTGGTCGGTTAGTGTTTTGCATAACTCTGATATCACTGAAGCTACGTGGTTGAGATTACACCTTCAATTTGCGTTGGATTTGGGTTTTCAACAAGTTGAGGTTGGAGGAGATTCTCTTAATGTGATTAGAGGGATGCATATTATTCTTACTACTAATGGTCACATAATTAGTTGTTCTTGTCATATTTGTATGCTAAATCATGTCAATAGAACCACTAATGTGGTCATGTGGACATGCATCATTTAGCTTCTTTTTTTTTCTTCATCTTTCACTAATTCTATTTGGATTGAGGAATGACCTCTTTGTATTTCTTTCTTTGTTGCAAATGATTTAGTTGCTAAATAAAATCTTTAAAAAACAGTACTAATGAAATCATTTTCAAACTTCAAACTTTTTTTAATATAAATCAGGTATACTTTACGGTGTGCGCAACTGTAGAGATTAATCTTTTAAATCGGGATGCATTCTTAATTATTTATTCGAACCTAGCACCTTTACTTAAGTTGAAAGAGATTTCTTACCATCGATTGAATTTTCAATCTTCAAACTTTATTATTCAGTATCTTTTAACAAAAAATAGTGCTAATAGATAGAGTTTGTTTTTATTTATTTATAAGGGTGATAAAGTTTAGTTGTTGTTAACCAAACAATTGAGTTCAAATAGTTAATGAGTTTCATCAAAGATAAATCATTCAGAAGAATCCGAGTTCGATTCTTGGTATAAAAATTGTTGACTAGAATATCCTTATCTCACAATAATATAAAATGGCAATTTGGTGATCATTAATTAAATGTCATATCTAACAATGCATATACTCAATGGACTCAAATTTTAAAAACAAAGAATCCCGTAAAGTGCATGAAAAGAGAAACGAAAGAACGAAATCATCAAATATAGTTAACAACGTTTAGCACATCAGAAGTAGTTAAATAGTTCTAACCGTACCATTTTCGAGTTGTCCTATTCAATCCTCATTCACCAATGCTTCTTCAACAAGACTCCCATTGTTTATTTATATAGTTGATTAAGCTTTTCTTGTGAACAATCTTTTATTACTAATGAGACAAGATAGTGACAATGCACATGTCATTCTTTAGTTTTATGTTGGGGAATTTGGTTGGTGCAATATAAGAGTATTATTTGACATGCAAGATTCAGACTAGACTGTTGTTCATAATATTGAAATAAAAAATGATATGATGATTTGCGCACTTGTGCTGTGTACATGCGGCTCACGGGCGTGCAGAGTGGGACTTGGAAGTCCAGCACTCAATCTTCAATTTTAATTTTCTTTTATACATGGGAAGAAATGAAGAAAACAGGATAGAAAAAACAAGCTAAACATAAATAAATAAAATTGGAAGTGTGTACACAGTTCACATGTATAGAAAGAAACAAAGTAAAAACCCAAAAATAATTTCCACCGTTCCCCACTTTCATTCACGTGAATGCTAGCTGCTCCGCACTACTTCCTCCTACTACTACACCCCACTTTCAACCTTACTCCTCTTTACACTCTTCATCCACACATAGGTCACTCACTCTCCCTATTCTATTCTATTCTATCTATACTTTCCTCACTACTACAAATCATGTTTCTCTTTTCACACCCCCCTCGAAACACACTCTAAATCACAAAGAGTACCAATACCAGTACCTTACATTTGCATACACTAAACATGCCTCGTTTAATAACAACGCCCTTCTACCCTCTCTTATTCTTCTTCACATTAGCTTCCTCTACCAATTCTACACTATCACAAGACGCAGTATCTTTATTATCATTCAAACAAAACGCAGACCAAAACAACAAACTACTCTACACACTAAACGAACCCTACGATTATTGTGAATGGCAAGGAGTCAAATGTGCACAAGGCAGAGTAGTACGCTACGTTGTTCAATCCTTAAACCTCACTGGTTTTTTCTCACCCAACACGTTAACCCGGCTCGACCAACTCCGAGTCATGAGTCTCCGTAACAACTCGCTCTCTGGACCTATTCCAGATCTTTCTCCACTTACTAATCTTAAATCACTCTTCCTCGACCGGAATAATTTCTCCGGTTCATTTCCTCCTTCTCTTCTCTTCCTCCACCGGCTCACTACTCTTTCTCTTTCATATAACAACCTTACCGGTTCACTTCCGGTTCAGTTAACTCTCCTTGACCGTCTTATTATTCTCCGCCTCGACTCAAACTCATTCACTGGTTCTCTTCCTTCTTTTAACCAAACTGATTTAAAAGTTTTCAATATATCCGCTAATAATCTCACTGGTCCGGTTCCTGTTACGAAAACTCTTTCACGGTTTAAACCGGCTTTGTTTTCAGATAACCCGGGTTTATGTGGTGAGATTATTCATAAACAATGTGGTCATCGTTCTAGATTCTTTGGTGGTTCTTCAAACGCCACCGCGCCGTTGAGTCAAAGCGAGGAATCACAGGGAATTGCGGTGGTTCCTTCTTCAAAGAGAAATAAAAACCACAAGAAAACTGGTTTGGTTATCGGGTTTGTAGTTGCTGGTTTCATATTTCTAGCTGTTTCTACTGTCATTGTAATTGCATTGGTTAAAAAGCAGAACAACGGACAAAAATCAGAGTCACCGGAAAATTTACCGTCTTCTACTTTACCGGCTATGGAGCTAATTGAAGTGAGAACGGTAGAAAATGATATGAAAGTGAAAAAATTGGAAGAAGCTCACAAGAGTGGGAAGTTAGTATTCTGCTGCGGGGAGGTGCAGGAGTATACACTGGAGCAGCTGATGAGAGCTTCGGCGGAGCTTTTAGGAAGAGGGAATGTGGGAGCGACATACAAGGCGGTGATGGATTCGCGGTTGATATTGACGGTGAAGAGGTTGGATGCAGGAAAAACTGGTGGAACGAGTGGGGAGGATTTTCAGAAGCATATGGAGATGGTGGGGAGGCTTTGTCATCCGAATTTGGTTCCTTTGAAGGCATTTTTTCAGGCTAAGGGAGAGAGGCTTGTTATCTATGAGTATCAACCTAATGGAAGCCTCTTCAATCTTGTTCATGGTATTTGTTAATTCATTGATTAATTTTTTAAGCATTTGTGTTTTTGTGGTATTTAATGCATGTTTGGTTTTGCAGTAACTGAAGTTAAAATGGTCTATATTTGTATACATTGTTAAAATGAGTTTAAAAGTCAATTCTAGAATAAAAAACTCATAATTTTATATCATGTTAAAATCAACTAATGCAGAATCAATTTTACAGCAACCAAATGTATGTTTGGTTCCACAAGTGGAAGTTCCACTTAAGGGACCAAAATTGATTACAAAGGTTTATAATTGATTCTGATATGTTTGGTTGTTGATTGTTTTCGAGTAGAATTGATTCTGCTTCCTCCACCGCACAACCAAACATACACTGAGCTTACTATTTTTATGGTTAGGGTCATGCTAACTTTTACATGAATGTAAATATGATGATGTTATTTTCTATTTCTACTGAGTTATTACATTTATGATATTCGATTTTGTACTGTCAAATTGGGTAATTGGGACAATGCAGCGGTGGAAACGGGAGTTGGGTTTGGACTATGATGAAGGAAGCAATAAATGGAAGAATAGTGTGGGCAAAAGTTGTGGGGCCTGCTGATGGAATTAGAGTTTGATTTTATGGATCATGCGCTGTCTTGCTATTGGTTGTTCTTGATGTGTGATGTCATGTGTTTGGATTGGCCAATTTGTTGTATGCGTGTGTGTGCTGTTAGCTATTTTTTGATTGTTTCTTTTATCATTGCATCTATTGTTTATCTGGTTTTGGGACCCAGGTTCCTTTTTTTAGGATGACCACACAGTCAAGGAATCTAGGTTGATGGATGATGAATGAAGATTGTAGGGTTTGTATTTGAATTTTATCAAATTGGCTTTTAAAGTATATTTCAAAATGTAAGCTAAAGTCAAGAATTGTGACAGGGGAGAATTGAATTCAGCTTGCTTGATAAGTTGTATGACATTAATACCTACAATCTTAGGGTTGGGTTGCTTTTGGTACTATGTTTGACTATTTAGGCTAAATGTTTGATTGAATTTGAATGTTTGGCATATTAAGTGGACTACTATACTTTCCCCATTGTTGATTCAAATTTGTTAGTCTTTTTTAGAAAAATCAACTTTAATTCTTATTAATGATCATTACGTTTGCATCAATCAACTTTGTTATGGCCCATTTGATGTTTGGTGATTATTTTCTAAACTAATGTAGCTGGTGCATGTGCAGGTTCAAGATCGGCAAGAGCGAAGCCGCTGCATTGGACATCATGCTTAAAAATTGCGGAAGATGTAGCCCATGGACTTGCTTATATACATCAAGTTTCATCTCTGGTTCATGGCAATTTAAAATCCTCTAATGTCCTTCTTGGCGGGGACTTTGAAGCTTGTGTTACGGACTATTGTTTAGCCTTCCTTACAGATTCTTCATTGACAGAAGATCCTGATTCTGCAGCCTATAAAGCACCAGAGGTTCGAAAATCTAACCGCAGGGCAACTTCAAAGTCTGATGTGTATGCTTTTGGTGTGTTGTTGTTGGAGCTTTTGACGGGTAAACATCCTTCCAAACACCCTTTCCTTGCGCCAACAGATTTGCAAGATTGGGTTAGAGCAATGAGGGACGATGATTTTAGCGAAGATAATCGGCTAGAAATGCTCACCGAGGTTGCCAGTATTTGCAGTGCAACCTCCCCAGAGCAGAGGCCAGCTATGTGGCAAGTCCTTAAGATGATACAAGGAATAAAGGATAGTGTTTCAATGGAGGAGACTGGACTCTCATAGTTTGTCAAAATCTGAGTAGATTTTATGCAGAGAAACCAATCGCAGCAATTACTGTCAACTCCTCTTGTTGAAGATTAAAGAATATCTCTTGCAGGAACTTGAGGGAGTGACTTGCATGCCAAGTTTAAAGGTTAAACAGTCATTTGCTGAGGGAATCTCACAGTTATACATCAAAACATGAGGAACTTTTATGGTTTTAATGTCTGCTGTGGCTGGTTAGTGAGGTGTTTTACTAGTTCTATAACACAGGAAAATGATATTTATATAAATGTATTTGAGCTTAATTCAAATTTTCCATGGTTTATATCTGACAAACAACAGATGTTTGTATTAAAGCATGATGGTTAAGATCATTGTCAGAGACATAAATGCGTACAACAAGAGCATGATCATATCAATTCAAGTAATTCAGGAAACCAGCATTCAAACAAACTCTACACACCTAAAATTTCCTATAGGTAAGAAGCATGATAGAATAACAAAATCCGAGATAGAGAACCTTCAAAAATTTATCAGCAATGTTAAAAACATATTCATAGTAACCAATGAAAACTAAAGTCATAAAAAGATGCTTCATTCGGTCACATTTATAAGCAAATAACAACTTTTTAGATTCATCAAATAACTAATGTATGTGGTCTATATAAAGGTCATATACATAGTTATTCGATGAATCTAAAAAGTTGTTTTTTACTTATAAATGTGACCAGAGGGATTACATAAACACTAGGTAAAAAGAACCCTTTCGCAATAAAAGCTTTCAAACATCACAAAGAACTCAATGAAACATTTATGACTCAAGTAATGGTGGCCTATGTCATCTCTATTATTTCGACCGATCTACATAAAGTAATGTGAATACTCATTTAATATTAGCATAAAATATCCAAACATCTTGATGAGCAAACTTTGAACACTGAACAAGATCCATATGAAGCAATCACCTTGATTATTTGTAGGTTAGATTTTGGTCAAGAAATTTGTTGAGCACACTGTGTGTACAGCATACGCCATATGAGCCTATCATTTAAAACAAAATCCTCAAGCTTAGTTTGTAAAGCTGAACAAAGTTAACATAGAAATTTACAAATCTAGACATCTTGCGTGGTTCAAGATTTGTAGCGTTCATGTTTTGAAATCACCAGTATGAATATTTTGATTACTGCCTTCAACTTTTAGTTCAACCACTCGGTAGTTTCCAATTACAGTTGGGGATCTCAATGTATATATTCAACAGATAGTTGAAACGTTGATTAAGAAGACAATCAACTAATATCATAATACACAAGTTATTTTGGGAAATACTTCATCTGTACAACAGCAGACTCTCAGTCTAAGTCGATCACAGTTTACAAAATTTGTTTAAATGGAAAACTACAGCAGAACTAACAATGAACAACTTCATCCCATCTACGTATTCTAGTATATGCAAGAGTGACATATTTTCCCTTTTAACCTTCTAAAACCAATTTTTTCCTCTGATATTGTCAATGTCATCATACGCCTATTGTGTGTACAAGCTACCGAAAACCAAGACAACTTTCTTCAACTGCCAAAATTTCCCTGACAAATAACAGGAAACTCGTGCAATTTACATCATTCCTGCATGGAAACTACAAATTGTAAGAATAGTTTCATTATAAACGTACAGCCAGAGTTTCACTTGTGATTGGTTTATCTTTCTTTTGTATGTTTCAGATGAGAAACTTCAGAATATTTGGAATGATGACAATTGTGCACATCACACATTATGAATCAGTCGGGTTATTCACATACATTCATGCAATTCTTTCTGTTTGGGTACTAAAATAATTATGAAACACATTTGTAGAGCTGGGATGTATTAGATGTCCAAAACATTTATAGAAATTGTAAACTCAATACATAATAGGCATGAGAAACAACACGGTAGAGATTACCTGTAATTACCCGAACTCTAGTCAAGCCAGGCTGAAAAAAAGTGGTCAACATGCAGAGATAGAAACGTCCTTTCATTTGAACTCATCATCACATTACATTAACCAAAGCTTGTGCCCGAGGTCTTGACCGCATGATTGTTTCATCACTGTGTTTGATCAATTCTGAGAGTTTCCAGGGCTTTTGCCACTTCCATTTAAACTGTAGCAGCCATTGATGATGACTTCTCTTCCACCTCCAAAGTTTCCCGGCTTGTCCTATAGCTGCTAGTCTCTTCATTGACAAATCTCCAATGGGTACCATCTGAAAATAAAATCATTGCTACTTAATTGAAAGACAAAAAGATGAGTACCATCAGAGAAACATAACGAAGCAAAAATATACCTTTCGTGCATCATCTAGAAATGTAGATGACTCCCTGACTGACCCGTTAACAACTCCAGGGGTGAATTTGAGTTGCTTTGGTGCAGGAATTGACATTGGGGACAATGGACCACTCATTTCATCTGCAAGGTGTTTCAAGGACCGCGAGCTTTCCTGTAAGTTTCAATTAAAAATATGATGTGATATAAATGAATGAAAGATTAAGTTCAAAACACTATAACTAATTCATGTTTAGAATCTAAGTAATTTGGGTACATGTTTTGGGTGCAGTTAAGAAGTTATAAGACAGTCATTTCTTCCTCTCCATTAGAAGTTCATTATCCGACATACAACTTAATATCTTGTGTCAAACTACTTTTGCAAACACCACTTTGGTTGTGGTGGTTGTTGAACTAGTTCAAATGATAATCTGTAGCTGACTAGCTGTGTAATGTAGGAGCTGAAACATTTTGCTACGCAAGCTTATGCCAATTGCTGATAAAATGAGTAAAATCTTACCGATGCTGGTGTATTCAATGTGCTGGCAACAGCTTGTTCCCCAATTTCTCTCTCTTTTACAAGTTCCTTCCTTTGTGCTTCACTTTGTTGTAGTAGTATAACAAGCTCATTAAGTTGCTCTTTTAAGTCCTTCAGTTCAGTATTCTTTTCCCACAATTGGCACCTGTTAAAGATGATGCAGATTACCATTGCTTAGAATATGAAACAAAAAGCCTCTGGATTTCCCCCTAAAAAAGTTACATTTAATGTAGCTAGCTAAAACATTAGATAATGCACATTTCACAGAAGTTAAATTATCTCAAAAGAAAGATATCATCATATCAAATATAAACAGCATCCGACAAACTGCTTAGATTTTCTCCAGATGCTTACCAAATAGTTACCTTTTCCTTGAATTACTTAGAAAAGTGCATATTTGTAATTTGACTACTCTGTCTACTCTATAAGTAATTATATAAATAAAAACTAGAAATGCTTAATCAGATTCTTGGAAGGCAGGGAGCACCTTGCTTCTGCTGTAGCATTGAACAAATACTGAAGCACATTCTTTGCTTCTCCCATTGAGCGTAACTGATTCCAACGTCCACGGCTATTTAATGCACGTTCTCTTTCTTCTGCCTCAGTAAGTTGGGAAGTCATGGCTTTCAAAGCAGCTGAAGACATTAGTAGCATGTTCTCAATAGAAGCTATTCTCGCAACTTTTGCATCTGGTGACATGGATAACAGTCTAACAAATGGAAAACAAAATAAAAAAAATTATGTTAAAGAAATAATAATTTACACCAAACCAGCAATAAAAAGACACCCTGCATCTTTAGATTCATGGAAAAAATTCTACCTTGAATATCGGTTGTTTCCTGTGGGGATACTCTTCCTATCTGAAAACTGATCTGCTTGTTTCAGGAAAGCCAGTTCTTCTTCCAGCGAAGCATGACTAGATATAATATTCAAATTATAAATGGTAAAAAGAAAATATGGTTTTGGAATATGATTAATCCAAGAAAAAATTGTAATAACATACACTTGGTTTTGTTTATCAAATTCAGCACGAACTTCATGCACATGTACCATCACCTCCAGCTCCTGATCAAGCCACCTCTGGAGGGATTTTTCATTGATCTGGACATACAAGTTAGGTTAAATGGTTTTAGATGTATTTGAAATAGTAAATGGTTTTAATGAGTAAGATAGGAAATTCAACATGGTTTTTCTACAACGCATATGAACTTCCCAGTTCGATTTAATATTATGTTGAAAGATTACCAAATTCTCAATAGATGCTTAAGGACGTCATTGTTTCAATTATCATTGGTTTAAAGGTAGAAACTGCACGCATACCAAGCTAAATTGTTTTATTGAAACATATTTTGTTGCCTCTTATGTTGTCAAATTGCATAACATACAAACTAA
This sequence comes from Medicago arabica, assembly GCA_946800305.1. Taxonomy (NCBI): domain Eukaryota; kingdom Viridiplantae; phylum Streptophyta; class Magnoliopsida; order Fabales; family Fabaceae; genus Medicago; species Medicago arabica. Next base: position 44,345,554 of record OX326968.1, on the reverse strand, counting down.
GTATAGGTCATTACCTGCCCAGGCTGTAGATGTCCATTTGAATAACCTGAAATGGACGGATAATAGTTAGTAAACTCAAGTATTTAATAACGAGAAAACATTGCCAAATACAAATTCAAGTTCTACCAGAGTGGTCACGCGGAGAAGATTTGCGGGCTTCCAACAATTCTTTTAGCCTTTTGGTAGCCATTGTTGCTTCCTCTGTCTTTCTATGAAGAACCTGCAAATAAAAGTTCAGTGATGGTGGCTATTATAGGTAAAAGAGAACATTGTAGGTATATCTTCACAACAAAATGAGCACAAAAAATAAAAAACTTTAGATCTTTAACTTACCATTTTCTGGCGCTGGTTTAGAGCCTCAAGTTTATGTCTTTCATACTCATTCCTTCTTCCCTCCTTTTTCAACTGTTTTAAATTATGACCAACAAGATTAAATAACAGTTGTGTCATACAAGCTCACAAATAAAGCCAAGTTTCAAGCACAACCACAGCATGATTAATTTTTAGAGGACAGCACAATTGTAGTTGCAAATCTATAAAATTATCTACAGATCAATAGCCACAAGAAATGTTTATAACAAAATAACAGATTAGGAATCACAAAACTGAAAGAAAATAATTGATACATAAAAAATGCTAAAATTCCAGAGCTTTGAAAGACAGAATCATCCAAATTCAAAACTGAAGGTACAATATGGAAAATTACATTTCCTCTTAATTTTTAAACTAGAAAACAAAATTTGTATGAATATCTTAAGCAAACCACCTGAAGTAACTCCTTTTCACGGGAAGCTTTCCAATGTCGAAATTGTTCTGCCTCTTGCTTTATTTTATGCTGCAACTGAACCTGCAACGTATATGAGCACAAATGTCAGATATACATATTAAAAATAAATAATAATAAATATAATTAGCGCACCTTTTGAGCCTTGATATACTGTATCTCAGCTTGCAGTCTTTTGGCAGCTTCTTCACTCTTCTCCTTTTGCTTTAGCAGCTGCACTTGGTTTTCTTGTTTCTTCTTGAGGTCTAAAATCTGAGTTTCAATATTTAACAAAATAAATATATAAATGAAGGGAAAAAATATTGGTAAAGAATGATAACCTTGGGAGTTTGGGAGTTGAGAGAACGACGTCAATGTAAGTCAAAGTTTACCTGTGCTTCCAATGCTTTCAATTTTTGGCCACGAATATCTTGCGTTTTATGTGCCAGACTATTTGAATTAACTGCAAGATTCTCTACTTCGTGCAACAGTCGATCTCTTTCTTGCTGCCATTATTAGTCCAAAATCCATCACTACACTAAACATAGAGACCTTTTGCGTGAAGATTAACAGCTATTTAAAATCAAAATATATTCAATTTTACCTGCACTTTTCTTTTCTCTTCCTCGAGTTCCATAATTTTTTTTCCAAAGTGAAGCCTAAGTGCTTCGGTATCGAATCCCACAAGCTTCATCTCAGTCTGCAAGGGAAAATCAGGATAAATTCATCTACACTGTTAAAATTTCATCCGTCTGTTTTCATCTGTGTTTACAAGGATTGGTTTTGCCATCCAAAAAGGCCTAGCGGCGCAGCTTGTTGCCTGCTTCCCTTCTATTCGTGTGTAATTAATTGGCTCATATTCCATATATATTCTTACTACTATCATAAATTCATAACAGAAAATCGACTTATTTTCACCAATACAAGAAACACCTTAAGTCAAAACTGCATTTACATATATATTCTCTTTCTTGTCTTGTGATCTTATCATATGGATAAATCAAATAAACAACTAGCACATTTCCAAAATCACTTTTTTTTTCCTTTCCATTTTACCCTTCCTGGATTATTTTCATCGGATAAAAAGATGCCAGTAAGGCTGCTGCACAAGTAAACATCTCTACCACCAATTTTGAAGTACATATTAATTAGTTTCAAAGTTATTAGAAGACATTCTGATCACACTAATAAATATGATTTTAAAACAAATCATAAAATGAAACCTCTTTCTGCTCCAATTGCTTATTTAACTCGTGCATCTCTTTATCCATGGTATTTAGCAGGAGTGTATGCTCCAACTCTTTTTCTACTTCATCAGCTTCCCTTGAATCCTCACCTGAAAAAAGAAGGTAAAAGAGAGATTACCTTAATGTTTAAGACTGAACCATGACTATGAGAGTCTCTCTCAGAAAACCCAGACCAACAGAATGAGAAACTATTCAATGTCTCAAACACATAATACGACAACCAAATATCAAAAAGGAAGCTCTTTGCTAGGTTTCAAATTTCAATATATCAAAATTCTAAAATTAGAAAGTCGACTACGGCTCCAAAAACACAGCCACAAATGTGTACCTGACATGCTTCCGGCTATTAGATGGTCAGATAACTCTGAACTCCGAAACTGCCTCTCCAGCCCATCATTTTTCAAGAAATAAGTATGTCCATCCTGGAAAAAGGAAAAAAAAATGACATATAAGGTTTTTAAGGAATCAGTAGAAACATATCCACAACCATATATAACAATAATTGCTTTTGAATGAGCCTAATTATGTCAGTGGTTTTTTGCTTAAACAACATGAAGAAAAGAAAAAGACAGACAGACAGACATTTGAAGACTTTTCCTATTCACGTACTGTTTCGTCAATATCACATCTTTCTGCAAAAGAACATCTACTGCGATATTTATGAAGTTCTCGACAGAGTTCCTCGTTTGTTTCCTCAAGCCAAGCAATCCTTTCCTTAAGAACCTATACAAGATTTGCATAATGCTATATATTAAATTCATTTCATCTCATGACTATCCAAAATGAAAATTTCAGTTAGGAACACGGTAAATACCTGCATTTCATCAACTGAACCTCCTCCTCGAGAACAGAGCTCAGACTGCAAGTACTTTAACTGTTGGCGCATTTGCTGCATCTCATTTGATATCAGATCTCGATTAGCCTGTAAAATTAATAAAAAATTAGATTGTAACATTTGGAATTTGACCGAGATGAATTTCCTCATCTTTCTAAAGTAAAGAATGCGACAGGAACTTTAAGCTACAGAGAATCATGGAAACTTACAACAGGCTTATTTTGAATGTTTCGTGCACGATTCGCATACTTAAGGGTATTAAGAGTTTCATCAGCATTAATGTCAGCAGGGCTAATGCAAGCTGAAAAAGGTGAACCAGTATGTGATTGAAAAGCATGTAGAAATTTTAGTTCAAACAAAGGAAACAATATTGTAAATGTATCTATATCTGGTAATAATTAAATGCCTATTTCAGTTTTGATACACACAATACAATACTGTAAATTTTAGTTTTGATACGTGCAGTACATTATTTAATTACTATGTCTACAAGAAGAAAAAAAACCTATTTCATCAGAGTTCAAATCCAACAAATGTTTTGACCTGCATGAAGGATATTCAGTCCAATTTCATCTTGTTTTTAATAGACTTACCTGATGTTTTGTCATACTGTTCCTTAACCAACATGTATGTAAAAAAATAAAAAGTTCTCCTAGCCTCCTACAGCGTGTTTCCAGATGAACAATTTAACCTTTTCTTAACTGTGCTCTTATTATGTCCAAAAACAGTATACAAAATGTGAAGGAAACTATTAGGTTTTCTGAACATATAATAAGAAAGATGAAAAGACTGATTTAATTTGTGGGAAACATTATGAAGAAACCCTACAAAATTAGTTAACAACTGGCTCATACATTAATAGAAAAAGAAAAATACTTTTCCATCCAATAGACTGGCTTCAATTGAAAGGAAATGAACTGAAGAACATGAACACTTCATATTTTCAGTGGATTGAACTCAAGGGGAAACATGAAAACGCTTAAACATTTGTACCAATGAATCAACTTTCAGTAGTAGTAGTTACCTATCATGACAGTTCTGCTGTTTCCACCAAGTGAATCCTGCAAACAATGACAGGTAATACTGGATCAGAAGATTCTTGCAGACTGACGTCAAGAAACTAAGAAATATTTAGTTCGTAATCTATACGTAAGATACATTGCCGCCTTGTCAGAGTATCAAAACTTGATTCTTATATATGAAGGTTCAAGATTAGTAAGTAAATTAAAGATCACATGAATTTTAATAGGAGAATAATATATTGTGCTTTGTTGATGACATCAAGCCAAAATGTTACTCTAACCTGTAACAGTCGAGTGAGTTTGCTATCTCGATAAGGGACATGAACACCCTCCTTTCGCTTTTTCTCATCTCCCAGTGCACTTATGACATTACCAAGTGCAAGAAGACCTCTATTAATGTGTATACCTTTTGACAAGAAAAAAAGATAATGTCACTGAAATCATTATCGTCGTCATTATCAATAACCGAAGCACTGAGGCTGAAAATTATTTTGAAACAAATGTATACTATGTATTCGGTTTAATCAGTATTGGCAACCTTCTTTTAAACGAACACCATCAGAACCAGTTCTTTTAGCTCGCTCAGATCCAGCTAGATCTACCAAATGGAGCTTTGCTGAAAGATATTCTTCACCCATATCCTCATCCGAAGTGTCGTTGCTGGGAGAAGATGAATGAAGTTTGCGCATCTGTTCTAATGTAATTGTGAAGATGGCGTGTGACCGACTGATACAAACAAAAGGTGAACCACAAATTATTGGATTGTAAATATCAATTCTAACGGAAACAATAAAAATAACACTTCTCCATCACTCAAATTTGTTGTGTGAGTCTAGAATCTAATGGAACTTACAGTAAGAAGCTAAAATTGCCCCTATCAAAGATAGCAAGAAGAAATAGTACAAAAAGTATCTTCAAGAAAAATCACTATATAGAAAGAACTCCGACCAAATTATTGATTATCAATAAATACAAAAGGCCCAATTTATTTTTCCCTCCAATCGAAGTACTTCCATTTAGAAAACATCATCTAATTTTCCAATATGAAGGATGATTTTTCATTCAATGTTTATATATTTGGTAAGTTTAAGAGCTCATTATTTACCTGGATTGGTTGTTCATATTTGTACTTCCTGTCGCCCTATTTAGAGAACCCTGCTCCAAGTAAGAAGCCATCTCCTGTAATGTACTTACAGAAACTTCAGTTGACCCTGCCAGTGTTATAACTCCACTTGACGATTCACGAATTTGTATTGGTGGCTTCCCAGGAATATTTAATTTTCCAGAATGGCCATTAGAGCTAGAGTTATCTGATTTGCCCATAGACACCATATCCAACAAGTCCCTTACCTCTTCCTTCAAAATCTTCATAAACAAATGCACAATTAAGTCCTTGAAAAAAACTATAATTCAGGACAAAATTTCGTTTTTATATGAAATGCAATGTCACATTCAAAGCTAGCCAATTGTTACATAGTTTCAAAATAAAATTCATTTCACATGGAACATCCAAGGGTTCAAAATTTTAAAATAAAGCAACATCTTTACATGTTCGACAGAAGTGTGCAATATACCTCAATGAAGGAAACATGTAACTGAAATTCTGTTTGATGCTTTAGAGTTTCAATCTTGTTGAACAAGGCACTCATAACCTGAGGAATTAACCCAATCCCACTATTGTCATTGTAGGCAGTTCCCATAGTATACGTTTTGCCGGATCCCGTCTGCAGCAAATATGTGCTTCAAATAAAAAATTTGAACCGAATTGCATATATGTGCGCATGACATGAAATATTATCTTTGTTAACTTTGAGTACATGACATGAAATATGGACCTAACCTGACCATAAGCAAGTACAGTAGCATTAAACCCTTGGAATAAGCCATCAACCAATGGAGCAACGCATTCCTCAAACATTTCAGATGAAGGAGATCCACCATTTCCATAAACATGATCAAAAGTAAAGGAATGAGACCCAATTTGAACCTGATCATTGAAATATTATCAGAAAATATAATAGTCCATATTTACATTTCTCAAAATAGTTGAATTCTATTTGAACTTTCACCATAGAATACAAGTAATGTAATCATTTTAAGACTGTATATGATCTATGACAATAATCATTTAATCCCAGTCATCTAACATTCTTCAAGCGCACTCAATATTTTGATCCAAAATATTACATAAATATTTCAATTATCTCCAAGCGGAAGAAAAACCCACCTCCTTATTTCTAATATGTTTAAATAAATGTCGTAATTGTCCTCGTGAGTTTAGCTCAATTGGTAGGAGCAATGCATAATATATGCAAGGTCCAGGGTTCAAACATCGGTTACCCAAAAAAAATTCGAGATGTTACACTTCTCAGGTTAGTCAACTAGGAATAATGTCAAAATGCTATTAGGGTTGAGAGGAATACTTTTGTCTCAATTTTCCAAAAACGTAACATTATGATATATAAATTTAAATTCCTATAACTAAATTATTATGCAAAAAATACAAAAACAACCAAACAGGAAGAAGGTGTGTGAAAGGAACGTTCATACAGCATGAAAGAGGAAAATGTGTCACTAACACTGACACGAGTCATATGAGTCATGACTCATGACAATGAACATATTCAAAAAATAAGTCATAAATATTTTTTAATAAACCCGGTGATTATTATCACCAACAATTGCATCAAACAAATTTAAAAAATAAAATAAAATTATAAGTGTTTGTTGAACAAGAAAATTTCCAAACATGGAAATTTAATAATACTAGTACAACACTTTAAGCAAGACCTATGAAATTGAATTTATTATTATTATATTAATATTATTATTATTGTAATTATTATTATTTATGGAAATGTTAGATAATGCTTCGGGGCATTAGTTAAGGTCTTCAAAGGATAACTTATCATGAAAAAATGTGTAATCAATGCATCGAAAATCGAAATAGTTGACATTTTTATAAAATAATTTATTCTTTTGGAATTTTAAAAAATGTGTTCTGAAATACTTGTTAACAAGACCCTTGTTATTATTATTATAATTTAACATGCAAATTAATTTAGATAAATTAACATTGTAATAAGGAATCAACCAGAACTAAACTTGATGGTAAACGACAATTAATTAATGAACCCCCACACCTAAAAAACACACTGAACACTCAATTCATTAATGAAGTCATTGCTAAACGACAAACATAATAATAACATCAACAATATATTAGTAATAATTAATTAAAAATTAGTTAGAAATAAAGAAATTAATTTAGTAGAAAAGAAAAAGAAGAAGAAAAAAAGGAAGAAGATGAAGATGAAGAATAGTTACCTGAGGTTTAGAGGGGTTAACAGAAACACATTGAGTGCAACCTTGTTGTTTTTCATCAGAAATGAGAGGACGAATGTGAAGAGCAACTTTGACTGAACAATTCTCAGATGATGATGATGATGATGTTTCCATTGGTTGTTAGAGAGAGAAGAAGAAGAAGAAAGTTGTTAAGAAACAGTAACAGAAACAGAAACAGAATGTTTGTTGTGTTGTTGAGAGTGAACAGTTAGAATTAGAATGTAAGAAAGAAAACGATGTAGCAGCAAGAGAGAGAGAGAGAGAGAGATTTAACAGCAAGAGAGAGAGTGTATGTGGAGGTTGTTGAGAGAAAATGAAGAAGAAAGAAAGAAACAAAAATAAAAGTGTGGCTTGAACAAGAGTAACGAAACAGAAAACACTAAGCAACAAAAAAGAAGATAGAAAAATAACTAACAACAAACAAAAAAACTATATTCATTTATCTTCTCTTCTCCTTCACTACTTGTATTCTATTGAATCACGTTATCTCTCTCTCTCTCTCTCTGTATGTATATATTGGTTCTGTTTTTTGTTTTCTTCATACCATACATTTACTGATTTACATACCACATAGCTAGCTAAGCTCCATAAGAATTGTAGTATTTTTATTTTTTATTTTTGTGGCTCTTGTTTTATTAATTGGGTAGTTCTTTTTCTACTCCTCATGCGTGGCAAGTCCCAATGTACAACTGTCTTCACTTCTATATTGTTTCTTACCTTCCTTCTCTATCAATCTCTTTTCCCTCCATTTATTATTTTACTCATTTATTTAAGATCAAAATCAAAAATCACCACCTCGAAATGCAAAGGGACACTTTATTATATACTTTTGTTAGTATATTCATTGGTATTTTTATTTAGCTACTATAATGGCTAGAGCTCAAATATTTTAAAGATGGAAAGATGAGGGTATATAATAAATAATATTTCTATCAACCGAAACAAATTCAGAGGATATATATTCATTAGTATTTTTCTTTTGAAAGAATTTGTCAACTATGGTAGAAAGAATAGTCACTATATTGATCGATATATGACCTTGGTTCGCGACAGCTCTTCTCTACCTGCGGTTATTGGGGACATGTACAGTCCTTGACATCTCTTCCTTTAGCTCCATTTTTAAGTAGATCTCGTTTCAGCTTTTGATTTTCTCAATAGATCTTCTTATTCTTTTTGTTTTTATATTGTACGAGAGTTTATCATAAAATTTTGGTAGATTTAACTCGTTATAAAAAAAATATTTTTCGGATGAAAAATAAATGTTCTTCACTTGTTAGCTAACATACGCCGGTTAAGTTGATAACGTTTCAACTCAAATTTTATAAGAATTATTTTTAGGAATTATTCTTTTAGGACTCAACTAAAGTTGGTAATTTTTTCTTTTCACTTATTCATGTAGGAATTTTTTTCCCCAAGTATAAACACTTTAAAAATGTTATATTACTTTCTAAAAAAAATATAATAAGAGAATCTTTAATGGTGTGTGTTTCGCCTATCTTCCGTTAGGGAATAAAAATTTAAGGTCCATACAAGATATGGTAATTGTATAAATCATATTTCTCTTGACTTTTCGTGAACCTCATTTTTAAAATCATAACGAAATAAATAATTTTTGCTCGAGTTTAATGACATAAAATTATGAGGGGGGTTTATTTAATAATAAAAAAAAAACTGAAGTGTGAAGTTGAAGAGAGAGTGGGTTCTTTTTTTAAGGAAGAAAGAGCATCCAAAATGTGGATGTTCTAAGTGTTTGTTTAGATTAATTATGAATTTGTCATCGTGAACTTAACTCAGTTGGTGGATACAATGCATAATATATGTAAGGTTCAAGGTTCAAACTCTCATCACCATCAAAAAAGATTAATTGTGGATTTGGCAGAGAGAAATGATATTTATCGAGAAAAATCAATCAGTGTTGTGAATCGTTCTTTATTGAAGCTCTTCGACATGTAGTTTGTGGTAATATGGATCCTCTCCTGCACTTTCTCTACTAATGTTTGCCCTGCCATCATCTGAGTCACTCATCTATGTTTTTATCTCTTTCCAAAACTGTTGTTTTTAATTTATTTATTTGTTATGAACTCTCAGCTCAGCTGTTAGATTAAACACATGAGAGGTGGCCGGACAGTAAAGGTATGAGAGGATCCATTTCTATTTTTTACATGTAATTTCAAAGAGAAATGTGGATGCTCTTTGACTTGTAATTTGTGGTAATTTTTTACATGTAATATTAAAGAGGAATGTGAATGCTCTCTGACATGTAATTTGTGGTAATTTTTGCACAAAATAGTACAACACTAAATCTAACCATGCAGTAAATGAGAGCAGTATGTGGAAGAAAAGATGCCAATGAAATGGAAAGTGGTATCTTTGCTTTCTGAACGAGGACCAGCTGTGGAGTCCCATGAAGCAGAGTCAAGATAGCAGCTTTGTACAGAAATTAAGATAGATGACCATAAAAAGTTAAGGCATGAAAGTTGAAAGGGATAGCAACCACAAACAAACGTAGCATAAAGGCAAGAACGAGCTTTTGGGCCCTCACTCACATGTTCATCAAAATACATACAGACTTTCCAAAGTTTATATATGGAACCCTCTTGCATGTGGTCCCCTTCTTAATTTCAAGATGCTAGTATAGTTTATAAATACTTGACCAAAAAGAAACTGATATATATATGTACTCCTATAATCTCATTTAATTCATTTTACAATCATCATAAATATAATTGCAACAAAATGTCCTTTATAGAAACATGACTAATAAAAATAAAATATGATGATGAAAAATAATGTCTAAGTTGGCATACCACAAAGAAAGTCATTTTAAGCACGACCTAAAATATGTTGATGAAAAATAATGACTAAGATACTAAATGTCGTGTTAAACTTTTCGAAAGTTGGAATATTTATTGGCTAGCCTTTTTTTATTCTTTTTTGGGACTTGTACTTGCAGTTGGATTGTTTACCACTTCTTTTTCTATTTGTTCATGATGAAGATTTAACTTTTATACGCGAGAGGGATCCTAAGTTAGGAAGAAAATTAGGTGAAACAAACTTCCATTTTTTATTTTTGTTATGTACCTCCAATTTTGTGATACAAACAAACCTTCAAATATAAGTTAATGATAAAATGAGTTTTTTTATATAAAATCAGTTTTGTTTACCAAATTAAGATAAAATGAGTAATAAATAGTGCATTGATATTCTAAAAAGATAAATAACTTGAGACATTGAAAAATAATGCAAAGAAACACTTATAATGAGAGTGAGAGAGAGGGAGAGAATTATTGCAAAGAAACACATAGAATGAGATGGAGAGTGTAGTTGTTGAGATTTAAATGTGACTTACTAATTTATGTATTTTGTGTAAATTGGATTACTCTGCTCGCAACTGTGGTTATTAATTTTTTGAGTCGGGTAAGATCATAATGAATGATAAAAAAAATTTCAAAAGATTTAACATTATTATATTACTATAGTTGAATTCAAACACACTATATTTGATTTTTTTTTTGAAAAGATTTAACATTGTTATATTACTATAGTTGAATTCAAACACACTATATTTGATTAAATTATGCACAAATATAGTTTGAAATAGCCAATAATATTAAACAAATAGTTTAGGTGAACCAGAATATAACATGCAAACTTAAAAGTGTATAGGTAGAGAGTTTTGGAGGGCTTTAGGGTTGAGTAAATTTTTCAAATCTAATAGACATTGTTATAATACTCGCAAAAGTGAAAGTAAATTAATTATAAGTATTCTTTTCTAAACTCTCAAACAAAATCTAATTAACACACCCCTCTAGTTTTTAAATAGACAGTAATCTGATTTGTTAAGGTCGTTTCTTTACTGTTAACATAGGAAATTAAGAGGAGTGCATTCTATTCATTTGAGACCCTAACGGCCTAACCAAATTTTTCATAATGTTTCGTGATTTTTTTATTTTTTGCAAACACGTTCTCTATTGCGATCGGTGTGTCTATCTTTTTCCTCTGAAAATGGGGATCGACATTTCCTTTCCTTGCGGAATGACACGTGGCATAAGTGGGAACCAATGATTGAGATCTATTTAAAACCAATTAAAATTATTAAATTATAAAAGAATATTAAACAAACTCAATTGAGAAATTTGCGGGGGACACTTGTTTCATGCCTTTCATGAATTAAAATTATTCTTTATGTAAACATGCCTTTCATGAATTTCTTCATGTCAGATGAGTTAGTGATGGTTGTAGGACACTTGTTTCTAAAGCATAACAACACAATTTGAATTTCTTCATGAATTATATACTTAATAATAATGTCAAATGAGTTTGTGATGGTATCCAATTCAACACAAAGGTGAGACCCCCGTACGGTAAGCATCTAAAGGAGGAGAGATTATGGTTAGATGTGGTGGATTGATAGAAAGGAACAAATATGAAGGATATTGAAGGAAATTGCTGGGTTTTGTCACCTGCAGTTTGCCCGCAAATTTGGCAACTGATTTTGTTTAATATAAATTGAATTCTTTTATTATTTAATAATTTTAAGTTGTTTTAAAGAAAGAATAGATCTCAACCGCTGGTTTCCACTTATGCAACGTGTCGTTCCGCAAAGAAAGGAAATGTCGATCCCCATTTTCAGAGGAAATGGAGAGGATCCAGACGTGTTTGTGGTGGTAAGAAAAAATCAATGTAAACGATTGTGTGAGGTTATGATTGAGTTCTCTGCAACTTTCTTCTGGAATCACAAAGTCCAGATCATTAGGCAATTCACATCATCAGGTAAATCAGTATCTATCAACCGAGACCAATCCACATAATCAGTAGTGTCTATTAAAATAAGTTGTTTTCAATAAGCTTTTTTAAAAAAATAAGTTTTTTTTATAATAAGCTGTTTTTAAACTAAGATGTTTTAAAATAAGTTGTTTTGAATAAGTTGTTTTTTAAAATAAGTTTTTTTGAATAAGCTGTTTTGAATAAGCTTTTTTTAATATAAGCTGTTTTGTATAAAATAAGCTGTTTTAAAATAAGTTGTTTTTTAAAATAGATATGGTTAATGGTTCGGTTCGGATAATTGTGGTTACTAACGATTCAGTTCGGTTAGTGAATTGTTATCAAAATAATGGTTCGGTTTGAGAATTAGTTAAATGGTTCAGTTAATTTTAATATGGTTCGGTTCGGTTAACCGGTTCGAATTGGATTTTGGTTATTTTTGCCCACCCCTAATTATGCCATGTGGGCCTTTTCATAGGACATGCTCACTTTTTTTTTTCCTTTGCAATTTTGTGAAACAAGTAGCTGGATCCAATTAAGTACTACTCGCCAAAGTTAAAAGACTTGTATCTATTCTAGGTCACTTAGGAGAAAATGAGAAAGAACAACATATATAGAATCAATTTAAGTTTTTTTTAAATGAAAGAAACACGGGGTGAGACGACATGTATCATAACAAATGAAAGAAATGTAGGTCAAGACGACGTGTATCGTAACAATACAGAGACTTTATAACTCAAAGAACATTCATAACATCTTTACATTTACTTTCCTCCAATGACACTAACATGACTCAAAAACAGAACCTCTAGATCTAAGAGATGTCTTTCTATCATTAGACTAAATCATTGGAGTTGTCAATTTAAGTTTTTTTTATAAATAAATTAAGAAAAAATATATATAAATGAAAAAGTATAACAATTTTATGAATTGAGTTCAATTTTGACACATATATGTCAATAAATCACAATAAACTATTTGCGCATTTTTAAAAGTTAAAGTTATGTGTGCGCTTTTAGTTTTTAATGATTACAACTTACACTTGTTGTGTATATGAATTAAATACTCTCTTCGTTGTTAATTATTAACAAATTTGACTTTTTAAGTTCATTCAAATAATGATGTATGTAGTTCATAATATGAATCACATACATCATTAATTGAACGAACCTAAAAAGTTAATTTTGTTTATAATTGAGAACATATGGAGTATATTCTTTTAGAATTATGTTTATTAATCATTGGGTATTAATCATTCTTATAATTGAATAGTCCATCTCCATGTTATACACAAAATATTAGTTTGGTTTAGAAGAAACCAAACACACCATTAAGTACAATTGCTCGCATATAGTACAATTTTTGCTAATGTGGTCCTGATTTAATTCTTTCTGTGGTCCATTGCCTCATATGCCTTTTGATAGAAACAGCCTTTGTCAAAAAGAGAACCGGAAATGCATTGGATCCAAGCTTTATATGTATGTTATATCTAACCTTCATATGCAAGTTTGCACTTGACATCGTCTACATGTGTGCTAGGTTGTCATGACAGACTGAGATAATGTTCTATAAATTTTTGCAGATATGTACTTGCATATTTTAACTACAAAAATTGGCTCAATTAAAGTGAATTACCATTGTCTAATAACAAATCTAAAAGTTAGAGGAGATGGTGCTGCAAATGGCATCTTTCAAACAATCATAATTAATTTATTTTATGGTCTATCATGCAAGTTGTGAATGCTGCTTAACTAATTTTAATATTTCATAATTCATCCATGGTGTAACGACTTGAATCTTTAAAGCTTAAATTGTGAAATGGATGTGACTGTATCAGAAAATAATAATACTGGTCCGGACCGGCTACCAATGACCCAAATACGGCGAGGGCGTCGATTAAGCTTCGTGTGAAACACCGCACTGGAGTATGCCTAGACTTATTTGAGTCGTCGAAGACATCTCTAATCACCTCCTATAGAGGCGCTGCATTTTACGGAGGCAATTATTCTCCTACACAGCTACACGTTTATATAAGGATGATGTTGTGTCACACACCCGCCTCATTTCCATACTGACTTGAGCGTTGAAGTGCTAACGTGCCTGCAGACACAATTATCCTCAACCGAAAAACCACAACGAAGGATCAACGACGCCAACGTTGAGCACAACCGTACTCTTTTCTAGATCATCATTGGACAGATCAAATACAATCCTCTAATTTTTATTTTTTTAAAGGAAATAAAATCCTCTAATATGTAATTAATTCCATTATTTATTTACTAGAAATATTAAAACTGTATATTGAAAGGAAAAAAACACTCAAGTTTCATGTTTGTTCACATTTTTATTGAAATGCTAAATCGTTGCTTGCAAAAGTAGAGTAAATTGGACTGCCATATCTGGACTCGATCGTTTCAACAAAGTTTATAATCTTAAATTTGCAAATTCATGAGCTCGGAATTAAAAATGCATGCCTTTCAAGAGTATAAACAAAGTACAAGGTATTTGTAAGTGTGGGATTAAATTTCACTAGTATCTTAATGATCAAACATGCATATTTAACTTATACATCAATATCAACATCATCATCAATAATCATATATCATTAACTCTTTAATGAGATTAAACACCAATCTTTAATTTTCTAAACATCCATTAATTCTCGAAAGTTTAATACAGAGGTTTGATGTCCCTAACATTAAATTTTCATGATGAAAGTCATGTTATGAAATCAAAATACAAATTAAGGTAAACTTCAATCTGAAACACCAAAAACCATCCTCAAAATAAAAACACACATTTTGCCTTTGGGAATTTGGAAAGAAGTAGATATTTTGTGTTTTACGTGTTGCTTCTACGATTTACGTTTTATTTCTAAGTTTTGTGTTTTGGTTAATGAAATGTTTGGGGTGAAAATGAAAGTGTTGGGTTATATATAAAAGGGTGAAACAGCTGATGGACTAAAATTTGGTAAATGTTTCGGGCCTCTTTGCGCTATTGCTATATACACCCCTCCATAAAAATAACATTTGGGCCCCTACTGACAATGGGAATTGGGCCGCCGCACCCGCCCACATATGCCTTGGGTTGGCCCTGGCTAGGAAAACGACTTATCATAACAATATTTATTGTTGTTGAAAATAGTACAACTTTTTGATATGCATGTAACAACGACCAATTTAAGCAGTTGTAATTAGTTATTAATATTTTTCAACAATGTCGTTATTTTTATGGGTACATGTGACATTTATGCCATTTTTAATTCCATTTTAAAGATTTTTTTTTTGTGTCAAATAACCTAGTGACTAAAATTTCACATTTTAAGGTGAATAAGGGAAATACAATGTCATATTGCTTTGTAGTGCACAAAAGCCTGCATATAGCTTGTAAAAAAAAGTCTGCATATAGTTAAAAAATTGCTAGACTGAATGCCGTGACCAAGATTTAAACACCAACTTCTCAACTTGTGTGTGTCAGTTTTTAATAACTTTTGTCATTTTCGTCGATCAACCAAAAAATAAAAAATTATAAGAATTAAATAAAATGATGGCTTTTTTGTCTCGTTTGCGGTATATCGACACTTTTGTCATTTTTATAAAAATTATAAATTAAATAAAATGAAAACAACTTTTCAGTGTTATTTATGTTACATGTTTGCAGTATTTTGACACTTTTTTGGTTCAGGTGACCTTGTTGTTTTCTCTCCTTGTTGATTTTGTTCTTGCTGATATTCCCTTTGTAATTTGTATTATCGTGGTTAGTAGTTGGTAAGAGGGGTTTGGTGTTTATGATGGGGTTGGACAATTTAAGTTTGGGATTTTGTCTTTTTGGCTGAAGAGCTTGTGGCTGCCTTAGTGTTCACTGTTTCTGTTAGTATTTTTGGTCTTGTTTTGTGGCAAGTCTTATGTGCGGCATCAAGATACATAAAACAATTAGAGAAAAGAAGAGTAAGAGGATCCCCACCAACCATAAGACCCAGATAAACAGATGGAAGTTATCCGATTTTACAATTCAAAACAACATCATCTTCAACCAAGATTTCGTTACATTGATACCAAAAAGTTACCTCTTATGAAAATTCACTTTCAGACCGAATATAAGTTAAAAAAGTATTAAAGTAGCCTTCAACGTTCTAATGTTACCATAAATTTTCTCTCCCATAATCAAGGTATCATCAACAAATTGGAGGTAAAAATATAAAGAGAAGAACGAGAACTCGCATCATAGCCCAGAAAAATACCAACTTCACGAAAGTGTGATAATAAATGAGTACGAATCTATTTTATACACGTCAAAACATTTAAAAACTATATTAATTAAGTGAGAAAATGGAAAAAAATAAATAAAATAAAAAGAGAGGATCCTAATTCTAAAATTTGTTAGGTTCTGCAACTTAAAAAATATATAACTAAAGTGTAAAAAAATACAATGGTGAGAATCAAAATCACCAATACAAACTAGGTTGGTCTGATGGTGTTGGCTTGAGACTTTAGAATATGTTCCTCTTAATGTTTCATGTTCGATTCTCCTCGATGCTAATTTCGGCACGTTAATTTAATTTCTTAAAAAACAGACCTCGAATATTACATTTACTTGGGAGAGGATCTAAATTCCAAATTTATTTGTGTAATGCACAATGAGAGCCCAATAGGCGTAAGCCTTGTCTACAGTCCTAAGTTTAACAAGTGTAATTAAACTTCTTTTTCAATTTTTCGCTCAATTTGAATAAATTGCAACAAGGCATATTAAAAATAATTAAGAAGACTAATTAAAAGAAGACAATTTCCCATTTGTTTTTCCTCTATGAATCCAAATTAAGAATACAAGAGCAACAATTTCAAAAAACCTTCATCAACACTACAACATCAACATAACTCAAAAAATCATCAATGAATAAGTAATGAATGAAATTGCAATTATTTAATTTTATATTTATTTCCATACCTTCTTTTCTAGCATAAACCCTAATTTGTCATTGAAGTTGTAAAATCAACCTTCGTTGGGGCTTTCATTCCATTGCTCAATGCCTCCAAAATCAACAAATTCCACCACTAAATATCTAGATGACGCCATTTCGGCCATCCATTAGCAGTCGAGTGAAGTTATTAACAGAATCAACCAATGCATGACTGAATAGTTTAGGCTTATGAACAACAAACATGGGAGCTTTGACATATTCATGGTTGACAAGCATGGAATCTCTCAAATCATTCATCAACAAAACACTACAATTTTGTAGGAGTTTTTGCACAGCAAAACACAACTTTGTTGTAGAATATATCACACTCAACCTCCTCCTTAATACTTCCCGAGTATGAATAAATTATTACCACTGCACCTTAAAATCATTGTTCATGTTCCCCTAACATTAACTCTTGTAACGCTTGAGGTCGATGAGGACGCGGAGTGATCACCGGTGCACAAGACCTGACAATGAACGAATCTTGATAGCTTCTAGGCGAACTGAATTCACATTAGAATGAGAGGGCTCTTGAGGTCATGAAGGTATGAGACTACATGGTCAAGAGAATGCTTATAAGAATTATTTGGTACTACTTAAACCAACAAGATACATCTTACTTTTGGTAGCACATTCTATAAGAACTCCACATTTAAGCGCGCTTGACTTGAAACAATGTTATGAGGGATGGCCTTCTGGGAAGCTTTCCAGAAAACGTGTGAGTGAAGACAAAACACGTTGAAAAGACTTGCGTTGGTTTGTGAGGTCAGTCAACAATACTTAAAGTCATTTTAGATGCTACACCCCTTTCACCCGACCTATACCTACGATTTCTTTTGCTTTTACCTTTCCCACCAACATTGTAATTGAATCTTGGTTTGTACACTTCATCACTCTTTGGTGAGTAAACATGTGGTATGTGCCATCAAGTTATCCTCCACTACCACATACCCACATAATGGGCAGAACACACAATACCCCCCCACTCTCCCCCACTAACACCCTATTTACCCCAAATGTATGCATAACACTATACAATTTTCCCAGCACAATCAACAACCAGTTTTTGAAACCCTAAATTCGAAATGGGTAATTTTATGGCACAAATCCTCTAGAGTGGTTGTTTTAGGATGAGTAATTTTTCACATTTTATAACATCGCTGATGAAAATCCTTTATATATGGTATCCTTTTATATGAAAGGATGCACCCTTAGTTAGTAGAAATAGATATCTCAAAACTAGTAATTATCTGATCGGACAACTTTCTCCAGAGCTTTATAATTGTGATTTGGGCCATCCACCTATGAGAAACACCAACCTCAACTATTCAAACTTAGTCAACAAGGAACTATTTGTGAATATCATTTTTTTTTTTAAATAAAAAATAGGCAACAACCTTTTGGGACTCCCACTAGAAGCTATTTTTTTTATTTCAGTTTTAATCCTAGAAATTTGAAATGAATTGGTCATACAAAAACCCTTTTCACTTGCCCAAGTCAATGGATTACTCAAAGTCATTGATGCCAAATTTAAAGATTCAAAACCAAAGTTTCAACGCAACTTTCCTCCAAGCTGTACACTAACTAGAAACTCAAACCCCAATTTTCACTATTCTACTTCATCCACCTCACCTTTACCCAAACTTTTCATGCCCACATGACCTTCAAATACTAACGTCTCTGATTCCTCATCACTCCCAATAAGACGTCATTCTACAAAGCAAATGCAAGAGCGTCAGATCTAAATTCTTTGCTATAATTGTGATTATATTATAACTCTTAACTTGTCGTTAAAGTTATAGAATCCACAGTCACTCTTCTAACTAAAATATATATTTTTTAAACATTTTTTTACCATAGTACTTCCAAACACATATTGATTGTACTTGCCCTTAATCACCACAAATCCTTGTATATCTTAACATGCAAGAGCTGCAAATTAAACAAACAAGTCAACAAATCTCAGTTCATATAACCAACTCTAATTATGAAATTAAGATCCTCTCATTTATGAAAAAATAAGAGACCGCTTTGTCGATGATCTAAGACTAAGACTTAAAATGTATTAAACTCTATCACTTATAAAAGGATAAATGAAGTCTTGTGTTATCATCATCAACATAACTCTGATATTTATTTCACACACAAGAGGATCCAACTTCCCCAATGCATAAGACAAAGTAAGAATATGATTCAAAATTTAGGTTTGGGTCAATTTATGGAAAAAGAAAAGGACATAGCATAAGCATAGTTGATCACGTGAATGTGTGATGGCTAGTTAGCTACTACAGCGTGATTCTGACGCCAACTTTAGGAATAAATATACATTGACTTTACACTTTTGCATACGCAGGCACATTAATTAAAAAACAATAAAAACACGAAAACGACAATTAATCAAACTCACGATTGAATCACAACCGTACATTCAATTTTATCAACATTTCTTAGAAATAATAAAGCAAGCTTCGTTCATTTCATTTCCCACAAGGAAAAAAGAAAAAACGAAAACACAACGAAACTGTTTCGTTATCGTTTTCGTCGAATTCTTAATCACTGAGTAGTGAAATTCGAAACACAACAACCATGTCTGGTATTGCTCGTGGTCGTCTTACTGAGGAACGGAAATCGTGGCGGAAGAATCATCCTCATGTGAGTACAATCACTGTTTCTACCACTTGTTGTTGTTTTTTTGTTTTGTTAATTTTTTGTTTGTTGTGATTTAGGGTTTTGTTGCGAAACCGGAGACAGCGCCTGATGGTTCTGTGAATTTGATGATTTGGCATTGTACTATTCCTGGAAAAGCTGGGGTTTGTTTTCTTCTTTGATTTTTGTTTTGTGAAATTGATTTTTTGTGAAAATTTGGGTGTTTCTATGTGAATTTAGATTTGCTTACTTGTGTTTGGGGTAGGGTTGGGGTAATACCTTTGAAATACTGACGCCGAAGACGACACTTACACCGATAATAATTTGAGAAAATGGAAGTAGTTGAATGAAACCATATATGTGTGGTGTCAGACACCTGACACACCTTTGATCTGAAATGTCTGTACTATTTAGGGATAGCTGTTTCTGTTTGATTGCACAAGTACATGTACTTGTGCCAAAGTATTGCTTGCAATCATTTGCTTTATAAGTTAGTTGGCTGAACATAATGTACTGCATAAATCCATGGATGAGAAGATAAGAGTTTTACCATCCAAATAAGGCCCTGTTTGGATAAACAACTTATTTTGTAGGTTATAGGATAAGTGCTTATCATATAAGCTATTTCTATAACTCAAGACAAAATAAAGTTAAGCAGTTGTATAATCTGTAGGTTGTTTTCTTAAATAAGTTGAAAATTGTTTATGAACGTGCCATAAGCGATTTTCATAAGTTCTCCCAAACAGTGTCAAAAGTGCTTATGTCAGTAGATTCTACGCTCAAATACATCAATCCAAACAAGCTCTAGTGAGCATTTTGAAACTCCTAAATTTCATAACCAAGGTTTTAAACTACAATGATATCTGATATTGTGGAGAATTGCTGTCAAATTTAGTAACCCCCTGTTCACTATTAATCACCATTATCAGGATATCTTTGCTGGGCTGTTATTCAATATGAATACTTAAAGAGTTTACTTTGCTTACACTTTTAAGTGTATAAAGTCTTACACTGTCATCAAATCATAACCAATCAAATGAATGAAAGTAGTTATAAGTCGAACATTTTTAATGATCTGGTGGTTATGATTGATTGATGGTGTAAAACATCTTTACACTTACAAGAACGTGCTTAACAATCAAATTCCCTTTTATGATTTCACTACACTAGTTTGTCACTAAAAAAATTCTCTCACATTTTGCGAATTGCCGACTTATTTTTCCTACTTGTGGCAAATTCTTCACATGTGTTGGTATTAATTGCAAGACATGAATTTGTTAATAAAATATGAAAATAGATATTGGCAATTTTGGTTAAACTCAACACTTATCGATTCTGACTGTAATAGAAGCGGTTTTTCCGTCTTCTCATTCTTGTACTGGTTGTATTACCATTATGCGTTACTGTCTCTCTTTCGATGTCCTTTTGCCTCTTAACTTATATCTGTTGAAAATTAGACAATACAAGAGACAGTGGGTCAATTGGTTCTAAGGTGTTTTAATGTCTTGAGAATAGAGGGGGGGAAAGTATGTGCCTGGCGGCTCATTGGAAAAGGAAAACGTTAGAAGTTTAACCATCTTGCACTAACCAGGCTTATAAATTAAATGTAGTAAACATAAAGGTTGCTTGCTGTGAAGAGTTGGAGAAACTGACAACCAGCTAGTTTTTGATGTTCTAGTTCTAACCATTTTCCTGTTAGCATTGTATCACCTTGCTTTGCCTGGAATTTTTTTTTTGTGGGGGCTTTTACAATTATCTAATGTGAGCGAGGGAGTTTGTTCGAGACAATAAGTTGGAACCGGGTCACAAATTTATGGAACCGGGTTATGGGCCCGACCCACAAATCCAGCTCTAAGAAATCCAAAAATGGAAGCGGCAGAGTCGCAAGATTCCACCGTTTTTACGGTTTTGCGCGGCGATCCCTCCCGTGCCCACCAGAATGTGATTCTGTCCATGCATGGACACGCTCAGACCCAGACCCATCAGGATCGTAGGTTTGCACCGTAGATATTCACGATTTCATGTGATGACTTGCGATCTTGACTACCATGCCAATAAACAATTATTGATAGTTACTAGCAACCTCACTTCCTTGATTCATGCATGTTTACAGCCTCCAACTGCAACACCTAAGTGTACATGGAGGGCAAGCTTTGCTCTTGACGATGGTTCAATTATTTTAAACATGGATGGAAGCTGTCATTTAAGCCCCATCAGATCTGGTTTTAGAGGTCTGTTTAGGAATATTTATGGTGATTGGATAGGTGGCTTTGTGGGATTCTTTGGTCCCTCTCACGCGGAACTTCATGCTATTCTTCATGGTCTGCTTGTTGCTTGGGATTTGGTATACAAAACTGTCATTTGTTGCGTGATGCAAAGAATGCTATTGCCTGCTTGTCTAATATGATTGAACGTAATAATAACCTCTGCTTTTATCCTCCAAAACATTAGGGACTTGTTTTTCTCTTAATTGGAAGGTGTCCTTGTCCGACTCTCGGTGAAGATAATGTTTGTGCTGGCTTCTTGGCCAAGTTGGATGTTTCTTAAGATGATAAATTGAAGATTTAATGATTTCCCTAATGTTTTTTTTTTCCTCTTTTTTCGGTAAAATCCCCCTAATGGTTTAAGCAGCTGTTTGATTGCAGATTCCATGGGTGTATGTTTCCTGCACTCTTAGTTTCTTCGTTTTCCTTTCTTTCTTGGCATTCTACAAAAAAAAAAAAAAGTAGTATTGACACTCCCCATTAATACTACAATTTACAAAATAAACAATATTTGCAAACGAAGTTTCTGGTATGAATAAACTATATGTAAACCAGGGCACTTGGCTTGAAGCAACAAACTATTATCTAAGTGTTAAATATAAATACCAACTTCTTTGGGTTTTTTATTTACATTTGATAAATGCAAATTTGTAGAAATTACTTTGAATTTTTACCCATGAACATTTTGTAATAGAATCACACCTTCTTCTCTGTCTTCGTTGCTAGGATTGAACTTGCAAATTAATTAATCATCTTGTTGAATATTGATCCTCTAATTTACATCATAATAATTTTACGTCATTTGCTGCAGACTGATTGGGAGGGTGGCTACTTCCCACTTACATTACACTTCAGTGAAGACTACCCTAGCAAGCCCCCGAAGTGTAAATTCCCCACAGGTTTCTTCCACCCTAATGTTTACCCATCAGGAACTGTTTGCTTGTCTATACTCAATGAAGATAGTGTAAGTACATGTTTCTTAACAATTGCAAGACTGCTTAAAAACAGTTCATATAGTATGATTTAACATTCTAAGCAAACTGATTATAGGTTCATTATTACATGTAGGGGTGGAGACCAGCCATAACAGTGAAGCAAATTCTTGTGGGCATTCAAGATTTACTTGACCAGCCAAATCCTGCTGATCCTGCCCAGACAGAAGGCTATCATCTGTTTATCCAGGTAATTAATAAATTAATTCTTTTCGGCATCCAAGACCACTTTGACAAGAAACCAGGCACTGTAGGGGCGACACAGTAATATACTTTCAAAGTGTTCATCATCCATGTATCAGTCTTGTTTCCCGATGATTGTTGATATTAGGATTGTTGCTCACATTCTTCAATAGAGTCTTTTAAAATGGTGCATATATGAATAGTAGGTGTTGAGACCTTGTGATCTGACATGCAACATTTCATAGCTACCTCTTTATATCTAGGTAGGTTAATGGGGATTTAAATTTCTTATTACCTTGACATAATCTTTGCATCGAAATACTTTTTGCAGGATACCACAGAGTATAAGAGAAGGGTCCGGCTACAGGCAAAGCAGTACCCAAGTATTGTCTAGTGCTATTATCAACATAATCAAGAAACTGTTGTTAGTATGGTAGATGTTTGCTTTGCTCTTTCATTCTGTCAAAACTGTTTCGTTGTGATCATTGGCTTGCATAAAATGCAGACACCAATGTTTCACTATTCATGCATATTTTCAGATCTCGATGAAGTGTTGATATTTAAACAATGTGAAAGTCAACCAATGAATACTTGTTGGTGAGACTCTGCTGTGCCTAATGTTTGTTGCTACATTCCTAAATGATTGGATAATTACTGTAATGAATTATGACTTCTCTCTCAGGAAATTCTCATTTCTGGATGTGTTGTTTCTTTTTTCGATATCAAGCATATACCCCAATTGGCCAGCTATTACTATAATTGATTTCTGGCGAAATGTTTATTGTTTCAGCCCTGTTTTTTTTTTCTTACACAGGGTTTCACTACTGCAAATTGTTTCTTTTATGTTTTTTTCTTGGGCGAAAGCAAAACCAACAATCCTACAAGATGAGTGTGAAAAGAACAGTTTGCAAGAAACGGGATAGAGATGGATCTCCTCACACTAAAAATCTAAAATGAGTAGTGTAGAAGAACTTCATAATATCAGTTAACTTCGTAGAGTTTCTTATATATAGAGATTAATACTAAACGTTCATACATCATAAGATTGTGAAGAGAAAAGATCCCTTCTAGATAGACAATTATTAAAAAGAACCATTTTGTGGTAACTAGACAAACTTCTATTACAATCCTAAAACATTTCGATGTGCATCCTTTTACTTACCACTACAGATCAAAGAAAGCTTATTCAAGTAAAATAAATAAATTACAGGCCAAGAGCAAAATGACATAAAGAAAGAAGAATAGAGTCCAACTAAGTTGGAACCATACTCTTATCTATTGTCAATTGCTCATATATATTATTAGAAGGGAGGTGCTAGATACAGCGAGAAGTTTTCTCGTGAATACATCACGGTGGCACACTTCAGTTGTACCCAAAAAAAAAAACTAGGGGAAGCTTGTTTTCGCTAAAACAAGCATTTTCCTTTTTAGAAAAAGGGAGGAAAATTACATAAAAACCAGGGGACATAAAACTTAACGAGCAAAATCAAAACAATAAAAATAAAAAATAAAAAATAAAAAAGATCCACAAAATGGATCCACCCCTGAACAATTCTAACAATTAAGCGCGGGTCTAAAGTTGACGATTGAAACGACCGTCAACACGAAATCGTATCATGCATTATCAACTCCCTGAAACAACGACAACAAGCATTGACGACTCTTTGGAGTCCATACAATCCCATGTCAATCATCAAGATGACTGAGATAATCTGATAATGGTGTATGAATCAACTGTCAACACAAAGAAATTCAAGAATTAAAAGCTCTTGCAACAAAAGCAGCAACTTTACCATCCTTTCGAGTCCAAACCAAGCAAGAAATATCATCATTAAAACCGATCTCAAGCTTTGAAATTGAACAATGAATCCGCCTGCCAACACGACTGTAGATCCATCAGTCCATCACTCACTGCGGCGAAGAGAGAGAGAGAGAGGTTGTTGTGAAAGAGAGAGGAGTTACAGTGGTTTCAAATTGTATCGGTGAGAGAGGAAAAGGTTAGTCCGGCGATGAGAGATTAGGAAAGGGTTCAAAGCTCCAATTAGATGATTCGTGACTTGGTTCTAATTGTGCTCTCAAGTAAATAAGAAACAAGTATCAAAGCATTTTTCATATATCCAAGTTGTTATTCACATGACTTCAAAGATAGTTATTCAAACCATGAGGAATTAATTGCATTTTCTCTATTCTATACGAACGTCAGTGTAGATCAAAATAATTTTATATCTTTCTATTCTTTCTCCTCTTTTTTTTAAATGTGAACGAGAGAGACTTAACGCTGCTGCATTTTCAATATTAAATTTGAATCCAAATTTCTAGTTTAGCCATAAAAGATCCCTTACTATATCATCCAAGTGCTCTTTGGTTGTATCTTTATATTCTCTACTGTCATTTTTTTTTTTGAGCAAGTATTCTCTACTGTCATATTAATTATTGAGTTGTCACTTCTTATGAATAAAACTATTGAGTTTTGGCTTTAGAAGATAAATTAAGAGATTCCAACGGTTGATGATATTAACTATTGATGCTTTGATATGTTTATAATCTATCATATCTTTTTATACATAAAAGTTATTTTGACAGCTTAAAGTTTATATGATATCATATGCTTACACGGTTATCAATTTAATAATAATTTGTCCTCACTTATAACCAACTTTAAGTGTACTTTCATCCAATTGTTTTAAAAGTTATCATATTTCAATTGTTCAAATATCACTCTACATTGTTATATAACACTTGCTAGTAGCTTTTTTTAACGACAGAAAGCTAAAATTATTAATTTTCTTTAAAATGTTCACCAAAAATCGTGAATCCGTTGATTATGAGTACTGCTCTTCTCCTATCTGTTTTTGCTCATTTCCGTCAAAATAGTTGAGCGTGAGTTAACTCACGCAGATATATTTTCAACATTAATTAACTCATGCAATTGTATTTTCCGTCGCGGATGAGCAAAACCAGATTAGAAAAAGCAATTCTCATTGATTATAGCATGCCGTCCTCAAGGTGGTATGGGCTTAAAATGTTTTGGACCTGTCTTATTCATCAATGTACACCTCTTTTTTCTGTCTATCCAAAAAAAAAAAATCAACCTTTAGAGCTTACATACTTAAGAACGTTTTTCTTTTGATGCATAATTAAGAACATCTTAGTTAGAGCTTATATAACTTAAGAACATTCTTTTTGACGCATAATTAAGAGCTTAGATAAGCATATTTAAGCAATTCTAGAACGAGTTTCTTGTTTAGACTAATATCATCAAATACTTTAAATTGTATAACTCCATTGAGAGTCCAAAACTAATCTTAGACGTATTAAAGATCAATATAAGGATTGAATTCTCTCAAAGTATGGTCTTTCAACCCAAACCTATTCAACAAACACATGAAAAAAGAGTCAATAGTTTTTTTGTTGGTCAAGTAGCATAGTTGTTAGAAATTCACCCTTGAAAATTCGAAGTTCGAACCACGAACCCTGCATATTGCAATGTCTTTGTCAATTAAGTTATTCTCACATGGACATAAGTTAACGTTATAGTTACTAATAGTGTATTTTAAATGTCTTTGCTCTATTTTGCAAAATTAGTTTATAGAAGATGTAGTTTAAGTTATCATTCGCATTTCAATCTTGAATGAGATTATTGCAAATTTTTGTTTAGAGCGTCAGGGTTAAGTTGGTTTTCATGTCTGCACAAAACTGCGGCTAGCTAACATTTCTCAATCTCAAAGCAACTATAACGTTGAAATATAGAAGCTAAATGTGACTTTGAGATAAACGCTTAACTTTACTTTCAACGTCAAAACAAACAACTACTAGAAATTTTTGATTATTGCATTGGTAATAGTATCACGGCGTGCCCTAATTATTTCCAATAGTGAGTGGCAACTCTATAATCATCCTTTCCTACTAAAGCAACTTGCATGTACTAAATAGGTATGATTAAATAATCGTATTGAAGCATGCATGTTTAGCCTACCCTATGCACGAGGTCAAAGTCATGCTTATGTTTATGGCAAATGCTATCTTGTCGAGGACGGATTTGATGCACAAGTTGCTTGTTCAATTAATAACCTCTAGAACGCATGTTAGATCGTGCATGTGTATATTTAGATTCACATTTTAAAGAGGTAAAATTGAGTTTAGACACTAAATTAACTTTCACATGTTGAAATATTTTTTAGTATAACTAATTTTGCCTACATAATGAATTGTAGTTGATTTGGAACACTTGGCTCTAAAGACAATTCTTTATCTCAAATTTATCTTCAACTCGGTTATATATTAAAATATTTAAAATTAAGGTGTGTTTTTTATTTTATATTTGCTATTAGTTTAGTGACAAACACATACTTTAATAAACGGGAAGGAGGAATGTCCTGATCCAATTCCACACAAAATATTATTATTAGTCAAACCGAAAACAAGATTGAAATCAAATTCGGTAATTAAAATAAGTTTAATTAGTATACTATGTTACTGTATAATTATTTTACACATATACATCTCATAGTAAACGTAGCAACACATTAACAAAGTATACTACTTAAATTTAAATTAGTGATTGTCATTGTAGAACAATGTATAGACTCAGAATCCTAGTAATTGATCTTTAAAAAAAACAAGAGGTATAAATCAATTGAATTTATGGTTTTTAGGCTAAGTTTATTTGAATACACACATAGTGCTGCTGCTGACTTATAGTATTGAAATGTGGAGATACATGTTAAGGACATCCTATTCGATCAGTTTAGGTTTTAGCAGTCCCTCACTGCCGTCAGCCACTAATAAGGACATTTTCCTAATAAAGAGATCGTGTGTCAGAGGCAACTAAATTAGTAATAAGCAATTCAGATTAGTCCCTTCCTTATTTTGATATGGTTCGTAATCTCAGATCCAAGACCACTTATTATGATTTTCCTTAAAATCATTATGTCCACTTGCAATAAATAGACTAACTTTCCCATTGTTTTAATCAAATAATAATGGATCACGATTAACATCAAGGAGACAAAAACCCATAATCATGGCGGTCGAAGTGCTTATTATTTCTTTCCCCAAACAAATCACTGTCATTTGATGAAAAACGAATTGAGTAATAGAAAATGGGAAAGTAAAAAATTCTAAGATGTGATTGTCTTAGCTAAGTACTGTATTTTATATTTTTTAAGGTGAGTCGTATATTTTTAGAATAAGAAAATTTAAGTGAGTTGGACTCTAAAAACTCATCAAAATTATGAAAGGTTTAAGGTTTGGCAAGCGCTATCTATAAAATGAACAATAACATATATGAGAGAATATTAAACCACAAAATTTGAATTCTATTTCCTTCTCATGTATTATTTGTTTATTTGAATTTTGCATTTTTTTCAGAAAAATGATTTTTATATTAATTTGATGTAAAATAATATGAAAACTAAAATATTGTTTTTTTGGTGGTGGCCGGGATTTGAACTCCATATCTTACATATTTTATGCATTGTTCATGTCAACTGAGCTAAACTCACGTAGACAAAATTTTGTTGTGTTCTATTTATTGTATGTCTGGTATATACTGCTCCGGATTGGGTCGAGACCTAATCCTCTGATTCAAATGTTGATCAACTACATCAATTCTGCCTTTATATAATGATCCATATATTATGATTTTCCATTTGTACGGGTTCTCTTTCTTATTGCAGGTGAAGGCCTAACTGGTTTAGTTTAATCATTTGCTCAACAGGAGCTCTTCACAACGTACAAGGTTCACATCATGACTTGCGATTCAATATTCTTTAATATACAACCCAATAACACATTGCATTCAAATTACCAATCTCACATTTCAATGCTGATTTCATCGCAATTTTATTAAGCTACATATTTGAGTTTCACACTACCAAACACTGTAACAATCTTACTTGGTGAAGGTTTTTAGGATAATTTATGGTTTTTGAAGACATTATACCGAAGATTTGAAATGATCTCCACTTTAAAAGTTAATTTCTTAACGTTGTATCAAATCAATTTTGTTTAAGTTACTTGGTTGTCGGTTTTCGATGATTTACTAAAATGATTCGGTGTGTTTGGTTTGACGGTAGTGAGAATTGATTTTGATATAATTGAGTTTGAGATAATTGATTTTGGTTAAAAGTGAGTTGGATATGAATTGATTTATGTTTGGATACACTCCCTTAAGAGTGATTCTTATGAGTTGACGTTGTTTGGATAGTTTACATCAAAATTGGTTTTGAATGTGTATTGACCAAATTACCTTTTTATTAAGGGTTTTTCTAACATATGTAAATTTGCACATGTTAAGAAATTTAAAGTAGTAAATGTATATTTGAACTTGTGTATTTTATATTAAATATATAATTTTTTTAAAAACAGTTGTGATTTTCAATAAAAAGTTGTTTATTTTAGTATCTTTAACATGTGCAATATTGTTGTGTATTTTTTAAGAGCGTCCTTTTGATTAAATTTAAAACTAAATATCTCATGTTCATTTTATATAATTTATTTCAACTTATCTTAAATAGATTTATCTTATTTAAAAAAAAAAAAAATAGAAAATATTAATTTGTGGGAAGCTTTGTAACACAAAAAGAAGAACTTGGTGGAAGCTTGACGTCAAAAAATCAAATTTTTGAAAATAGCTTGTGAGTTAACGGTGAAGATGAGAGAAAATGCACAAATAGAAGAGAGATTGAAACGAGTTGTACAAGAGGAAGAGAAATTCAACAAACAATAAAGGCAGAATTGATTTGAGCATCACCGTATAAGCTGGGATTTGTAGCTTCTTGTAGAATTTATTTTGGAAGGTTGAATTGATTCTGAAAATGATAACCAAACATGCTGCAAAGTAAAAGAATCACGGTGAAGGAGGGTAAACGTATGTTTGGTAGTGAATAGCTTTGATACTATTTATTGGTGGCACTAAATTGTTAGAAGGGAAGGATACTATTTATTGGTGGCAGAATAGCTTTGATAAATTATGTGTTAAGTAGCATTCCCTTATACCGTTTCCATTCTTTAAGGCTCTAAACAAAATTCAACATTGACTAGTATTCAATGCAATTTCATTCCAGGATCAGACACAACAAGTGCCTTAGTCCCGGTTGCATACCTACCATCATGATTTGTCGCGACAAAACATCTACGAGGGTATGGTCAGACAACGTCTTGCATCTAGGTTACAGAACCACAAACAGAGTTGAATCGGTTCATGGAAAGTTGAAAAAATATTCGAGTAATAGTATGGGAGATTTGGCAACATATTGGAGTGTAATAGACAAAATGTTGACGATCCAATTGAGTGAGATACAAATAACCTTTGGGAGGAGTCGTACCGTCTTAAAACACAGATAAAAAGACAACTTTTTGTACTCTGAGTTGAAGGGTTGTGTTTCTAGAGCCGCATTGAGAAAGCAAAACGCTACAAGAAAAGTGGCACTTTTAAGAAAAATTGTGGTTGTGTGATCAATACATCGTATGAGTTGTCTAGTGCATGTATTCTTGCAATGAAGATCCGAAAAAAAAATCTATTTGATTGGATGACATAGATCCTCGTTGGCAAATGTTACATGTATGTGAAGATAGAGGAGTGGAATGATATACAAGAACGTCTCAAAAAAGTCTCTTACAAAATTAAACTTCATATCGAAGAGACGATGTGTATGATTGCATTTCCATAAGAGGAAAAGTGCTTGTATTGACAATTCACCGCGCTCTCTAGTTTCAAAGCCTACTATACACCCGAGTCCTGATTTACCATACATTACACATATGCCAAAGACCATGAGACCTTACATTAAAAATATTGTGAATGTTAAAGGGGATGGTAATTGCGAATACCAGATTATAGCTAGACACATGGGTATGGATGAGGAAAATCATGTATTGGTTTCTAGTGCACTTATTCATGAGTTGGAAACTAATAAGAGTGATTGTTTGCCTATATTTGGTTCGGAAGAGCATTTTAAATATATCATGAATAGTTTACACCCTCCACAAATAGTGGTGGTATTTCATACATAGATAAATGGTTGATATTACCGGACATGGAACACATTGTTGCAACTTGTTACAAGAGTTGTTGTTGAGTTGATAAGTCTTGAAAGAGGTATATGTGAGATTTTTTCCCAATCTGACGTGCTCCACCACTTAACCTACATGCCCACGTCTTGTGGTTTGGCTTAATTTCAAACCACTTTATTCATCTTTATTTGAAAGAAGGTTGTCCAATACAACCGTCTTGTACAGAGTGGAAGCTACACAAGATCGATGAGGCTGAAAAATGAGAATTTACGTTCATGGATAGACAAGATTCGTTCAAAGACTTCATGTCTAAGGTCGAGAAACCGCAAAAAAAAAAAACAACATCATCTCAATTCAATTTATTGTGACACTCTCACTCTCGAAAAAGCAAAAACAAAAGAAAAATTTGAAGTTATTGAAGAATATGAAGACAATTCAATTTCACTAGATAGCTAAATAGGCTATGACACTTTTTTGTCGGTGTTCATCCTTTTTTTTCAATATTACACTGACATATTTTTTGTCCTCGATTATGTAACGTCTATTTTTGTGGTCAATACGTAACTAATGTTATATAAATTAATGACTTTTTATGTGGTAATTATTGCTCGCATTTTATATAAATATATGTCTCTATTTAATCAACTATTTATTTTATTTTTCATTTGCTTTTATTCTCATACTTGTTGTATAAACTTTTGTGAAGTGAAACATGTTTGAAGATGCACAAGTTGAAGCTCATGTCGGATATTCTGCCTTCAAGATGACGATTAAGGTTTTTTTAACCCCCACCAAAGAGTTGGATGAGTTGAAGACACAACTTAATAGATACTTTGTCCATCTTCGTGAAAATCTAACTACGTCTCATGTATTTGTACAAGTGTCATACATAAATCTAGAGGAGAATAAAGTTGAAAACATGTGGAAGACCATTTGTTTTCCACATGTTATTCATGATGACGGCGATGTAGAATACATGTTTAGGTTGATGGTTGAAAATAATAAGCTATATTTATGTGTCTGCTCCAATTTTTATTTACGTTTTTTAACGTATTGAAGTGTAATATGTTCGAAAAAAATCCTTAATGTTACACTTTTAATGAGTTTCAATCTTTGGTGGATTGTGTCTGTAATGTTGAATTGATGTAATTTGGATCAATTATGAGTGATTATGTTATGATGAGGCATGCAAGTGAGTTTTTTTTGTCAAAATTGTTGTGTCGTTGAGGCAAACTGTGTTTATAGATTGCATGTAATTAATGATTTGGTTTTGAAGCATTAAATGTTGTTTCGTCAGCATATGAATTCAGTGTAAGTTAACCCACGTTGATACCAAACGAAAGTTAAGTCACGTTAGAATTCAGTGCAAGTTAACTCACGTTAGGTATGGAATGAAAATTAACTTATCATGAAGTTAATTGTGGATGTTTGGGCTATGAATGTGCAATTTTAAAAAAGGAAAAGAGTAAAATTCTTGAATCGGCTTGATAGGCATGGCTTTGACATCCCAAAAAAAACAAAGAATAATGCGTGGAAAGCACGCAATATTTAGGAGAGTGGTATAGTAAAAAAGAGTGGTGAATAAATACGAGGTACAGCATAGCAATGGTATTGGTCGCTTGGTGAACTAAAGAGGCAAAGGTGGCCCTCTTCCCGTACTCTTGGATTGGACTTTTCTGGAAAGTTTTTCCTTTTACTACCATTATTCTCATTTCCTTTTCTTATCCCAAAATTACCCAAAACTCTATGGGTCCCTCTTTCTCATGTTTTTGTTCACACCACAATTCATCTACCGTCACAAATAAGTTATGCAATTGTTATCCCCACATTACTTTTTTTTTTTTTTTTTTTTAGAAATACACTCGTATATCCCAAGTCATGCTACTCGGTTAATTCAAGTGGATTTTTCATGCCATAATATTCTTTGTCATAAGTTACACCGTTCGATCATTATTATAAACAAAAATTTATTCAATAAATGATACATGTAGTTTTTATTATAAATCAAATACATTATTTATTGAATGAATTTAAAATATGTATTTTTTTATTATAATAGTGTCCGAAAGGTGTAAGTGTTTTGTGGCTATTTTTTTATACTAAATTACATGTCCATTTTATAATATTAATACAATATTTATTATTTTTTCTATCAACATATTCTTATCTATTTCATTTCAATTATTTAACTACTCTACTAGCTATAATTAATAACAATGTTTTAGTTAATGAACCACATTTTACCATCAAAATCAAACACAGCTAATCATTTTTTTAATAACAGTGTAAAAACTCAAAATGATCATCTAAGTTGAGACATATGATGTATTTAACTAATAATCAATAATTTTTTTTAGAGGAATCAAGAAATATCTTATCTACTCATTAACATTTAAATGAGACGATAATGAATCTCTTTCAACTTATTTAGAGATTTGAGTTTGAATTCAACTAAGTACAATAAAGTTAAATCTTTTGAAGAGAATTTTGTCATAGTTCTATTCGACTTAACACCTTAGTATTTATATTGTGGGTAAAAGATGTATATTAAAAAAATATCTTATCTCTTTTTCCGAAAATACCCTCCTAACCACCCTTAATTATTTTCCTCTTTTGACCCTTATAGATACCCCACATGGTAAAACGTAGTCACAATCCCAAAAAGATAAAAATGCTTGGAGATGTGAATAATGAAAAGAAGTGGCTTTTGTGAGAGTATTCATAGAATGATTAACGATTAGAAGAAGCTAAATTTTGAGTGATTATAATTACCTATCTTTTGGAATTCGTTGCACTGTCTATATCCATTACTAGGTAATTAGAGAGAGAGAAAAGAAAAAAAAGACACAAACACATATCTGCAAGCAAGATGCTAGCTTTTCGATTTGGTTAACGTGGGAAAGTTGTCTAAGAAAGAGATGGTTCTTACTTTGTTTCCAAAAAATTTCCCAACTCATATATTTATCTCTCTGACCCTCTTACTAATAAATAGAAACAAAAACATTATAAGAATGCAGTAAAAAACAAATAAGTGAATTGAGTGTATGAATGAAATATTAAAAAAAAAGGACATATTTGATGAGAATTCAATTTAGAGAGAGAAAAGAATGAAATTACGGTGAGTCATTGAAATCGAAAAGGGAGATCTAAAAGCGATGACACGAGTCTTTTTTAGCTCAACCAAAATTTTGGATCTAAATCTCACTTTAGACATGCAACAACTCTAAAACATTTTCGAAGAGTTTGTCGTCTATTTGAGTTCCACAACACTCGAGTGATTAGTCTATGCAGTTGCATGCAGAGGATATCGATTTACACCAAAATAAATCAAGAGAGAGAGAAAACAACATAAGTGGTTGGAGAGAGAGAGAGAGTGAATGGTGTTAAGGTGAAGTTGAGATGCTTTCGGCTAACATTGCTGAAACTGGCCTCGTCTATGCTGTATTGGGCAGTTGAAGAAAACAAAGATCTTTATTACATCTTTTACTACATTTTTGCAACACCTACCTCTTCACTGGTCCTAGGTTTGATTTTTTCTTCAACTCAATTCCCATCATCACACTCAACCTCTTTCACTTGACAACTACTCTTTCAAACAAACAACACAAAACCCAAAATTCTTAACCAACCAAAATCACCTTCTTTTACCTTTCGAAACCACAAAACCAAAGAACCAAAGATAAGCAAAGTTTTGGTTCTTTTATGAAAGAGTTTTGTGTTATTATTACTATTACTATCATATAGTTTTGCAACAAAAAAAAAATGTGGGATCTTAATGGTTCACCTTTTAAGAGAAAAGAAGATGAAAAATCTGAAGGATGTTCTTCACTCAAGACATCAATAGATGGAGATGAAGATAAAGCAAAAAGGGTTGGTGGATCTGTTTCAAATTCAAGCTCTTCTGCTATAGTAATAGAAGAAGATTCTGAAGAAGATAATAGCAACAAAGACATGATGATGATGATGAAGAAAAGAAACAGTAAGATATTTGGTTTCTCAGTAACTCAAGAAGAAGAAGAAGAAGAAGAAAATGAAAATTCCTTAGACAGTGAAAATTTTCCTGTGACAAGACAGTTTTTTCCTATGGATCAAGAGTCTGATGATATGGTTGTAGCAGCATCATGTGGTGGAAATGGAACATCTTCATCTTCTTCTAGTTTTCCTCGTGCTCATTGGGTAGGTGTGAAATTTTGTCAATCAGAAACACTTGGAGGTGGAAAATCAGTAGAAGTTTCATCTTCTTCATCACAACCTATGAAGAAAAGTAGAAGAGGACCAAGGTCAAGAAGTTCACAATATAGAGGAGTTACTTTTTACAGAAGAACAGGTCGATGGGAATCACATATATGGTTAGTTCTTATTTTTTTTTACTTTTTTGTTTTTCATTCCTTAAAAATGTAAACCTTAAAAAAAAATTGATTCTTTTTTTGTGTCTCTCATAATTGCAGGGATTGTGGAAAACAAGTGTATCTGGGTAAGTATCATATCATAAAAATAATTTAGAATAATTGTTGTATTATTTTGGTTAAATTTATTTTGCTTCTTTTGTGGTTGGATATGATTTGGTAGAGACAAGAGTTAAGATTTTTTGGTGACTGAATAGATTGTTTTGTCTGGATAAATTTGTATAGGTGGATTTGACACAGCACATGCAGCTGCTCGGTGAGTCAAAAATATATATATAATTTAATTAAATTTCATTTATGGGGAATGTGAGATTTTTATTTTAGATGAAAAAGTTCGTATTCAAGTAAATGTGTACTTTGTGCAGTGCATATGATAGAGCAGCTATCAAGTTTAGAGGAGTTGAGGCTGACATAAACTTTAACATTGAAGATTATGAAGAAGACTTGAAGCAGGTGATGATCAAAATTCAAATATTGATCTTATCTTAAAATTTTGAATTTTCTTTGTTTAAATTGAATTAATTTGTTTGGTTGAATGCATTTTAATAGATGACTAATTTGACAAAAGAAGAGTTTGTACATGTACTTCGTCGACAAAGTACTGGTTTTCCAAGAGGAAGCTCTAAATATAGAGGTGTTACATTGCACAAATGTGGAAGATGGGAGGCACGAATGGGACAATTTTTAGGAAAAAAGTATGTCATTTTTTTTAAAATTTTTGGTCACTATATATGATATGATATGATTAATTAATTATGATTTTCATTCACTAGGTACGTTTATCTGGGCTTGTTTGACACCGAGGTTGAAGCTGCAAGGTACTACCTTTGCTTACGTTGTCTATCTATCTTGTTATAACATGATTAATTTTTGGTTTTTTCTTTAATAAAATAGATGTCATTTTTTTACTATAGGGCTTATGACAAAGCAGCAATAAAATGCAATGGTAAAGAGGCCGTCACCAATTTTGATCCAAGCATCTATGATAACGAGCTTAATAATGCTGGTATATATATTTTTTTTATATAATTATGGATATATCATATGATTAATTTGTTGTAATAGAAGGTTTTATTTGTTTAAATATTCACACTAACATGTATAAGATATATGGAGCAGAACCTGCAAGTAACGCTGGTGATCACAATTTGGATTTAAGTTTGGGAAATTCAAGTTCAAAGCCTATCAATAATACTCAAGTTGCAAATCATGCATCTGATCAATCTAACTGGCAGCATGGTGGAAACAAGCCTAAGGTGTAATAATATTTAAAATAATTAAGTAATTATTTATTTACTATCTGTTTACATTTGTTCAATTTCCTAATATTTAAACTTTTTTTTTTCTTTCTTTGTTGATATTTGATTCAGCTTGTGAATATACTCCCCAAACCATATAATAGACCAAACAACATTGAAGGATATGGAAGGGATTTGCATGGAGAGAGTGAAGCATTGAGGATGCTAAGTCAAACTCACCTTCATTCTTCATCATCAAATGAAATGCATAGATATGCTCCTTTTAGAGATCAGTCACAAATGCTTCAAAGTTTTGCACATACTCACCCTCCAAATTTTCATGTGGGTACCCTCTTTATTTGTGTTACCTCATGCATTAACCATATAATAGTAAAAATCATGAAGCACCCACTTTTTTGTCAATATAATTATTAGGATGATTCGAAGTTGTGGTCGCAATTGCAATTATGTTGTCACTCTTAATATTGCAAAAAAAAAAAATAGACACAAATACGGCTGTAATTGTGTTGCAATATGGTTGTCGAGACCTCAAAATGTTTTATATTGTGGTCGTAACTGCAGTTACATGAAGTGATTTAAAATCAGGTTTAGTACCCAATCATGATTTTAAACCGTAGTCCGCAACTACCATATAAAGGATTTGAGTCTCAACAACTGTATTACAATCACAATTTCAACCACATCAACTACATTTTTCTACAATTTTTCAATAATATAAAGGTTTCCGGCGTAACCGGGATCACAACTACCATTTAAAACTTCATATTCAATATTTTTTTCTTGTTGAAGTGCTTATTTATATAAGTACATATTTTTTGCTTAATGTAGTTTCCCAGCAGCAGCTATGGAAGCCGAGTTGGAAGTGATCTTTCATTATCAACAAGCAATCATCATCAACAACAACAATGGCAATCAGGGCCACATTATTTAGCAACTGCTGCTGCAGCATCATCAGGATTCCCACCTCAAATTAGACCACCCTCTTCTTCTCAAGCTTGGCAGCACATAAATGGCTTCCACACTCTCATGAGACCCTCTTGATCCCTATTTAACCAATCATATTTGCTACTTCCCTAATATCTTCCTCTATTTGGTTAATTTTATTAGCATATAAAAATTTGAATGCAATGTTAGAAGGGATATCAAAAGGAAAAACAAAAAATCTAAACTGGGAACTCATAGTCTTAGTTTGGATGAGTCAAACTAACAAACGGACGATATCTACAATTAGGTATTTTGGTTTCTGACTATATTTTTCTGTGTTGTTATATAACTATGATTTCTTGCTTTTCTGTATTATTGGTATTTATGATCCATTTTCTTAATTTGGAAATTTATTGCTATCACACACACACATGGTTGTCAATTTGTTCCTTATTTTCTTTAGATTGAGATTGGTCTTGAGAAAATTTTCTCTAGGAAAAGAAAAGATGCTACATGTTTTCCTTCCTCTCAATAGTTGTTAATTTAGGTTTGACAAAAAATCCTTTGCACAAATCTAGTTTTTCTTTTCTGGGTTTTAATCGCCGTTTGCGATAGAAAAATGGTCGGTAATCTAGAGTTTTGTCGAGAGATAAATGCAGCATGAAATTATCCAAAGTATAATGAAAAAAATAAGTAACAATCAAGTAGTAATTATTTATGAAGGATGAAATTACTAGTTTTAAAGTGGAGGCAGGGAAAAATGAGAGATGCAAAATGGGTTTATTTTCTGATGTCTTGGAAATATGATGAGATGGTGATGAGTAGTCTCAATCAACGGTGTCCTTTGAATCAGTTCTCTAGACTAAAAGCAGTCAGACAAAGTCATTATGATGAGAGGGACTTATCATTGTTCGTCTAAAGCTTCAAAAGGACACTGATAAATTGAGTGAGAGAAAGAAAAAGGATGTCACCAAAAGGGTATAATTGTGAAGAGGGAATTATCTCTTTAACCCTCCATGTCAGAGTTTATTAACTTCTACTAGGAGAGAACAGAAACGTAGGTACTTTATTACAGTGTTAATTACTACCAAAAGCAAAATCAGGTTTTCAAGTTTAATTCATTAGGAATAAGAGAAAGAGTTTCTTAACTAGTGTCCTAGACACTTATTAAGAAGTTAGTAAAAATAAATTTTGTTTTTAGAAAGGATACATTGAACAATAAAAAGTACAAATACGGACACTTGACACAACCAATTTTTTTAGAAAATCACATAGTTCAATATAAGTATATGTGTCGGTGTCGGACAAGACACATATTTGATACGGGGGACACATCTTATTCGAGAAGTGTCTGTGTTTCATAGATTGAACATCTTATAAATTTATAAATTTCCACTATTTATCTTCTGAAATTTACACACTTTAAAAAATACACAAACTAAAAAACATTGCATATACACTATCAAATTTGGGTGTAAAATAATTGTTTCTCTTTGGTACATGCATGTTTTGGTTGGGTTCAACGGTTCTAGACTTATGAGTTTGGGAGGAAAAAGGATTCTGACTTGTTAATGAATCAGATCCTATATTTGATTGATAAATTATTTTGTTAAGGAATATCTTGTTGGATGCAAATATAATATTGTACTAAGCATTAAAATAATAATCCAACCTGCATTTGTTTTTTTAGAATGACATGGATCTGTAAATAATGCTAAAGAACAATTAAAAGCATGCATGCTTTGATCATCACCAGCGTCATCCTAGATATTTAGAAAAAGTGTGGCTGATTCAGTAGTTATAAATAAATTCTATAGTACAAGTTCGTTGTACTGAGTTATTAGTTATACTACCAAAATGGAAAAAACAAAATAAAATAAAAAAAGACAAGACAATGGCTTGAGAAGTGAGAACTATGTTGACAAAACTATACCTACTTCTCTTCTAAAAAAAAACACTATACCTACTCCTGAGTTTGAAAAAGGTTTCATATATGACTATGTTGGGTTGATGTTTAAAAAAAGTGTTCAAAATTAAGGACTAATGATGCAGGGACGGATCTAGATAATTGTTATATTTGTGACTAAATGATAAACCACACCTTAAAAGATACTTAGTAGTCAGAAGGGATGTGTTTACACGAACACGATATTGAACATTCATTTTCTTAGTTTGATTAAACAATAATTTGTGAATACAATTCTACAAATAAAACATAATATAGAATAGTCAATTTGTCATTCACGAATCATATTTTAATTCCAAAAGTTCAATTCTATGTACATATTTAAAAACTAATTAAAATTTTAATTCTATATACGTTAATACCTTTCAATTCGAACTAATTAACATTCTAATTCTATGTAGTTAATACATTTCAATTCAGTAACTAAAAACTATCATTCTAAAATTTTAATTTCAATTCTAACTAACAAAAAAGCGTTCATAACAAAATTCTAATTCCAATCTAAATAAATACAACATGTTTTGTTCATGACAAACAAAATTTCAATTCTCAATTCTGAATGACAGTAAAAATAGTTGCTGTTCTTTTGTGACTGTGGGGAGGAAGGGAGAGAGAGTTGAAATGGATAAGAAAGAGAATATTGGATATTGTTACAAATTGTGTTTTATTTTTAAAAAAAATAGGGAATGACATGTGTGGCTTTAGCCACGCTAGGCTTAGAGTGCCTTCAGCCTATAATGATGGCTCATTTGATATTGAACAATCTAAATTTAAAATCAGTATTTTAAATTTTAAAACAAAATTGAAATTTTCATTTTTCTACGTCAAATTTGATGATAAAAAATATTCCAACTTTATGAATGCAGGAAATTCTCGACTACAAGTAATTTAACCTTTAAGTAAAAGTTCCCATGATTGAGACCATGAACGAATTCATATATATCATTTATTTTGTGGGGCAAAATTTATTCATAAATTTGTAAGACTAAAAATAAAGTATATTATTTTTTAAATAGGAATATGCATCATAAATAATTCTTCAATGCAAGTTCTATATCATTTTTTAAGATAGAATTATTATAAGTAATATTTTAACACGTGTTCTTATATTATAGTACGCATTTTCCTTCATTTATTACTTAGAGATCAATTAGTTGTACTAAAACCATTTAATTCTAACTTAACCAAGGTCCTGGGTTCGAATCCAGCCTTAGGCATGCAGCAGCATTAAAACTCTTAGGGAGAGCCTGCCACCCATTTGAGTCCCACAATGCTCGAGGGATTAGTCTCCGCAAGTTGCGCGCGGAGGATACCCGGTTTAGAAAAAAAAATCATTTAATTTGTTAATGTATATAGAAGTAGAAGTTCACTTTGTTTTTATGTATATGTATGGTTCGATCAAACGAGAGTAAGCTAATGAATATAAAAAATTGGCTATATCATAAGAAGCACTTTGACAAGAAGAGGATTCCTTCAACAAAACAAAAAAAAGAGGATGAATGTTGGTCCAAAAATTTGATACCATGGTCCTTGATTCTACGTAAAGGAAGGAAGAGAACAAAAATTGGAGTACAAAGTGAGACTATGAATATTAGTGTTAGGTTAAAAAAGCTTTCCCTCATCTTGGATTTCTTTTTCCTTTAATTTGCATCGTATATATGAGACACTGCAAGTGCAACGTCATAGACACTCATTTCTATTTTCTCTCTCTCCCATATACCTGTTTATTTTTCTTTAGTATTAGCGTAGTAAGTTAATTTAAGGCAAATATATAGAAATAAAGTAAAAAACATAAAACTAAAATAATATAGCATGCATGGTGCATTAATGCAAAGAGTAAGACAACCTTGGTGAGTTGGTCCCTAAAGTGAATTTTTTTTGGAAATCTAATAAAGTTATCTAGCAATGAATTGGGTTGAGACCACTTTTTTTTACCCTTCAAGATGGGTGTTTCCATATATGGAATTTCTTGAACGGTTGGTAAATTATTGATGGGGTCTACGTCAATTTTATTAAATAAATATTTTTTGATAAATAGTACTATATCTTTCCTAAAAAATTGATGAGTGGTGTATGTCTTTTTTAATCTTTAATCCTAGATTCCTTTGAAAAAAAGCCCTACTCAATGTTCGGTAAAAAATAAGTAAAATTAGCTAAAATATTATTTGAGTTAGAATTCGAGTCATACATGTTTGTTGTTGCAATATTAATTGTTGGGAAATTCTTGTTTACCCATCAATAAAAAGGGGTAACACTACCCATGTTGATTTGGTCCAATCAAAATCATGTATTTATCACCATGAGTTGTGTTATCCTTTTTTTTTGTCAAGTAGTCTAGTGGCTAGATTCACACATATTATGTGTGGAGAAGTGGGGAATCCGGAGTTCGAACCTCGGCCCCTGCACAAATTATCACTGATAGCTATCAGCTGAACTACACTTA
Organism: Medicago arabica; assembly: GCA_946800305.1. Classification (NCBI taxonomy): domain Eukaryota; kingdom Viridiplantae; phylum Streptophyta; class Magnoliopsida; order Fabales; family Fabaceae; genus Medicago; species Medicago arabica. The sequence continues at coordinate 44,303,519 of OX326968.1, read as the reverse complement.
TTTTATTGATGGGTAAGGAAGTTGTCACCTTAATTGTTTATTTGACAATATAATATTGATTATTATATTTATGATAATAAATCTTGTGGTTATACGTCCTCGTGAGCTTAGCGCAGTTGATGGGGACATTGCAGGGGTCGGGGTTCGAACCCCGGATACCCCACTTCTCTACATTTAATTGTGTGAGCTCCAACCATTAGGCTACTAGACCAAAAAAAAAATCCTGTGGTTATACAAAATGAGTCATTGTGATTGCAATTTGGATTATAATTTAGATGTTATCCCCATATAGGTTATAACTTTATTTTAAATCAAGTCTGAATGTGTATTGGCATTAAGATCATAAATAGACGTAAGAATATGACAAGAGAAATGATAACAACACTCTCTTTTGAGTATTTTCTCCAACATTCACTCTTTTAATGGAACATGCATTGATTTCATCAAATGAAATGGTGAGTGACAAAGAGAGTGCCGCTAACATTTTTCATATGATAAATCCTTTTGATAGAATAACCATACGTAAGGCCATGTTTCAAGATCCATTTGTCTATAACAATATTGAGCAAAACAACATTAGCAAAAAACACTATGTAAATAAGTCCTCCTCTCAAACAAAGAGTCTTCTTCTCCATCTCCATCCCCCATCAAATGATTTTTTAATTGAATAAACCAACAAATTAGTCCTCATTTTGTAAAAAAATCTCTTAAATAGGTCCATGATTTTATGAATATATCAAAAAGATCCTTAACTCTTACATTAGTCTTCGTATTTAACTACTTACTTTCAATTCAGTCATCATATTTTAACAACTTAATTACCGTAAATTAGTCTTTAAGTTTATCCAATTACTCTCAATTTAGTCCCTGTCATAATCTTTGAAGAACTAATATGACTAAAACTCAAAAGAGTCATTGACATTTTTGAAATATTCATAAAGTTAAGAACCTATTAAAGAACGACCTATAAAGTCAGGAACTAGTTTGATATTATTTATTTGTTTTCTATTTTTTAATTTCTCTATCAGAAATCGCTTGTCTCTAATGATAAGTTTTTGTTTTTACTTTTACAACATATATTTAAACTTTTTACGGCTCAATTGATCGAATTAATAATTTGCATTTTACTACTTATTCTCCTTCACCTCCTCCTTTGTTGTCGTTGTTTTTTCTGTTCTCTCAATATAGTTAATATTAAATAGAAAAGAGTATTTGTGAATTATGCCAAAAAAAAATATCTTTCATTAACCGGCATGGAAAATATAAATCAAATTATTATAGAAAAGATCGTAAAAAAAATAATTGGTAAAAAATAATGAACAAAAAACGCATACTTGAAAAATAAGTATCAATAATTATTGTAAAAAAAAGTATTAATAATTCTTTGATAGTAATTTTTTGTTGTTAGAATATAAAATAATCTTAGGAAAAGGGAGTATTTTTCTTTTGGGTAACGAGGACCGGTTAGTTACGCAAAGTTCTTTCCCTATAAAGATGAAAATAATGTCTCTCACTACAAAAGAAGTTTATAATCAAATAATGTTTGTGTTTATTTATTTGACAATTCTGAAACCATGAACCTAGCTAGTACGAGGGAAGATGTAGCACTCCTATGGGACTGAATGACTGATATGAGACCGCCAAATACAAATAGAGACAATACTGTTTATGGCCATGCCTATTGAACTTGCTAGATTTCAACAGGAAACGCTATAATGTGCCCGTTTTAAGGTAAACACAATAACGGCTGAATCACGAACTATATCGTTTTCTTTAAGATATTCTACGACATTATCCAAATTAAGTACATAAGATTGGTGATCAACCACGATGTTCTTTGGATAAAACAACCGAGACAAATTGTATCTTATTATGGTTGGAGACCAGTTGAAACCAAAAGGGACAAAAATGAGAGAAGAAATAACTGCTTGAAAATTCAAAAGGGTGGAAAGAGCAAGAATTCTCAAAAAACTAAGAGAATTTCTTTGATGCGTGGAATGAGTTATGCAGAGTTTTCTAATTATAGAGGAACTTCATTACCATTTAAAGAGAAACCAACTCAGTTAGGTGAAACTTGAGAGGAGGAACCAACTCGGTTGGGCGAAACTTGGAGGAGGAGGAGGAATCAATTCGGCCTAGTCAAGCAACACAAAAAACTAACGAAAGCGGATAGGAACATAGGCACATAAAAACATAGGAAAAAAAAAATACAGGAATAGATATTCACAAAATTAAAAATAAATAATTTTTCTTTTCATTTTCCTTGTACTAAAAAGTGCCATTTAACCAAGCCCAGTCGAATGTTGGTGTCGTTATATGCTTCACCGTGTTCACAAAATTGGTTACTTAAATGGGACATTTAAGTCAAGCCGAATGATGGCACCGTTGTATTCTTTCATCCTATTCATAAAGAAATTGGATACTAAGGGCAAATAATGGTGAGTGGATTTGTGATTTTTCAAAAGGTTTAGGAGCTTGTAGTGCATATGTTGCAGAGCTTTGGGGTGTGTTTGAAGGTTTAAAGTTGGCTCTATCTCATGGGTTTCTTAGGGTGGAGTTTCATGTTGATTCTCAAGTAGTGGTTAACGCTATTTCTTTTGCAAAAGGTGAGTCACCTGATGGGTGGACCTTGGTTCAAAATATTATAAGACTTTTGGAGTTGGATTGGGAGGTTAAAATTTGCCATTCATATAGAGAGGCAAATTCTTGTGCGGATGCTTTGGCGAATTTGGCATGTGATGGTGGTTTTACTATGATTTTATATGAGCAATGTCTTGTTCAAGTTAGTTCCATTTATTTAGCTATGTTGTTGGAGCTTATACTCCACGTTTAGTTAATCGTTAGTTTCTTTATTTTTGGGCTTCGGCCTTCTTGTATTCCAAAAAAAAAAAAAAATTGGATACTAATGGTTGGTGCTTATGAAGTATGGATACGGACACGGACACCAGACACGACACGAACACTGACACGTCGACACAACTAATAATTTGAAAGGAAAAAAATATAATTCAATGTAATTGCAAGTGTTGATGTCGTGTCGACACAGAACACGCATAATCCGAGGAACGTCCGTGCTTCATAGGACTTGGTGCTAATTTTTCAATGCAGGAGATCCACAATTTTCAATTCACCCACACTAGTTTAAAATCTTAAGATTTGATGTTTAGTCTTCAATTTCACGCCAATTCCAGGTAAGGCTCCAACACTGTTTAATTCTCCTCGTAAAATTTAACCTAGGTTCCTTGCCGCGTCTTATCAAGATCATACACGACTTGTGGATGGTGAGCACACGTAAAAGGTAAAGGGAAACTAGAAAATCAACTTTTCTCAAAGCAAGCAAAGTCCTGATTTGGTTAATATGTTTAATAAGGTTCATTCTATTTTGGTTCGATGTTAATGTGGTTGGACTTTGTGGTGCAATTTTATTTCTGTTTTTGGAGCAAGTGAATTCAACACAAACTCTTCAGTATTAAATCACCTACCTTTTTTTATCTATTGCACTACCATTTTCATTTTGCAATATTCATTCCGTGTTTGAATTACTATAGTTTTTTATTTTGGAATGGAAATACTTTGGTTTTGATAAAAGTAGGGATGACAATGGGTATCTATTGGGCAGGGTACTATAATCTCCATCCCCATACTTGCGTTTTAAGAAAATCCCCATACCCGAACCCATACCTTCGTGAGCAATAAGTTTGATACCCGTCCTCATACCCTATGGGTATCTAAGTGTCCGTACCCGCACCTATTACCCGCACTTTCACAACAAAAAGATAATAAATAGCAAAAAAAATGTCACAATATAATTAAAATATGCTATGAAATCTGTTAAATCAACATATAATATATTACGCATCATATTATTTAGCTAAATAAAAAACATCTAAAATAACCTGACAAAAAAAAACATCTAAAATATAAAAAACAAATGCATATTACAATTAATATCAAAGACTTAAGATTAATTAACTAAATTTATTATAAATAAAATTATTTGTATAGTCTATATAATGTGTGGGCATGGGGCGGGGTGGGCACTAGAGTGCCCGTACCCGTACCCATACCCGTTCAAATTTACGGGCAATTACCCGTGCACAAGCCCATACCCAACAATGTGGGTATTTACCCGCCCATCATATGTATTTTTTGCAGGTGCCCATTGGGCTTGTGTCCAACTGTCATCCCTAGATAAAAATTTCCTTCAGAGATTTTTAAAATCACTTGCACGGAATATAAATTTAACCTCTGAAACATGGTTACTTGTAAAATTGTGAAAAAACGGTAAAGTACCCGTACATACACACACCTGTATTAGGTATGCGTACGGTATTATGGTACTCCATTTTTGCTCATTATTGTATTGTGAGTGAAACTTGTGGCTCTCTAATATACATTAATATGATAATATAATGTTATTTGTGTGCTTGAGTTTCTTTGTTGTTGTAACGAATTCTAAATTTCTACTTTTTAAACTTCAATGTGATTTCTTTTTTGTTAAAATTGAAGAATTTAACTATTTCATGTTATATTATGTAACAAAACTTATGACTTTATTGACGAACCATATCTTACTTTTATAAACTTGATGTACCCTCGTATCATACCGGATATTGTACCCGTACCTATGCAACATAGATTTTAACAAACTTATCCTCAAACCAAACATAGAGTGATGGCTAGGGTTAACATAGCTTGTTCTGAGTTGACTTTGTGTGACCATATGGTATAAGTTAAATAGTGATAATTTGTTATTATAATTATAAGAGACGATTTCAATTTCATGTGAAACTATTATAAAATAGTCATTGCATCCACTTTAATTAATAATAATTTTTACTTTCCTCAATTTTCTCTTTCTTTTTTTTTTTTTTTTTTTACGAAATTGATTTTATGCCATTTTATTGCAACCAGTTTGAAGAACGAGTTGCACTTGAGTCAAAAAGAGAAGAAGATCAGAGTTGCACTTATTTAATTTATGCTAATTATATAGATACCCTATGCTTTTAAATTTCTATCTAGACCGAGCACGAACCCAGTTTTGACAAAAAAGAAGCTAAAATCGCAAATTCAGCCTAGACTACATACAAGATAGGCCCAATCCTCAAGATCCTCTAGCTCCAGGACTACAAATATTGGTAAACGAAGAACGAATATTTTTTATTTTTTATTTTTTTATCTTTAACTATCTTGTGATTAGAAATTCTTCTTTTAAGTTGAATAAATGAAATATCCGGAATTCAAACTTCAATCCCTATATATTATACAATGTTTTTATTAACTGAGTTAAACTCGCAGGAACAAAAACAAATATTTCATATTATAACCCTAAGTATTTAATATGAAGAAAAAAAAACAAGACGAATGGTATAAACTAGACCCATCAAAACAAAGTTAATGAAAATGATAATTAAACAAGCTAAACCTATTTATGAAAAAAAAGCTTCTTTAAAACAATAGTGCAGTTGATCCCACCAAATTGCGCATTTGCTAAAGCACAATTGCACAAACATTCTCTTTCCTATAAAGTTTATAATAAGTTGAAGGCGGTTTTTCATTTAGTTTGAAGTTATCATGAAACAAGACTAAGATTTAAGAAGGCTTGGACTGTTAGAAGAGAATCACGTTTAAAGCACAATTAGTCCAACCCTTGGGATGAGCAAATTCAATGAAGAATATAGTATCACTAATCTCAGCATGTAGAAAAGTGGCTATGCCAATTTTACCAAAAAAAGTTTCAAGATGGTCTCTAATAATCCCTCCACAAGTTGACACACGATGCACCCTCTAGAAGCCTCGTCTGAGTTCCATTTGATCCAACGATGAGGAGACACAATCCAACTGACTTGCTTGATAGAAGGAGGGACATGAGTATGACACTGCACATTGAAATGCTTGAGAGTTACGAGTTCTTGCATAGATGAAAATATGTGTCCATTAAAGTGATGAGCTGAGTGATGAATACGAAGACTCTTGACATATGTTAAATATTGGTAAAACTTAGGTATGGTGTTATGAAATCTCAACTGTTTCTGCATTTCCAAACCCTCCGGAGAATATGAACAATTGCAGCAAAAACAAGGTCAAGTACTTGTGGACTTGATTCATCAAGGGAGATAGATTGCATTAGAGGCAGGTTGGAATTAGATCACAAACTTTTATACCAATCTAGTTATCATTTGAAAAAGATACATGATTACCATTCCCTATTCGCCAAATGCTATTATCATCAATAGTTTGCAACATAGTCTTCAATCCAGGCCAAATAGATGAGGAAATAACATGATTAATGGGTTTAGAAATTTTGAAACTCTTTAAGTATATGAGCCTATTGCATGTTTGATTTTAGCATATTCCAACAAAGTTTTAGGCATTCAACTTTGTTAATATTACTGAGATTTAGGAGACGTCCCTCTGCGGCTTAGGGAGTGCAAACATTGTTCCAAGATAGTGACCAGTTTCTTGATGTCCACGCTACTTTTCCATACAAAGCTCTTGATCCATTTATCCAATTGATTGATTCAACAAACCAAGATGCCAATAATAAACCCTAAAGTTGTAGACTAGCATGCCATGAATTATTGATTTGACCAACTGAATTTGTTCCATCATAGAAATAAACTGTTCCTCAGAAAGAAGCTCATTTTGCTTTGATCTTGTCTGATATAGCCTGAAGATGAACTAACTTAGGCTTAACTTTCAGTATTGGCACTCCAAGATAGTTAAACAGTAATGTGCCTCAAGATAAACGCAAAGTGTTGGACAAAGGCTGTAATCTTGTTGGACAAACTAATTTTCCAAATATGTTGCATTTTGTGGGACTAATCCACTGTCCATAATTTGCTTCATACTCATCAAACAACTGATGAATGTACCTAGCATTTAAGGAATGGCTAGGAATGATAGTTATGCCTCCTAAGTTGCAGCTTAACTTGCCTTGCTCAACAAGTGATGAAATGTGTTTGCTTAAAACCACCTAAGAGTGGGAATAGCCTGAGTCGAGTTAGTTTGTGAGGCCTACGCATGTCATGTCAAAAAGTTTAAGGCATAAGTCCATTTGTAGCCTATCATAAACTTATTTTTTATGTTTGACTTTTGTCTTTTAAAAGGCTCGTATGACTTGTTAGCTTGTTTAAAAATATATTTTATACGAACATAGTTTAATAAATAATCTGCTCTATGTTTCAATGAGATTAAACTTCATTTTTATATTTAACATGACATTTTAAATAATTTAACTATGATATCATATTTAAATTCTAGTTTTAAAATAATACATTTAAATTTGTGAAAAATTAATGTATACTCATAAAGTAGTTACTACATAAACTTGAAAAAGTAGTTTAACCAAGAATAACTTCAAATACAAAATAAATAAGTTGAAAATGTAAATTCAATATGATTGTTTTAAGGATTAAATGTTTTCAGTCCATCTAAATATACCAACTTATCGTTTAAGTCCTTCAAAAATTTACTTCGATTTTTGTCCCTCTAAATTTTGTTTCCAATTTTAGTCTCTACTTTTTTTACAAAAGTTCTTGTTTAAAATACTATTTTGTCCCTCATTATTAATTTTTCTAATTAAAAATAGTTAAATTATTAAACTAATGATATTTTATAGTCTTATCAATTGTCATAAAAAAGTCGTTTGAAATGCGAAAAATGATTTTTTCTAAAAAATTTGGACTAAAACTGAAAATTGGTATTTAGAGGAACTTAAACATTTTTTCAGAGGAGAGGGATTAAAAACATATTTACCCTTTTTAACTAAACATTCATTTGATTATATTCTTTAGTTTTTGAATTAATTTCGTGGAATTATTTCTTAGGGTTAATTTTCAAAATTAAAATATTGACAACAAAATTTTACAAAAATTTGTTTACTAGGAACATATTTTCAACATATATTTACATGGTGATGGTGATGGTGAAGAGTGATGACGGTGGGGATAGTGATAGTAACGGTGACTAAGGTATATAAGTGGCAATAATGGAAATGGTGATGAATGTTGTAGACTTGGAGTAGTGGCAAAAGTAGTGACGACAGTTGCAACAAGCAATGGTGAGTGGTGACAACAGCTGGTGGTGGAAGATGATCACAGCAACAACCACAGTGGTAGTAGGTAGTAAAAGTCATAGTTTGAAGGGTTAAAATGTATTCTCCATGCCCAACTCTAAAAATAAATTAAGCAAAACAAGTTTTCAAATAATACTAAAAGCAGACAATCAAACATTTTTAATTTACTAAAAACTAAATATCGTTTAAAAAACAACTATTAACTACAAACAATAATTATACATGCCATTTGTTTTTAGGTATTGCATTGTTCTTGTACATGTATTCAATTTTTAGGTATACTTAAGCAAGTTGCTGGCTTATAGACCCAAAAAAAAGTTTATTTTTTACTACCATACTTTAAGGTAGAAATTCATAATGAACTCATAAATTGTAGTTATACAGTCGTTCAGATTAACATTGTTTCGGATTGGGTTTCTGTGCGATCACAAACTGCAGGCAGTTACGCATAGAGGGATTCATGACTGTCTGATTGAGATTGAAACATTCAATCTCGATCGGACAATCATGGATTGCAAGACTGCATGTGTTGGAACAAAGGTGTTCAGCAATACCACGTTTTGAGTTTTGATGATAACAAGGTATTAAAAAGTTGTCAATTGGATATTGCTAATATTTGTTTAAGTATGCAGGATATCAATTAAGATTTGTATCTTAGAAAGCATTTTGTTTGAACAATGTTAAAGAGCAATAAATCCATAGAAGCTTGTTGCTTGTGATTCTGTTTCGAAGAGAGTCTGAAGACTGTGCTGAAGAGAGTCTGAAGACTGTGCAGAAGAGAGTCTGAAGACTGTACCAAAGAGAGTCTGAAGACTGTATCAGAGTCATAAGACCATCAGAATCTGAGAACCTAGAGAGTCTGAAGATTATCAGAAGCTTAGTACTACAGTGAGTCTGAAGTCACAAATTTGATGATCTGCTAACAGTGATCTCTACTGCATTGCTATGCACAAAGAAACTCTAATGGAGTAACGGCTAGCTTCTAAGTCAACTTGAGCGTGGGAAGCACAAAGACAAAGATTGCAGGCCAGTACAGAGTACGTTGTACGAACTCTGTTTCCACTACTCCACTACCACGTACAGTTTGGCAACTGTGTCTACCGGTATTAATCCTCAAAGGGAATGGAATTCAAATGATGCTATTGAAGGACTATTACCAAATCAAGCAACAGATCAACAGTCATTGATCAAGCTTCAGAAATCATCCTGATGCGCTGGATGACTCAACGTCTCTTTCCTACGCTTATATAAAGGATAGAAGACTTGAAGAAGTGTTGGACTCTACAACTTAGAAAAACGGCATTGCGCTGCTTTCGTATTCAACTGAGTCTTAACACAAGCACATCATTAACTTAGATTCTTACAAACTGAGTATTCTAGAATCTCTAAGTTTCACAGAAAAACAGAGTCTGTCTTTTGTGTAAAACAGAGTCCGTCTTTGTTGTAATTGAAACACATTTTTGATTGTTATCAAGTGTTTCAACTGTATTCAATTTTCTGTAATTGTGTAAAAGTCTCTTGCTTTTGTGCTTGAGCAAAGGAAGTCTCTTGGCTGCGTCCTTGAGCAAAGGAAGTCTCTTGCTTTTGTGCTTGAGCAAAGGAAGTCTCTTGGCTGCGTCCTTGAGCATAGGAAGTCTCTTAGTTGTGTCTTTGAGCAAGGAAGTCTCATACTGTGTGTTTGAGCAACTTGTAATTTGATATTACATTTTAGTGAACTCTCCTTGGAAGTACAAGGGGGACATGACTACTTCCGGTTTGTGGAAGGAACCTGTATAATTGCTTGTGTTCTCTGTTCTCTCTTTATCTCTTGATTATTCCGCTGCAATCAGAACCTAATCTCCTATCAAACTCTGATCTCATTCAGACTCTGAGTTTAAAGGAATTAGATTCTCACTCTTCAAGAGTTGCGAAAAGAAAACACAATTCAACCCCCCTTCTTGTGTTTTTCTCACCTTCAGCATGCAGTCTATGACCACAAAGTCTGGATTCCTTTGTTTCGAATCACTACCATTTGTTTTGGTAAATTAGTGAGTATTTTGTATTTTCGAGCTATTTAAAAGTACCTCTGGGACCATTTTGACTATGAATCATTGATATTTTCTGCACTCCTATATTTTTGTTAAAACTGGTTTCTTATTCAAGATTTCCCATTAAAGAATATATATATATATATATACATATATAATCAAGACTTGCACATTATTCCCAAAAGCAACTTACTTTAGCAATACAAATTTCAAATAATTTAACACTATTATCTCTCCTTTTGTATATCCTTTCCCAGTTTGCAATTTTGCTTCTGCACAAAGTAAACATGTTTTTCACAATGTAAGCGACATATCAGGAATACAATCCGAGTTAACTCATATAATTGTATCCCATAAAAGCATAAGATGCATATTTACCCTATTAGTATAAGCTACATATCAGAGTAAAGCCTTAAACCTACAAGTAAAACGTTATATATTGAAACTAAACCTAGAATCGTATAGAAGGCACCATAAAATCTTGAATAAACCATCAATTTAGTCCCTAAAATATATAAATATATGTAGTAGTCCCTTAAGCATATGAAATCCGTCAATTTAATCCCTAAAGTATATAAAAATCAGTCATGTTGGTCCTTAGAAACTTAATAGCAGGGACTAAAGTGAGAAATTTTATATACACTAAATTGAAGAGAGAGTGATACTATAGAAACTAAATTGATAGTTTATTCTAACATCTTAATCATGGTTTTTCTGTCCAGGCATCTGTAGTATGATAGCGACTGAAGCCACATCCAGTGGCGGAGCCACGTTACATCCAGGGGATTCAAGTGAACCCCCTCAATTTGTTAACATTATACCAAATTTCCATGTTATTTTATTCTTAACCCCCTCAACACTTGTGTCTTGCACCGCTTGTATGCAGCCCAAAGTGCTAATTAAGTATCTATCCAATATGATATATATTTATAACATATAATGTATATCATATTTAATATGCGATAGTAACAATTTATAATTGATTTTCCTCTCACAAATTTATAATTGATTTTTTGTTGAGTTAAAATTATAATTGATCATTAGCAAGGGAATAATAGAGGAAAAATTGCAAGGTATCTTATATTTTATTAAATTTGTACACGTGTAAGTATGTTAATTTTAACAATACTACCAACGTTTTTAATTTATATGTTTAGGTCAATAAGATTAACATAGATAATGAGTTGACTATCCTGTGTGTTTTGTAACATGTGAAATGATGTTGAGGACAATTGTCGTGTGTTTTGTAACATGTGAAATGATGTTGAGGACAATTGTCGAGTATGCATGTAATTTTTTGCATTTAATATAGATTTTTTGAATATGCATATATATATTCGACTACATATATATCTTATTATATATATATATATATATATATATATATATAAATGTTAAACAGTGTTGCAAATAACCCTGATTAATCCTAATCCCGTTCTTTTTTTAGGGTTTTGAAAAATATTTATGAAAAAAATCCCTCTAAATATTTGAACTGATGCCATGTTAGTTACTTCAAAGCATTTTAAGCAACAAACCACTTGCTGTTTTTGTAATATCATTTGGCTTCCACTACATGATATCCAATATTAAACTCCTTTTTTAAAAAACAATTAATTCCTTTTCGTTTTTTTCCAAACGGTTTCGAACCCTTTTGTCTCCTTTCTCCTTCGCAATCTAAATTCAAAAGTCTGCGGTTTTCATCCATTTCTTCCCCTTTTTCATATGACATATGTCTTGAAAAATGAAAATGTAGGTGACCTTATAGGCTTCTATGGTTGAATCACTTGATATGTTTCTCATGCTAACTTTATACAGTAACTTTTTTCCTTTAATGTGTATTTTGAACTATTTAATTAGCTCATTGTTTAGATTTTGTATGACGAGTTCCAACTTCGGTGCATTTTGCTCATTGTAGTCTTTATTGAAATGTTATACATAATACATTTAAACATATCGACAACTAATAATATAGTCAACATGATCCTTATATATGAAAATCGAAATAAATCCGTGCATCGCACGGGTCGGCGCTAGTTTTTTATTATAGTTCAAAAGTCTGAACCCCCTGACCTAGGGTCCTGGCTACGCCACTGGCCACATCAGTCGCATTCGACTACAATATCAAAAATCGTGTTGCCAGTGCAATTGTTACCACATTTTAAAACATTTAAGCGTAGTAGTTGTAACCCTTAGCATCTTGGTAGCCAATTAGTTCAACTTCAATACCAATGGTGTCATTTTTTTTCTTTCTTCTTTTTGGTGCAAACCAATCGTGTCATGTTGGACCTGAAAGCTATGCCTTGTATCACAAAATTGACACCATTGGTATTCACAATATACATGAACTAAATTAAAATACCGACGAAAGAATGAGGATTTTTATACTGTGAATAGCTCAATTACAGATATATTAATCAGGTAAGAATTCAAAATTTTCAACAGAAACCCTCATGAATTATCATAGCACACATCTATTGGTAATGAGAACATAAAAAATGGTAGATTCCTCCTTATATGGTATATTATTATAGCAAACAAGCAGATCAGTAGAAATACACTGACCTGTCAGTAGTTTCGCTCGTCTTGGGGAGCACAAAATTTTCTTCTGCTGGAAGAGATAAAAACCCATAAATCGCATCACTTTCATGAAGTAAAGAAAACGTTGCTGTAAACAATAATACAAGGCGTCTTACATTTGTTATCATTTTAGATACAAAGTGCACCCATATCACGTGTCACTGAGTCATATTCACAAGATACTCCAGCTTTTGCAGAAATCCCTTTCTTCGTATCTTTTTTGTTCCTTCTGGAGTCAGCGGCTTGGTTACTGATGCAAGAAAAGTATATAAAACTATGTTAAGAATCAACAAAGTTAGAGACCATTTTGTGAAGAAAAAAAGAAAAAAAGTTAGTGAACATCGTGATAGTTTCCTGGAAAATAATTGTGAACACTCGGCAGACATTATCTGAATAGTTGAAATTAAAAGATAAAAAGACAAAGATGCATACACTAGAAACTTAGCAGATTGTTTCCCCGACGAAGTTCCACAGCAAGCTTTGTATTTCTTTTTTGAACCGCACGGGCAGACCCTGTTTCTAGGAATCTTCTGTGGTTAACCCCGATAGAAGGAGCAGCACGAACAATAAACAAAAATGCCAAAGGAGATCATAATATTAGAAGTGTTTGTGAACAACATATTTATTTTGGATCACCACCCCAACCCAAAGGCAACTAAACACCAACAAACCTAAAATAAAAGGGAAATTAAAAAGAACCTTGTCATTTTGTTGCAATGTGATATTATCATTGGTTTTTTTGGAGCTATTGCTCACTTCATCATTAATGCCGTGACTTCTCTCCTCTACCATGTTTTCTTTGTGCTTCTCATGACTCTCAGTTTCATCACAACCTGAAGATCCCAGGAATTCGATAATGAATAAACATAAACACGAATGAATCATACAAAGATATAATATGCTACACAGAAACAAACTACCAATTATGGACAGTTCAGAAAGTGAAAATTGCGACGACTAGACAATAGACATTACCAGTAGTACTAGCCTGACTAGGAAGGCAATCAGAATTTGAAGAGAATTCTTCTGCTCCTTGTTCTGCTATTAGAAACTCTATTGCAGCATCAACATCTCCATTTACCTGCTCTAGAATCTGCAACAAGGAATTTATAGTTACATGTCAAGTTGTTAATATTCACACAAGACAAGAAACACACAAACAGAAAAAGGCATACACTTATATTGCACCTGTTCCACTTTTTCTCTGTTTTCACATCCACTTCCAGCTATAACTACCTTTACCGACCCGGGCAGAAAAGTTTTCGTACCAGCTTGAACATATGGTTTGCTAGCCCTATCTTTCGGTTGATGTGATGGCACTGAAAGATCGGCATCAGCCTTTCAAAAACTAGAATTAATCAGGAAATAGCTAGTACTCTTGAGTCGTAACTCTTAACATTAATTCGAGAATTAGGAAAAAATACCAATACGAACCTTAATTACAATTGACCTTGCAGGTCCATCACAAGGATCATCCTTTAACCGCACACTATTATAATGCTCCCCATCATGATAAGACCTAGAAAAACACCATACCCAGATAAATCATCAAAATTCATATGCAAGGTCAAGAAAATTATTCTGAACTGGTTTTCTATAGAAGCGATTGATATGCACACCTTAAATCTTATATATATGCACAAACAAGTTTATTGCATTTAGAACAATATTACTAGTTTCCATCCCTTAAATGATACTCCCTTCGTCTCATAATAATTGTCACTTTTGCATTTTTTTTTTTGTCTCAAGAATTGTCACTTTAAAATATCAGTGCAACATTCATTATTATTTTCCACTAATATAACCTTATTTATTGAAGTTTATTTTATTCCACTTAACTACTCCGCTAACTATAATTTTACCATTAAAATAAACTAACCTACAATTTCTTAAAACCTGCGCACAACCAAAATACAACAATTAATTTGAGACGGAAGGAGTAAAATGGTAATATTAGCCTGATAAGAAACTACTAGTTACAAACTACTCGAGCCACATGCTAGTAAGATCTGAAGATTAATAAACAATATGATCTGAATCCTAGGAATAATCATTAACAAAGTTTTCTGTTTATGAATAATAAATAATGGATGTCTGCTCATTGATTTTATCAACATTCCGTCAAAATAACCTAACTAAATTACATCAGCTAATAACAGCTTCCTAGACAAAATTTAATTATCGTTTACCACACTTCATATCAGAGTAAACAACGTAGACTATTATTCTAGTACTCTCTATGATTCTATGGTATTGCTTTTATTAGTAGAATACTGCATTTGAAAGCATAGGTCTCCAAATCATAAAATGAAGACCTAGAGTCTTCCAGCAAGTTGAAGACGTGAACAATTATTTGCTTGTTCAGTCATAGATTTAGCATATAAAAAAAAATCAATATAATGCTCAGCCTAAAATAATAGACAACACTGTGAAATTTCACACTATTGAAGGTCTTAGGATACCGGAGGTAAGTAAAATACTTAGGCATAACTACACTCATAATAACAATAGACTCCATAGTACTTACAAATGGACCATGTGAACTAGAGAATCATCGAAATTTCTTATGTACCACCGAGGAAACATGTTCTGCATAGGAAAACCAATAAGCGTGTGAATCTCAGTTAATTGAACGGAGCAAGAACATGCAAAGTCTATCTAGAAATTTTATAAGCACTTGGACAAGTACACTCATGTGTCTTCAATCTTCAAATTCATGACGAAGCATGCAAATTTATAAAACAAAACAAAATTTATGGGACAAAGATGATATGCTACTTAAATATCTCCACTATGGCACACCCCAATCCTCATTCAGGTGAAAGTAGGAATAATCTAACCAATCAACAATGTATCAAATAAAAAGATGTGACATGAGAATATAAGGGGGAGGAATTAAACATGTTCAAGGACTACTCACCCGATGGATGCATATGTTACTATGTGTTACAAGAGAAGCTGCCTGCAATTCCATATGTCCAGCCCAAGTACCATCATTTTCCATGGTCTGGCAATAATCATCAAATGGGACTTCATCTTCAATAAAGGGCTCAAACATCTCCCGGTTGTCCTGTTAAATGTTAATCACAGCTTCATGAGTCATGACCATTTATGTACAAGAGTTTTCCGATAAAAAAAGAGGGAAACTGGTATGGAAAGCTTGCATATTAATTGAAACGCGTACATCTAGCAAAATCTGTTCAGTTTCCATATTCAAAAAAGTGAACAGACTCAACCAATGGTTATGTATAAGAATATCATAGTAAAGATTAGAGTATGTAGGCAATCAGAAATCCTTATGACTGAGCATCTACTTTCTGTTGTTCTGCAACCTCTCCTTATATTTAATAGGTTAACAATCAATATACAGTCAATTAAGTAGGTAAAGGTCCTGAATATAATAATCATTTGATTGCGCCAATCAATTTTCTTCCTACAGATTTACAACAATATAAACTACAGATTTAACTAAAAGTTTCTGGCCGTACTGTTTTTTTTTTTTTTTGCTTTCATGATCAGAACATTTAAAGATAAGAGGGGCCAATTGATTAATGACGTATTATTGTGCAAATAATTCCATGTGGATCAAAATCACCAAAAGCAAGCAGAATCTCAAGTCTCAACAAGAAAAGCAAAGGAAAGAAAAATTTGTTTTCAAAACATCATACCAATATGTGTTTGACCACCATGCTGCGGTACTTTTGATGTTCCTCCTCATTACCTTCCAACTGATCAGCAAGGGCTCTGGATAACAATACAACAATATATATTTTAAAACTATAAATGATGCTTTTCACACAACTGACTCGTTAGACTGTAAACACGAAGTTCACTGTGACTCACTCATGCGAGAAGGGAAAATGGTTATGGCATAGAGATCTAAATCTAAATTAATAACTGATAATGAGGTCAGGTTGGTAAGATTTGTGCAAGTGCAAATACCTAATATGCAATGGAACATGACTATTTGCTGAAAAATAATACTCAACTAGACATGATACAAATAATGGTAATTGCCGATGGATGTGAAGCATTAAAGCAGACCTGAAGAAACAATTACCATCTGCTGTCACTTCGACAATGCGAAGGCCTAGAGCATCCACCTGACTCCAAAATTGAGAAGTAACATCCTGTTTTACTTGCTTCTTGTTCTGTCACAAAAAAACTACCGATCATAAATGGGTATACAAACAACATTCATCATTCCTATTCTCATTACAAAACTTAAAATTGGGTTTGTTACTTACAAGGATTGGTTCCTCTAATGTGAATAAAAAGTAAAGTGAAATGATTAAGATTAATACTTCAATACACTTATGATTTGGTATTCATCAATGTTTAATATTACTTAACACTTTAAATCAAGTTGATAGGCCTGTTTGGATTGACTTATTTTAGCTGATCTCCTGACATAAGTTTTGCGAATAAGTTTTGCGAGACTGTTAGGGAGAACTTATGAAAACAATTTATAACATGGTCTGCAGGACAATATTTGAAAACAACTTATAGCATATACGAAAACAATTTAACTTTATTTTTTCCTTTGCCGAAAACACATATTATACATAAGTAGTTATTATCATGATATGCGCTAGTGCCATAAGCTACAAATAAGTTGTTTATCCAAACGGAGAAAAAACCAAAAAGTTTTAGATCCCTCCCAAAAAAACTGAAACTTTTTTGTATGGGTTATAGTGTAATTCTTGAAGATTGAATGCAGATAGATAATAATTAAAAAAAAAAATTGAAGAAGGTGAAGGATATACTTGTGGATTTTGTGGCTTCTTCTGAGGTGGTTTCTTCTGTTGTTTGGGTTTAGCCATTAATCGGAAAAAGAAGACAGAGATTTTTGTTTAAAACGTCGGTTGTAGAGGGAAGACAGACGCAACTGAAATAGAACAACCGGGAGCCGCCAACTTACTTAGGCTTCACAACACTGAACACATAGCTCATAGTATCACTTCGGTCCGTTGATTAAAATTTGATTTATTTTGATCCCTTAACTTCTATTTGTTATATATTTTGATCCTTTTCGGTAGTTTTAATTCAAAAATGTTAGATTTTCTTCTCTTCTTTGTCATCTTCATATCATCTCCATCAATCTTCTTCAACAAGAATCCTAGAAAATTCTAGAAGAAAATGAAGAAAATTTAACATTTTTGAATTAAGACTATCAGAAAGGACCAAAATGTGTAACACAGAAAAGTTAAGGACCAAAATAAATCAAATTTTAATTAAGGGACCAAAGCGATACTACCTAATTAGTTAAGAGACCAAAAATGCAATTTAGCCTAATTTTTTTGTGGTTGAATATGTGTTTTATCCTATGTAACTTTTTATTTTAGTCCTTCTACAAAAATTCTTCAATTTTAAACTAAAAGTTTATCATATTTTTCCCGATCTTCGTTTTTGGATGTTAAACTTGGTTATAACCCGAGCTTTGCTTGGCGGAGTATTTGGAACTCGCGTCAGTTACTTTCATATGGTTGTAGGTGGACAATTGGACATGGGCAACAGGTTAGCGTGATGAATGATCCATGGGTTCGAGGTGTTCATGGTAGTTAGATTCAATTTCCACAAAGCCAAGGAGTGATTGGTTTACGTGTGTCTGATTTAATAGCTGACGAGGAACGAGTTTGGGACATAATAAGATTGAATCTTTGTTTTCAGACGATATGGTGCAAGCTATTCTCGACACACCATTATTTGCGGAAGTTCAGAATAATATAATAGCGTGGATGTTGGAACGTAACGAGAGGTATACTGTTAATATTGGTTATAAAATGCTATGATGAAGTTGTTACACGCTGATAGGTTCTATGTTGAAGGAAAGTGACATAGAATATGGAATGTGAATTCCCCTCATAAAGCACATAATTTGTTATGGAGGATTTGCAGGGGGTGTGTTCCGACGCGTCTCCGACTACAATCACGACATGACTAAATCAACCAACCTAATCGAGTATACCTCGTTTTTTCATGTTTCCACATCCATGATCCTAGTAGAGTGGAAATAGTGACTTCTTTGAGGGACACAACCAGCCATCTAACAAATCCTGACCCGAAACAAACAAATCTCTCGTCCACCTGAGATTCCACACTCTTTCATTCCCTAATCAACCATCCATATTACCAATCATCCATATACGGGGATTTCCCCTCTTAGGAAGTGTTGTGATGAGTCAATAATTAGTGTTTTTTATATAATATTTTAATTTGTTTTATTTAAATTCTATTTGTTTTTATTTCCTTTTATTTCCTTTTTAGAACTATTTTACTTCAATTGCAAATTTTTATATTTCATGAACAAATATTCAAAAGATTGAGTCTTGGAGTAAAAGAAAGGAGATTTGGAGCCAAAATATGAAGATCTCATGCAAAAATATCCTTGGAACAAATTTGGAGCTAAAATATGAAGATCTCATGCAAAAATATCCTTGGACCTAATTTGTTCTAAAAATATGAAGATCTTGTACAAGAAAATATATTGTGCAAAGAAGTTTGAAGATCCTTCACCAAAATATACAATTGACGCCCCATAATACCTTTTTGCTGCTTTTGCTTCTTCAACAAGCTGCCTATTTCAGTTTAATTCTGACCAAGGGCCCATGGTTTCTTGTGTAACACTTTAGGGACTTATTTCTTAGGACTCAAGTCATTGTTAGACTATAAATAGAGCAGCCACTAGACTTGTAGAATCATCTTTTGTTCTTGTAAATAATAAATGACAATTGTTTCCTTGAATAAAAGTTCACCTTTATTTTATTTTATGTTCTTCTTCTTCTTCTCTATGTCTACAATGAATGTGAGTGAGTAGACTCTTCTTGTCTTGGGATTGTTGGATGAGTCTAATGACTAAATCCTAATCAAACCAAACCTCTAACCTTTACTTTATGTAAACCTATTTTCTAATCTAAATTCACCGTTCTTATAATCAATAACAAATATTAGACGATGGATCGAGAGATGAAGTCTAATAGTTGTTATTGATTCATCACAAATATTAAGCGATGGATCGAGAGATGAAGTTTTAATATTGGAACAAGTGAATTTAGACAAGGATTGCGAAACATGAGAATAGTCTAGCAAACCTTGAGACATATAAAGTTTCTATCATTCAAGGATTTCAATAACAATCACCCATGAGAATAGGTGTGATTGTTAGAGAAACACACTCACTGAGACCGAGAGGAGATGTGATAGGCTTAAGAGAAACTTGTCTTTAGAAAATAAGTCCAACATAAAGTCTAGGTTTAGAGTTTGATTTGTGAAGGGTTTGTCATATGATGAACCAATAATCCCAAGGAGCCTTTTTATTTTATTTTATTTTATTTTAAAAACAAAGTACAAAACCTTTCAACTTTAAAACTCTTTTCTAATCATTGTTAAAGGTTAATTGAATTCATAACTCCCTGTCGGAACGATACTCCTTTTTACTACTTCGGTAAAACCGTGCACTTGCAGATTTTATCTCATCAAGTTTTTGGCGCCGCTGTCGGGGAGTTAGGCAATTTGATTAACTGTTTAATAACGGTTAGACTGGAAAAAAAAATTCTTTTTCTTTACCGTTTTTTTCTTTTCTTTCTTCTTTGTTATTCTATTTTCTTTTTCTTTTTGCCTTTAACTTTTGGAGTTATTTTTTGAAATAAAACCTGCACTTATTTACTTAGTGCAGCAAAATCAATTTTTTGGATCACCCACTGAGGATCTGAATCTTCATATTTCAACTTTTTTAAGACTCAGTGGAACCTTGAAGGCAAACCAAGAGGCCATAAGGCTGCACCTCTATCCTTTTTCCCTAAGGGATAGAGCTAGTGCTTGGTTTCATTCATTGAAAGTTGGTTCTATCACTTCATGGCACCAAATGAGGCAAGCTTTTCTTGCCTGATTCTTTCCCCATTCTAAAACAGCTCAATTTAGGATCAAATCACACGATTCACTCAAAAAGATGGGGAATCTCATTACGATATGTGGGAGCGTTTCAAAGAAATGCTTAGGCTTTGTCCCCATCATGGTTTAGAGAAATGGCTAATTATCCATACTTTCTATAATGGTCTTTTGTATATCACAAAAATGTATGTTGATGCAGCTGCAGGTGGAGCTTTGATGAGTAAAACTTACACATGAGCATATGCTTTGATCGAGGACATGACCCAAAACCACTATCAGTGGACAAGTGAGAGAGACACCGTTGTTGTTTCTCCTTCACCCTCTAAAAAAGAGGCAGGTATGTACGAAGCTTCTACTCTTGATCATCTATCTGCTAAGGTGGACACACTTTTTAAAAAATTTGATAAATTAAGTGTAAGTGTTGTCACATCTGCTCCTGTTTCACCACCATGTGAAGTTTGTGGAATATTTGACCATACTGGCGTTGAATGCCAACTAGGTAGTGCTGTTGAAAGTATCGAACAATTTAACTATAATCAATATAATCAAGGAATGAGGCCAAACAAAAAAATTTACAATAAAACTCCTCAAAATCCAACTTGGAACTTTTAATGGAAAATTATGTTATGAATCAATTCAAGTAGCTCCAAGAGTTTAAAAATCAAACTGGATTTTTGAATGACTCTCTTGTCAAACTTACATCGAAAGTAAACTCCATAGCTACTCACAATAATATGTTAGAGACTTAAATCTCTCAAGTAGCCCAACAAGTGGCTACCTCATCTCAAGCCCTTAAAATCTTTCCGAGCCAAACTGAAGTCATAGGAGAGAGTGATAAGCCAATTGTTTCACCACCTCATAAACCCAAAATTCCTTTTCCACAACCGCTTGCTAAGCCTAACCTCAGAGTGATTGAGAGTTTTTCCACCCCTTGTGTGATTGGGAGTGAAACCATTAAGAAAGCCATGTGTGATCTAGGGGCTAGTGTCAATTTGATGTCATTGTCCCTTTGTGCAAGGTTGGGTATAGGGTAGAGAAGCCTTTTAACCGTCAAGCTAATGACTTTAAACGAGCGTTCCATGGGAGGCAACCCATGAGTTTTGTTGCTTTTATTTTGTTTGTTTTGTGTTGTTTTAATTTGTTTTTATAGGTATTTGTCCGCATATGATTCGGGAAAAAAAATGAAATTTTTTTATGCAAGAATCCAGCAAGCTTGGCACGGCCCATGCCTGTGGTGGCACGGCCGTGCTAGTCCCAACCTCCCAAAAACCACACAAATGCCGTGAGCTTGGCACGACCGTGCCAACCCATCAACAAAAAAAAAATCCATCTTCTTCCATCATTCAAACAACACAAACTTCTCTCTCTAAACCTCCATAACATAAACCTTCAAACCTCCATAACTTTCTCCAAACTTCACCAAATCACACACTATTTAAAAACAAATCAACTATAAACTTCACCACAAACCTAGTCCACCCATCACAAACAACAATCATCCATCACAACCCAAAAACACCAATCTCTTCACCAATCTTCACTCTAACACTCAAAAATCTTACTTCAAACCCAAACCCATCACTAAACCCACCTTTCCCACATAAATTCTTACCAACCTATAACCATTCCCCAAAACAACCCAATTAATACTAGGTCAATGGCTTCAAAGAGAAAAGATGGAAAATTTGCTTTATGTTGGTACTAACCACATGTACAAGGAGATGGTGGTGATCAAGATGAGGAAGGTGCTCACTTCCACCATGAACAAGAAGCCGAGAGCTAAATTATGATGAACGATGAGCTTGGATGCAAACTGAGGTTCAAAGGAAAAGCACCGAGCAACAAAGACAAAATGTTGAGATCTCAGGGCTGCGGAATGATGTCGAAAGAGGCAATTGAATGACCGAAGAAAATATTCAAATGCTCCTGAGAATGATGCAACACTTTAACCTCCGAAGTTCTCCTTATGGACCCCAATGAATTGTGAGCTTTTTTCTTCCTTTCTCTTCTCTTCCCTCTTCTTCCTTTCTACTCCCTTTTCTTTGCATTTTCTATTTTTCAAATCATTGAGGACAATGCTTCTCCCAAGTATGGGGGGTGCCAAATAAAGTGTCTTGTTTTTAAGTTTTAAGTGTCGTAGTGTTTCCAAACTCCCTTGAATTTTAATTTTTGTTTTGTTTTGTTGCGAATGACATGTAAAGCATCTTGTTTTTATTGTAAAATTATGACATAAATTTTTGTTAAAGTCTCTTCCAAATGGTTGTTTCTTGTACATGAAAGTGACTTCTTGTGTTTTGAGAGTTCTTGTTATACCCACATCATGTTTTATTGTGAAAAATCTCTTTGAAAAAAGCACAAAGTTGCAATCTTTGAGTAAGTGTATGAGCAGATATTTTAAGGAGCACGTTCTAACTCTAGTGGTAAATTAACCCTTCAAAGTTTTCAGTGTAAAAGTAGTATAAGTTAGTGTGGGGGAATAAAGATCAAATCAAAGAAGAACGGAAGCAAATATATCTATAAGGGAACATCATTAACTCTAGGGTGCAGGAGCTGCCCTACCTGACTTCCTACGTGAAGATGGTGTTTCTCTAACAACTAAAAGTAGCTTCCGTAAAATCCTTCTAAAATCTCAAAAAGGGGATAAAACTAATTGATTCATAAAGAGCATCACTAACTCTAGGGAGCAGAAGCTGCCCTACCTGACTTCCTACGTGAAGGTGATGTCTCTAAACTTAAAATTCTGCAGCTCTACATAAGGGACATCACTAACTCTAGGGGGCAGGAGCTGCCCTACCTGACTTCGTACGTGAAGATGGTGTCTTTTAACTTTAATTTCTCTCTTATATGAAATGAAGAAAGAAGTTTTCTCGGTTAATTTAGTATTAAGGTTAGAACTTGTTTCCTCGTAATATCTCTTGTGCAGGAACAAGAAAAGGGTTGGACTACACACACACACACACACTCACTTGAGACTTGTTGATGAGTTGAATAGGTTTCATGAGAAAGACTTGAAGTTGTGATTAGTGTACACTTAAAATAAAACCTTGGAGGAGAGATGAGTTTTTAATTGTGATTGTCATATGTTAATCTTGTTTATGTTGTTAATGTTTATGCCTTTTGATTGAGGACAAACAAAGATTCAAGTATGGGGGAGTTTGATGAGTCAATAATTAGTGTTTTTTATATAATATTTTAGCTTGTTTTATTTAAATTCTATTTGTTTTTATTTCCTTTTATTTTCTTTTTAGAACTATTTTACTTCAATTGCAAGTTTTTATATTTCAGGAACAAATATTCAAAAGATTGAGTCTTGGAGCAAACGAAAGCAGATTTGGAGCCAAAATATAAAGATCTCATGCAAAAATATCCTTGGAACAAATTTGGAGCTAAAATATGAAGATCTCATGCAAAAATATCCTTGGAGCTAATTTGTTCTAAATATATGAAGATCTTATACAAGAAAATATATTGTGCAAAGAAGTTTGAAGATCCTTCACCAAAATATACAATTGACGCCCCATAATACACTTTTGCTGCTTTTGCTTCTTCAACAAGCTGTCTATTTCAGTTTAATTCTGACCAAGCGCCCATGGTTTCTTGTGCAACACTTTAGCGACTTATTTCTTAGGGCTCAAGTCATTGTTAGACTATAAATAATGCAGCCACTAGACTTGTAGAATCATCTTTTGTTCTTGTAAATAATAAGTGACAATTGTTTCATTGAATAAAAGTTCACCTTTATTTTATTTTATGATCTTGTCCTTCTTCTTCTCTATGTCTACAATGAATGTGAGTGAGTAGACTCTTCTTGTCTTGGGATTGTTGGATGAGTCTAATGACTAAATCCTAATCAAACCAAACATCTAACCTTTACTTTATGTAAACCTATTTTCTAATCTAAATTCACCGTTCTTATAATCAATAACAAATATTAGGCGATGGATGAGTCTAATGACTAAATCCTAATCAAACCAAACCTCTAACCTTTACTTTATGTAAACCTATTTTCTAATCTAAATTCACCGTTCTTATAATCAATAACAAATATTAGGCGATGGATCGAGAGATGAAGTCCAATAGTTGTTATTGATTCATCACAAATATTAAGCGATGGATTGAGAAATGAAGTTTTAATATTGAAACAAGTGAATTTAGACAAGGATTGCGAAACATAAGAATAGTCTAGCAAACCTTGAGACATAACAATCACCCATGCGAATAGGTGTGATTGTTTGAGAAACACACTCACTGAGACCGAGAGGAGATGTGATAGGCTTAAGAGAAACTTGTCTTTAGAAAATAAGTCCAACATAAAGTCTAGGTTTAGGGTTTGATTTGTGAAGAGTTTGTCATATGATGAATCAATAATCCCAAGCGCCTTTTTATTTTATTTTAAAAACAAAATACAAAATCTTTCAAACTTTAAAACTTTTTTCTAATCATTGTTAAAGGTTAATTGAATTCATAACTCCCTGTCGGAACGATACTCTTTTTTACTACTTTGGTAAGACCGTGCACTTGCGGATTTTATCTCATCATGTTGAGAATAAAGTTCAATAGGGTTACCTATCACTAAGTTGATCTCACTATCATTAATTATTTTTACTTTTTGTGTGTTTTTATCTCTCTAAACTCAAGAAATGCAGAAAATGATAAATGGAGAGGATTCTAACTCAACAAAATCATTGCTTACATATGTATTGAACCTACTTTCATTTTTCACACATGCTAACAATATATTCTAAGGTAAATTGCACTCACCTCCCCTAAGTTTTCTTTAAAAAACACATATACCCCTGCTCATTGGCATATCTTGGAAAAATAATTAGGGGGTGCCAAAAATTAAAATATATTATTATAATTAATTTACCTTAGGGGTGCTAAATGGTTTGAACAATTTGTTTTTACAGGGATCAAATGGTTTAGGGCAGGAAAAAGGAAACCAAAATGAGTGAGTGGGGATTGAACCCAACACCATCATGATAATGTTAAGAGAAAAAAACCTATGTTACCATTAGACTAGGAAACACTATTATATTTTATTACCGCATATTCAATATATATATCCAAGTTTAGGGGGAGCCATGGCCCACTTCCACTACTGAAGAGATCCGCCTCGGCCCTTCTAGTTTTAGAAAAACACCCACCTCCCCTCAAAAAATATTTTAGCCTAAAATGTTGATGGTTTCTTTCTTAACAACTCTAATTTATTCCATTGTAGAATAACAAGCTCTATCACTAGTATATACCTACATCCCACCGTTAGAGAATGTGTGTCACTGTTCTCAACTCCTAATCAATTTCACCATCGTCCTTTTCTACGAGTCAAACTGCTCTGAGTTGGAGTCGATGACATAACTTAAACTTAAATAATTTATGTGTGACCAAAATAACTTAAAAGATCAATTTGTTACAAACCGCAAACATAAAGGTCTCATGGTGTAATTTTCCTATATATATTAATTAATTAGAGAAACAAATACGAGAGGTCAATGTTGATTGTTAAACTAGAGGAGATCTATGTACCATTTAAAGAAAGAGAATGTAATTTGCCCTATATTCTATTATGAAATGTTTAAATTAAACAAATACCCATTTTTATTTACCTTTTTTATCAAAATTTTGCAAGAATTAAAATTACTCATATAATATGCAAAAAATACCCATATAATTTATCAAGTTTTTCCCTCTCATTTATTATTCTTATAAATTTAAAAAATTACAAAAAATGATACATTCTTTTTGGTGTAAATAAATTTGATACATTCATAAATATCACATTGAAACTTTTTAAAAACTAAATTTGTGCAACACGCGAGGTCATATAATCTGCTAAAACTGCAAACTCTCAGTTTACTTTCACTCAAATTAATTGATCAAGCATAAGATTATTTGCATTGGTAAACCATGTGGGTTTATCAATCCTTTATTCTGTCAAGATCAAGAGACCGAATAATCTAATGTAGCAACATGCATCATTTATCAACTCTTTCATTACTTTCAAGCATCTCAACCACCCGGCTCATATTAGGCCTAATATCCCTATCTTCCTCTACACACTCCAAAGCAACTCTGGCCAAAATTTCCATCTTACTTAAATCACAATCATTCACCATTCCAGGGTCCATAATTTCTTCCACCCAACATGCACTCCTCTTTTTCTCTCTTACCCAAGTTACTAACCTTCCATTATATGCCACTTCTCCATCAACTCCTTCTATATTCATCATTGTTGAACTTTTTCCGGTTATCATCTCCAACAAAACAATCCCATAACTATAAACATCGACTTTAGATGTTATTGGTAAATTGAAAACCCATTCAGGGGCCATATATCCTCTTGTTCCTCTAATCATTGAGAATTCTGAATTACTATTGAGATTGTTTCTATTTCTCAACTTAGACAATCCAAAGTCTGCTAACTTGGGTTGATAGTTAGAATCAAGAAGTATATTTTGAGGCTTTATATCACAATGCAAAATCCACTCCAAACATTCTTCATGTAGATACGCTAGAACTCTAGATGTTCCTAAGGCAATATTATACCTTTTACTCCAATTAAGCATGTTAGTTTTAGATGAAAGATTTTCAGCTAAAGAACCATTCTCCATGTACTCATATACCAAAATTCTATGCTTACCTTCAACACAATATCCCCACATTTCAATCAAGTTCATGTGGTTAAGCCTTCCAATGATACTTACTTCAGCAAGAAACTCTCCTTCTCCTTGATTAGCTTCATTCAATCTCTTTATTGCTGCTTGTCTTTGATCTGGCAATGTACCTAGGTATACGACCCCTCCTCCACCTCTTCCAATCTCATTACTGAAATTCTTGGTTGCCACCTTCAACTCCGAATAACTATAACTTCTGAATCCCAATAATGTATGATGATAGCTATTTTGATCTGAAATAGTTTTTTTCTTGGTCTTGAATAGAAAAACAAAAACCACAAAAATGCAAACTAATTCAAAACAACCAATTGCAATTGAAAGCCAAAGGAAAAACTTCACCATATGGTTTGTTGGTTTTCTGGCATAGTCTTTGTGAATTTGCACCAAACAAACATGGTCTGTTACACTTATAGACTCTTCTTTAGTGAAGTTATTACCTTTTGGAAGTCTCAAGTAAGTTGTTCCTCGAAAACTTGGTGAATGCCTCCCATTCAACAAATTTAGCTTTGTATAGCATTTGAAGATACCTTGGTCCCTTTCAAATGTGTATTGGAATCCTTTACAGTTACAATCTTGCAAACATAAACTCTCACAATTTTCGTAGGTACTATTTTCAACAAAATTAATGTCATAACCATAAAACTCAAAACCTGGTAATTTTAAAAAGGTAGAATGACTTCTATTGCAAGTAAAACCAAACATAGGCTCACAACCATAAGACCAATCATTATGATTCTTCACTTTATACCCTGGCAAACAAGAGCACTTCTTACCCATTTTTGGATGATGGATGCAAGTGCTATTTTCACCACAAATTCCATGAATGGTGCAAGTATCATATATGACCTGCCATGAAACATACCAATTTTCTGACAAGCTTGTTCGACTGTAAACACGAATATTACCATCAGAATCCATGGTTAATCTCCTTTGCATAACCGTACCATAATCATATGTGGAAAAAATGTAATTATCAGATGAAATAAACTTTCCAAGAGAATCCAACAAAGCAATTCTACTACTATTATAATTGAACCTTCCAGCTTCCCAGCTTAACAACCAAGGTGGTGGCCAATATGTGCTTGAAACATCAGGACCATCATATTCCAGACGAATAATATTGTTATCATCAAAAAACAACTTATAGAAGCCAGAAGAATGATTGCTCCGACTTCTTGAAGAAACAAGTTTTGTGTATCTGGTGAGAGGTTGACTAGGAAGGAGAGTATTTGTTGGAAAATCATAGCTTTGCCATAAGATGGTAGTTCCTTGAAGCTCACGTAACACAAGATTACCATCTTCTTTGAGATACAACTCTAGTGGAGTGTTTGATTCTGTGTTTGAAGACCAAATGTTGTCTTGACCAACATCAAGCAGAAGGATATTACCCGTGTTTAAGAGGGAAAGCTTTGAGAGCTTACCTGTTTGAAATTAGGAGACAATTAGAAAATTAGAGGAGATAAAATTGGATAGCTAGAATCATAATATTTTTAATATTGATAGACACAATATCAAGATTGTAGTATTAGGCCATATCATAGTCACATAATTTTGTAGTGTTTCACTGCCTACCCAATATTGGATATGTTGGGGTATACTTTGTTGGTATGTTTGGGGTTCAGTTCATACGCTATAATTTTATTTTCTTTAGAATTTTCAATAATTTTATCCAAACACACTATAAATAAAAAAAAAACATTTTTGCTAATCCATCATAATTAAGATTTTTAACCATTTTTCTTCAATAAAAAAAAGATTTTTAACCATTAAGAAACGTTTCAAGATATTTACAGCTTAAACCCTTTGAATCCGCTACGAAACTAATCTTCGGGTCGACAACAAGACATCTTTTTTTTTTACTAGGATTAAGCTATCTCTCAAATGAGCGACACTAAGAATCAAACCCTGAATATTTACATGAGAGAGAGTCATGTTGCCAGCTCTCCCAACACCATCTTTATCACTATAACCAAATTATATTAAGCAATTATAGAATACTATAAAATTTGCATCAATTATAACATTACCATTTACAGGGTTGTCACGGTTTGCAATCCAAACAATAGTGGCGGGGCTGTGAGGTTGAGGCTGCAGTTCAGTGAACCATATTCCAAAGGAAAAAGCATTGTCACCAACTTGAAAGAAGCCAGCTGAGAACGTTCCATTTGGAGAGACAATTACATCTTCTGCATACTTCTCTACTGAAAGAGAGGAGCCTTTGTTCAATGATGATAATGAAGATGAACATTGGAAGGGAAATAGCAAGTAGGCTAGGAAAAAATATGAAATCGTGAAAGCCATGTTTGTTAATTGTTTGTTTGTTGTTGCAATTGCAATGTAATTAGCTATATATCATAGAGTAGAGACATATATAATGAATATATACGTGATGTCCAAGTGTGAATTCGTTTTTTGATTGAACAAGTATGTATTTTTTATTTGGGTAAAAATATCTAGTGTGTATATTTTAAGAAAGAAAGAAACATAGAAACAAAAGAATGTTCTAAGCTAGGACCAAACGTTGCTTCCTGTAAAATGTCATAGGTTTGGATTTTCCAATGGTTCCATAGGCATAATGCCTGATGTAGAAGGTCTTTGTGGTGGGATCTTGTGGGAATCTTGTTCTAAGAAGTATATGGGGTCGTCCCTAAAGGAGTATTATATGTATTATGAAAGAGATGAGGTTTAAAATTCGATTTCTACTAGTAATAAGTTAATTCCCTCTCTATTTCGTGGGGACTAGATTTATTTGTCCACACTCCTCAACAGTTTAATAACATTATCAATATCAATTTTTTCTTCTCCTCTTTTAGCTTAGCCATCACCATTTCCCCCCTCTTCTTTATATTTAAGATAGGGTTATTTATGGTCAAGTTTGGCAAATGAAATCTCAAAATTGTATTTTTTTTTTCTTCCTCTTTTACTTAAATAAGTGAATTTTAGAAATGAATTCTTTCAAGTGAAATTCTCTCCCCTCAATTGTTATATCTAAATCATTAAACATGAGAGAGAAAAATAGATATAAACTTATAAAGAAAAGATGACATTGAGTTTGAAGTTAAGATGTAACAATTGAGAAAAATTGAGACAAATCCAATGGCGAGAATCCACTTCCTTTTTCATCTCATGTATTATTTGAGTTGTGTGTGGTTCTTAATAAAATGATTCGTTGTGTTGATTTTATTGATGAAATGAATTTCATTCATTGAAACATCTTTGTTAATTATAGTTAGCGAAGTATTGAGAAAGATTGACATAATTTTTTTTTAAGGATATTAATGAAAAAAATACAATTGATGTTTTCTTCATATTCGAGAATCTAAATTTTTTTCTTCGATAAGTAAACAGCAAAATGACATAAAAAAGAATAGGGTCCAACTAAATTGACAGCAAAATGACAATAAAAGTGTCAATTGCTCATAAATATTATTAAAAAAATGGGAAGTTACATAAAAATTGGAGGACATAAAACCTGAACCGATCAACAACCCTAATAGACAAAACCAAAAAAAGATCCACAAAGTGGATCCAACCCTAAACAATTCTAACAATTAAGCACGGGTCTAAAGTTTGGCGAATGAATTGATCGTCAACACGAATCGGATCACGTACCATCAACTATCTACAACAACGACAACAGGCATTGACAAATCTTTCGAGTCCATACAGTCCCATCTCAATCAACAAGATGATTAGGCGGAGACGTTCTTGAATTAAGTCTATCCGAATTGAATTAGCACTTCTCAGATCAGGCTAGGATATCCGAGAATGGTGTGTGAATCGACTGTCAACATGGAGCGATTCAAGAACCAAAAGCCCCTGCAACGAAAGCAGCAACTATATCGACCCTTTTGAATCCAAACCAAGCAAGAAATATCTTCATAAATGAAATATTTTTTTTTAATATCGTGAGAGTAATGATATCTAACAGTATGTGGACAAATAAATTAATTTTTTAAATAAAAATAAACATTATTCATCCATTTACATTGATAGTGTACATCATCAAAGTTGCTAAAAATAAAAAAGACAAATTTATGAACAAACTTGCAACATTCAAATTAATAACATAAAACAACAAAATGATGTAAAAAAAAAATGCATAAACTTGCAAGTATAACTATTATCAAGTTCCCAAAATACACATGCTTTCGGATTTGTAATGTTGACGATGCCGTAATCATCAATTGGATTTGCGCTATATCTAAACAATTCTCTTAAGTTGAGTCAAATAAACACCGTATTAAGATGGAAAATCAAAACAAAGATTACACTAAGACAATATAATTACAAATTAAAAAAATAAAATACAAAAGAAAAGAAAAGTTATATATATCACGGAATTGAATTCTCTCCATTGAAACTGTCTAATTTATTTTTTCAATTGTTACATCTCAACCACAAACTCAATATCATTTTTTCTTTATAATTGCATACGTGGTATTATTTAGAGTCAAATAAATCATTCGGTTCTCTAAATTAGATGTTTGAAGTCTTTTTTTTTTTTAAAGGCTTTTATATGTGTTTAGTCTCTGCAACTAGGGGTCATTTAAAAAATGTTCCCTATATTCCTTAATCCTGGTATTTTGCCCTACCAAAATTTAATCATTTAAAATGTTTTCCCTCTCCCCACTTAATCACTACCACATCACTGATTAGCTAACGTGTCACTGTTGATTGGTCTAATGAGTTGATGACTCATCAAAGATGTTGTGAAAGGACAAAAATACCCTCAATACCAAATTGGGAAGCAACGCTAAAACAAATTCATAAGTAGCAACCCCAAATTGAACAATACATATTCATTCATAAACCCAATTCAGAATCACTCTGATAAACCCATTTTTCATAATTGCTAAACCCATTTTTTCTGACATACTCAAGAAATAGAAGGAGGAGAAGATGTTAACGTTGATTTCGTGACCAATTCCAGACTCCAATGTACTGATTTCTTCATGCTACCGGATTTTGATGTACTTCATGACAGTAACTCTCTAGATGATACAATCAAAAGATCTTTCAATGCTTAAGTATAAATGAAACATAAAATACAAAGATAAAACTAATAATAGTTCAGTCAAGACAAAAATACAGGAAAACAATGATCATAACAAAATCAATTCTTACATATGTATTGAACACACTTTCATTTGCTAACGATATATTATATTATAAAATGTTTAAATTAAACAATTACCCATTTTTATTCTTACTAACAGATAGACGAACACTAATGTGTCATTTGGTCTATCCATTTTCATACTGTGTTTAACCAGATACAAAAAGAGATATCGATTTTGATATATACTTTTATAAATATTAAATTAATCCACCAAAATTGACACTGGAGAAAATCGAACACTCTCAAGAAGAGCATACTCCAATGACCCAAATCAACACCACCGGACCAACTCAAGAGTTAAAAAAAAAAATTGGTTGAAATAAATAACGAATTTTTTATAGTTTCAAATTGTTCCTATCTGAGTAAAGTAGTTCCTATTATAATGAAATTTAATATTTTTTTAATTAACAGTTTAAATAATATTATAAAAATAATAAAATAGTTTAAATGAAAGACAAATTTGAAATAGTGAAAAATTCAACCCAAAAAACCGTATTCCCTTTATATATTGCCATAGATAAATTTTAAAATTTATAAATACTAATACATTCTTTTTGTGTAAATAAATTTGATATATTCATAAATGTCACATTGAAACTTTTTAAAAATTAAACTTGCGCAACATGAAGGTCATATAATATGCTAAAACTTCCTTAAAAAAAAATATAATATGCTAAAACATTCACTAATTGACTGATCAAGCAAAAAATTATTTACATAGGTAAACCATGTAGGTTTATCAATCCCTTATCTATTCTGTCAAGATCAAGAGACCGAATAATCTAATTTAGCAAATATGCATCACTCATCAAGTCTGTCATTACTTTCAAGCATTTCAACCACCTGACTCATATTAGGCCTAATATGCCTATCTTCCTCTACACATTTCAAAGCAACTCTAGCCAAAATTTTCATCTTACTTAGATCACAATTATTCAACATTGCAGGATCCATAATTTCTTCCACCCAACATGCACTCCTCTTTTTCTCTCTTACCCAAGTTACCAACCTTCCATTATATGCCACTTCTCCATCAACTCCTTCTATATTCATCATTGTTGATCTTTTTCCAGTTATCATCTCCAACAAAACAATCCCATAACTATAAACATCCACTTTTGATGTTATTGGTAAATTGAAAACCCATTCAGGGGCCATATATCCTCTTGTTCCTCTAATCATTGAGAATTCTGAATTACCATTGAGATTGTTTCTATTTCTCAGCTTAGACAATCCGAAGTCTGCTAACTTGGGTTGATAGTTAGAATCAAGAAGTATATTTTGAGGCTTTATATCACAATGCAAAATCCACTCCAAACATTCTTCATGTAGATAAGCTAGAACTCTAGATGCTCCTAAAGCAATATCATACCTTTTACTCCAATCAAGCATGTTAGTTTTAGATGAAAGATTTTCAGCTAAAGAACCATTCTCCATGTACTCATATACCAAAAGTCTATGCTTACCTTCAGCACAATATCCCCACATTTCAATCAAGTTCATGTGGTTAAGCCTTCCAATGATGCTTACTTCAGCAAGAAACTCTCCTTCTCCTTGTTTAGCTTCATTCAATCTCTTTATTGCTGCTTGTCTTTGATCCGACAATGTACCTATGTATACGACTCCTCCTCCACCTCTTCCAATCTCATTACTGAAATTCTTGGTTGCCACCTTCAACTCTGAGTAACTATATCTTCTGAATCCCAATAATGTATGATGATAGCTATTTTGATCTAAAGTAGCTCTCTTTTTGGTCTTGAATAAAAAAACAGAAACCACAAAAAAGCAAATTGATCCAAAACAACCAACTGCAATTGAAAGCCACAAGAAAAACTTTACCATATTGTTTGTTGGTTTTCTGGCATAGTCTTTGTGAAGTTGCACCAAACAAACATGGTCTTCTACACTCATAGACTCTTCTTTAGTGAAGTTATTACCTTTTGGAAGTCTCAAGTAAATTGTTCCTACAAAACTCGGTGAATGCATCCCATTTAACAATTGTAGCTTTCTAAAGCATTTGAAGATGCCTTGGCCTGCTTCATATGTGTATTGAAATCCTTTACAGTTACAATCTTGTAAACATAAACTCTCACAATTTTTGTAGGTAATATTTTCAACAAAATTAATGTCATAACCATAAAAATCGAAACCTGGTAATTTTAGAAAGGTAGAATGATTTCTATTGCAAGTAAAATTGAATATAGGTTCACAACCATAAGACCAATCATTATGATTCTTCACTTTATACCCTGGCAAACAAGAGCACTTCCTACCCTTTTTTGGATGATAGCTGCAAGTGCTATTTTCACCACAAATTCCATGAATGGTGCAAGTATCATATATCACTTGCCATGAAACATACCAATTTTCAGATAAGTTTTTTCGACTGTAAACACGAATATTACCATCAGAATCCATGGTTAATCTTCTTTGCATAACCATACCATAATCATATGTGAAAAAAATGTAATTATCAGATGAAATAAACTTTCCAAGAGAATCCATCAAAGCAATTCTACTACTATTATAATTGAACCTTCGAGCTTCCCAGATTGACAAATAAGGTGGTGGCCAATATGTGCTTGAAACATCAAGACCATCATATTTGAGAAGAAGAATATTGTTATCATCAAAGAGAAACTTATAGAAGCCAGAAGAATGATTACTCTGACTTATTGAAGAAACAAGTTTTGTGTATCTAGTGAGAGGTTGATTAGGAAGGAGAGTATTTGTTGGAAAATCATAGCTTTGCCACAAGATCGCAGTTCCTTGAAGCTCACGTAACACAAGATTGCCATCTTCTTTTAGATACAACTCTAGTGGAGTGTTCGATTCTGTGTTTGAAGACCAAATGTTGTTTTGACCGGCATCAAGCAAAATGATATTACTTGTGTTTAAGAGGGAAAGCTTTGAGAGCTTACCTGTTTGAAATTAGCAGGAGACAATGAGAACATTAGATGAAATAAAATTAGATAGCTAGAATCATAGTATTGTTTGTTATTGTTAGACACAATATAAAGATTGTAGTATTAGGCCATACCATAGTCACATAATTTTGAAGTATGCCTACCCAATTTTGGATATGTATAGGGGTATACTTTGTTGGTACGATTGAGTTTCATATGCTACAATTCTAATTTCTCTAGAATTTCAAATGACTTCATCC
This sequence comes from Medicago arabica, assembly GCA_946800305.1. Lineage (NCBI taxonomy): Eukaryota > Viridiplantae > Streptophyta > Magnoliopsida > Fabales > Fabaceae > Medicago > Medicago arabica. The sequence goes on along the minus strand of OX326968.1, from coordinate 44,267,986 downwards.
AAAGAGAATGTCATGTTGAAAAAACAAAGATCTTTAACTACTTCCTATTAAAAAACAAAGATTTTTTTTTCTTAAAAGGCAAGAGTTCAAAGACATAAAAAAGGACTAGAAAACAGTCCAAAAGATGGAATGTCTTGCAAATTCCAGTTTATGTCATGTACTCATATATATTATTAAAAAAAGGAAAAAATGAATACAAAAAAGAACTGGGAGGACATAAACCTAACCCAATCAATCCACACAAAGTGTATGACAACCCAAACAGGTGATACAAAGAAATCAAAACAACACTGGTGGATGTCTAACAGGCGGTGTATGGACAATCCATTAACATGGAATGAATCCAAGGACCAACAACTCCTTGCGACAACAACAAACCTAACGTCTCTTTTGAGCCAAACAATCCATTAACTATTAATAGATGTCTCAAGATATCCCTACGGCTTAGACCATTTAAATCCTCTCTAAGACTAATCATTAAGTTGGCAATATAAACATCTTTTTTCTTATTAGGACTTAGCAACGCTAGGCATCGTACCCGGATTCTTTTCCTAAGAGAGATGTTGCCAACTCTCCCAACACCATCTTTATCACTATAACCAAATTATATTAAGCAATTATAGAATACTATAAAATTTGCATCAATTATAACATTACCATTTACAGGGTTGTCACGGTTTGCAATCCAAACAATAGTGGCGGGGCTGTGAGGTTGAGGCTGCAGTTCAGTGAACCATATTCCAAAGGAAAAAGCATTGTCACCAACTTGAAAGAAGCCAGCTGAGAACGTTCCATTTGGAGAGACAATTACATCTTCTGCATACTTCTCTACTGAAAGAGAGGAGCCTTTGTTCAATGATGATAATGAAGATGAACATTGGAAGGGAAATAGCAAGTAGGCTAGGAAAAAATATGAAATCGTGAAAGCCATGTTTGTTAATTGTTTGTTTGTTGTTGCAATTGCAATGTAATTAGCTATATATCATAGAGTAGAGACATATATAATGAATATATACGTGATGTCCAAGTGTGAATTCGTTTTTTGATTGAACAAGTATGTATTTTTTATTTGGGTAAAAATATCTAGTGTGTATATTTTAAGAAAGAAAGAAACATAGAAACAAAAGAATGTTCTAAGCTAGGACCACACGTTGCTTCCTGTAAAATGTCATATGAGTTGGTCTCCTAAGGTCTTTGTGGTGTGAAATCTTGCACTAAGGACTATTGGGGTCGTCCCTAAGGTCTTTGTGGTGAGCTGCTGTGGAAATCTTGCCCTAAGGACTATGGGGTCGTCCCTAAAGGAGTATTATACAACACACGGGTCACATATATAACAATAATAAAAAAACAAAATTTGAATATCAAATAATGTCATTTAGTTTGATTTTTATGTATATTTTTAAAATGCGTGTAACTCATGAAAGATAAAATAAAATACCATTCATTTTATGATTTACACGTATTTAAAAAAAATGTTATTTAGTTTAATTTAGTTTTATAGAACAAAAAGTATATTTATGTTACTAATGATTTGTTTACCTAATTACAAATTCAACATCATTTTATTTTGTTTTATTTTTCATTTTTATTACTTGTATGAAGAAAAAAAAGATACGTGGTTAAATTAAGGAAATGTCTATTTGCTACTTTAATGATATATTGTCATTTATTAATGAATAACGCTAGCTATATACACTTTTCAACATACATATTTTTTATTTTTTAAAATTCATATAGTTAGCACCAATTTTTTCTTTTTTGTGAACAAGTAGATACCACCAAAATTAAATGGAAACTACATTATTAGGTTGAACAACATGAATTTTAACTAATAAAAATATAGCATGTTTAAAAGTGCATGTTAAAAAGTGTATTGAATCCAAGTGCTGGTTCGGCTGTTGTAGCCTCTTCTAACTGGCAGCACCCTTTGTTAGGTAGGTACAAATGCAACATTGACGTCGCTTTCTCCGCTCAATTCAACTGCATCGGTATTGGTATATGTGTTCGTGATTCTGACGGTACGTTCGTTCCGGCTAAGGTTGCTAGTTACCCCTATCTTTATTCAGTTGATGTTGGTGAGGCGTTGGGATTGCATTTTGCTTTGCAATGGTTGAGTGATATGCAATTCGATAACGTTGATTTTGAAACGGATTCCAAGTTGACGTCTAATGTCTTTCATGCTACTCAGGACGACACTTCTGAATTTGGTTGTATCATTTCTTCATGTCGCTCTTTATTTAACTCTTTTTTTTACCAACTTTAGGGCGGAGTTTATTAGGCGACAAGCCAACGAGGTTGCTTATACTATTGCAGGAGAAACCACGTTACTAGCTAGTCCCATTGTTTATTTTAATATGCCTGAATATATTGAATCTCATTAATGAAAACTATAAGCATATTTTCTCTATAAAAAAAAGTGCTCTTTTTATTTATTAAATCAATTACTATAATATTTTTGTTGAATCAATATATAGTCTACTTTTCTTATGCATACATAGAAAGTTCGTTTGAAAGGCCTGTATACATTTTTTTTTTGAGGGAAAAAAAGGTCTGTATACATAGAAAGTTAAAAATTGCTATTAAATTATTTTCTTATCTCTCTTATTTCTTCTCTCACATAAATGATTCTTCTTCCTTCTTCGTTTATCTTTCTCCCATTTTTTCACTTTTTATGATCTAAGTCTGATAAATTGCGTGAATTCAACAAGAATGTAAGAGAAAAATTTGAATTGTTGAAGCATTTCTAATTTGATGGAGATGTTAAATAAAATAAAAAAAATATATATAAAAATGCCATCAAAAATTTATAAAAATCAAACAAAACTAATGAAAAAAAAAATCGGCTTTTTTATGAAAATATGAAGAAAAAAAATGGTTCTAAACAATTAAATTTTAGATTTTGAGGGGTGGCGGTAAGAAGTCCCTTTTACGGGAGTCTCGATCCTTGATATATTTTTATTTTTTGGGAAAATTTTGGAACAATCTAATCAAGTAGCCCGAAAGTTGAATTTTTAAATGGGAACAACTAATAATGACTTAAAATAAAAGGATAAGAGTTGAAAAGATTAATATGGTCCTCAAACTGGCTATCAACGTTACAAGCAAGCTCATAATTCATGCTGATACAGTTTTGATTATATAATCCGATTTGTTTTCCCCCGAATAAGGATGTTTAGTGGATGTTCGGATTTTATAATTTAAAAAAAGTAAGGAACATGCCCTATTTTTTGGGTATTCGAATTAAAAAATCCAAATTGGTTAAAAACTCATTCTCCCACCCCAAAACATGGTGAAAACTCAATTCGGATTATAGAATTCGAAAATCCCATGAGCATTTTCGTAAGAAAAATAGACGGCGCGAGAAACGGGTAGGGTAAAAAAAGTAATAGCCAAATAATAGTTATATATTCTTAATCTTCATGAATCAGCAGAAATAGAGTCCGTTTGTTTGGGATTTTCTTGAAAGAAAATGCATTCTTTTTACCAAAAAATTACTTTTTTATTTTAGTGTTTGTTTCAGATTTTAAATAAATGCATTTTGTTAAAAAAAATCATTTTTTGTCTCAAAATGAAAAGTTATTCTTAATAGGTTTTTTTAAAAAATATATATATTTGTTCTAAAAACAACGAACTCAAATGTAAGAACTTTAAATCTTGGTGAAAAATAAGATTTTTATAATACTAAGCAAACAAAATAGCTTCAATCTTTTTTTTAAACTTCTAAAAAAATCTCTAGACTCTTTTAACCTAAAATCTATTAATTTTAAAACTTAAATAAAGACACCCATATTGCAATATCCAGTGGTTGAAGACAATTCCATCCCCGAGCATACAAGCCAAAGGTCATACATCTAAGTCTAGTTTTGATATTTATAATTTTTGATTAGTTAAAATTGAAACATTGTCAAACACATTTCCTCTTAGCAATAAGAAACATACCTAACTAACACTCGTTTGGATTAGACTTATTTTGAGCTTATGCAAAACAACTTATGTAACTAAATAAACTTTTATACATTTTTCATAAAATTTATAAATATAGTTAAATGAAAAACAGTTTATAAAAATATAATTTTCATTGGTAGGAACTCATAAATAAAAATAAAAATTTATTTATTTCTATAAGCTCAAAATAAGACTAATCCAAACGATCAAATATCAATAAAACATTTTATTATTTGAGCGTTAATTTTTTTTAAGGAATAATGTTAATTATATTTAGCGGGTTCTATTAAATATTTCAAAAACTATTTCAAAAATTATATTCCCGCATCGATTGACTTAAGTTTTCCTTCATCAACAACTAGTTTTGTCATTATTACGTCAATAAAAAATTGTCATCAATTCCTCATTGGAATTTCTTAACCTTGTGCCAAAACTCACTTAGTGTGTGAGATATCAAGTTTTAGTGTGATGCTGTGTGGATTCATTAATCTTCAGCTAACCAATTTTGACTTCCGTTGATTCTAAGTTCACCAATTTTGACTTCCGTTGATTCTAAGTTCACCAATTTTGACTTTTAATCAATAGTACTAACCAGTGTGTGCTGGAAAGTCTTTCTCAAGGTTCATGTCACCATTAAAAATGCTAAACAACAAATAGAAGGAATTTCCATCGCGAAAGACCAACAATCAATTTCAGATTTTTTACGGATCCGATGTGGAGAGGGATACATGCAAACATTCAAACGTTCAAGTCAATATATAACAGATAATGCAGGACCAATCTTCTAGAATGCCTCTGGGGCAAGTGTATATTATGGTCCTCCTATGAGTTAGTGATTTCGAGTCAATGGCGGAGCTAGGTTAGGACCCACAAAAAAATAATATTTTGATTGGAAAAATTACTAAAATACTCGTGACTTTTAAAACAAATTTACATTGTGATCCACATTCTTCTCCATCTTAATACAATTGTAACCGTCACGTTTATAAGTTATTCAAAACACGGAGAATTGTTTAAAATTTTAAGCCATGTAGTTTAATTTTTTTATTTTTATGATGAACTTCGTGTTTAATGATTATTAAAACATAACTTTTATTTTCATAAGTATAGTTTATTTTGATGGTCCATCCAAGATTTTATTTTCTTTTTCTAGTGCTTAGGGTGACCTGGTCCGTTGTTGTTTTGAGCCTTGACCCGATCCTTAGCAATATGCATCTGTCGAGCTTACTAAATTTGGTCTCAAATATTCTTCTTTGACACAAACCTATCTGCTACTGCTATGTGCACTTGCGTCTGGACTGGGTCAGGTTAAGAGCAAAAACTCACAAAGCTTTCTGTTATATTTTTACATATTTTTCCTAACAATAATTTCTTGATGTTTTGATGCATGTAGTCAACCATGTTCCACCTCCAGCTAATGGTTATCATATTTGTGTGTCTTAGTTCATGTGTTTCTTGTCGATAAAGTAATGAAATCTAAACCGTATTGAAATATTGACGTTCGTTTGACTCCCTCTTAGTTTGGTATACATATACAAGAAAAACTAATTTTCATTGCCAATTGCCATTATGAATAACATAGATATATGAATCTGTGCTATCAAGTAACTAGTACTGGAAAACGGGGAATATTGATAATTCTGAAAAGACTAAATTGCATTTTTAGTCCTTTAACTATTTAGGTTTTATTGTTTTGATCCCTTAATTAAAATTTGATTTGTTTTGGTATCTTAACTTTCTATCCGTTATGCATTTTGGTCATTTCCGTTAGTTTTATTGATTAAAAAACGTTAGAGTTTCTTCATTTTCTTATGGAATTTTTTTGGGATTGTTGTTGTTGAAGGTTGATGGAGATGATATGAAGATGAAGAAGAGGGGAATAAGATGAAGAAACCCTAACTTTTTTTGAATTAAAACTAACGTAAAGAACCAAAATATGTAACATAGAGAAAATTAAGATACCCAAATAAACAAATTTGAATTAAGGGACGAAAGCGATACTACGTAAATAGTTTAAAAAAAAATGCAATTTAGCTTTCTGGAAATGATATATTATGTTCTTAATTATCCAAAAAATTGGACAATTGATGTGTATTTTGTTGAACTTTTAATATTCATTCATAGTCCCACTTTTGTTATTTTGCAAATGTATCTTATAGATTTTTTTATTTTGATGGAAAAGTATATCATAGGTTTGATCATTTGTTTGAATCTTATTATGCATCAATGCATGTGTTGCATCGTTTCTAAGTTGAAATTATTCGTTGTGCAAATATCAAATTTTGATCTTTGCCTCCTTTCTAAGTTGAAATTATTTGTTGTGCAAATATCAAATTTTGATCTTTTAAAGATTTTATTTTATTTTTTGGTTTTCGTGGTGGTTCCAAACCATGTGAACTTGACAAATCATTAAAGTTTAATTTCTTACTACATATCAACGAGGAAACATGTTATGCATAAGAATACGTATTCAATATTTTGCATAAGAAAGTTTGGAAGGATGCAACAGATGAAAGCAACAAAAATATTTTGATTTGGCCTAACTTAATTTACAAAAATATCAAATTACATTTCGATACAATATTAATTGCATTTCTTAGTATATGTAAAATTGATAGAATGATATATATTCTAGAACGGAATAAGTATATGGAAAATATATTATAAATATCTGTCTATCATTGAAGTATTATATAAGTATTCAATAAAATATTTTTTTAAAAATAAAAAAAAAAGTTTCAATGCGTCATGAGTATTTGTAGTATTCAAGCTTCATAACTACCTATTTTCCTTTGTCGACCACTTGGAGCATGTTTTAGATGTTCAATAATTGATTTTGTGTTCCTTTCATTCACACATAACATCTATACCCAATCTTCATTGGTCAATAATTTTCAGTTTATGTATTTTATTTGAAGAATCATTTTAAGACAACAGTTAAAAATATTCAAGGCAATGTGACTATTGATACGAAAAGCAAATCAAGTTAAAAATGAATTAACAAGCTATCATGTTTTTTGTATAAAAGATTGTCTATTATGTTGACTCAAAATAGTTGTTAATATATCATTTCTTTCGAAGTTTATATCATGAGATTTGAATGCGGAAAAAAGTAATGCGATGTATAAAAATATTCTCTCGAATATTAAGGAGAATTATAGAGGGGAAATATGAGTGGAAGCAACCTGGGCACATCACATCCTTTTGTTAGTTGAATACAGTGCTCCTATTTGAGTTCCTAACTACCAAATATATGACTCAGATTTGGTCCACCAGTTAACTTTATTGATCAATTGTAATAATCACAATTATTGATGAAGTTAAGATAATGATAAAACTTTGACAGAAGGATACCAAGCGTAAAGCCAAAGACTTAAGTTACGAAGCAGAGCCTCTTAGTTGACTCTATGTATGCCCCATTATTCTAAAGAACCAATTGTTTATTGTTGTTGATAAACCAAACCCTTTTTAAATTTTATGTTAACCATGTACGATGTCACGAGAATATTAAGATTAGATTTTTTTCAATTAACTTAATACCTTTGAGTGGGATTTACTATAGCATTGAGTAGCACAATGCTTACATATATTTTCTTATTTATTAGTGTATTAACTATTACTTGTACTTGTGATTTGGATTTGATTAAACATATATGTCCTAATGAATTCTGATATTGTTTAGTCATAAGTGCGGTGCGTGAATTGGGATGGCTGAGGAAAAAGGACAGTCATCCTTTGAACTTTTCGAAAACTCAATTCCATTTATCCAAACTTATTTTTTTATCAAAATAATCCATCCGATTACTATTATCAATAAAAAAATACTTCCTTCGTCCTGTAATAAATGACTCCTTTAAAAATGTGTAATTTTGATCTAACTTACTTTGATTATGTTTTTTTTTTTACTAATATACAAAGATAAATAATATCATATAAGATGTCGTTAGATTCGTCTCGATAAACATTTTCAAAATATCAACTTTTCATAATTTTTTTAATATATTATTCAAGATACTTAAACTCAAAATTATGGGACGGAGAGAGTAACTTTGTAGATTTATTGAATAACCAATGTATCCACTCTTGTGTTAAAAAAACCTAATATATCTGGTCTACATATAGACGTCATACATTAATTATATTCAATGAATCTAAAAAAAGTTGATTTTTGCTTATAATAGTATTTGCTAACAAACTCATTAGAAAAAAATAAAAATAAAAATTAAGTTAAAGAAAAGTCATAACTCTTGATCCCGCAAATTGTCAAATGAAAAGTATTTGACAATTGAAATTTGAACAATTTCATGGTTTTTAATTGGTGGATAATTTCTAACAAAATAAAAACAAAAACTAGGTACGTGATATTAGACTCTTTGATAATATATTTTTAGATAGAAGTATTGATGATAATTACTTAAATGCGAAGAATTTTATATTCAAATTCTGATTACAATGTCTAGCTTAATAATTTAACATTTGTTGGTTGAACAATTACTTATAATTGATTAAGCGATAACATTTTACTTAAATCATTTTTTTCAATAATTAAAATTTTATTGATAACGATCCAACCCAACAACAAGTTGAGCGAACTCTACCCACCTTTTATAAAGGGTTGTAGAGAGCTGACAAAATCATCGGTCCGTAGGTGCAAATGTATTATTACACCAAAAGTTCCAAAAGGCTTATGGCTACACCTAGCCATGGAATGTAACAATTAAACCAAAGACACCTAAAAACACCATGATAGATTGGTCTCATCTGTTAAAGGGAAGGCAAAAATCTCTTGGCACCTAACGCTATAACACATGATGCAGCACTAAAATAAAAGATTCAACGCCTATTCCACAATCTATAATTCTCCATCCTTCAAATCATGATACTTGGGTACTGAAGCATCCAAACATCACCCACACACCATACTATGACAAATCAACACAAGCAAACAAGAATCATATGATCACTATATGGATAGTTCACCAACACCAAAAAGATTTCTAAAGAGCTTTTATTTTAAAAATAAGCTTGGCCATACGTAACTTAAGAATAGTGGGTTGGTTGCGGTGATGAAACAAGTAACAACCCTATGACACCAATGAGTTTAAATTTGTTTCATTTATCTTATTTTATTTATCGTCTATTTATGATAAATACACTTTTGGTTTCTTCTTCTCACTCAACACCTCTCGTTGCACCATCAATCCGACCTCCATCTCTTTGGTACGTATTTACTAGGAATCTTTTTTGTTATGAGAGCCGAGCCTCCTATTTCTTAGGAACAACCTTGGATAAAGATAAACACATGTCATGGTTTGGTAAGATATACTAAATCACTAATCAATCTTTTATGCATCAATGCATAATATTTAATTTTTTATTACATAGTAAAATTTAGATAAGTTGGATTCTAAAGTTGAATCAAAACACGCCTCAAAATTTAGTCAATGTCTAAACCACAACTTCCTTGATCGAGCTAACATTTACTTAAGGCGTTCGACTCTCAAAGAGTTTCTCATACAACAACATAAGTTGAACCCATGACTTTATCTATGGAGCAATCAAGAAGCAGATTTCCTGCTGTAACAGCAGGTGCTGTAATGTATGTGAACCATCCGATCAAATTTTAGTAGTTAAGATTAAAATGTGTTAAAACTGACAAACAATCTAAACTGTTGGATCCAGGTCCGAGCAAACATTAACCAGTAGTACAATATTAATTTCATACTGTGGCCCTGTGGGTAAGCTGCAACTTTGAGGAGGAGATGCTGTGTCATTGAGAGACATGAATCTGAATTTTTTATAATTTCCATTAAAATAGTCTCTCCCTTCCTCTTTTCTCGTGTTATTATACAAAATCACAGATCCAATAAAACAACCAAGCCGACACTTACCATCACCACCCTTTTTTACACCTTTTTTCACTTCTCTCGTTCTCACCACCAACAACACACACACACACACTGTGTCATTTTCTCTTGACTCATACTCTTCACTTTCCCATCTTTTCACTTCTTTCCCTTTTCCCTTTCTCTCACCAAACACACACTCTCTCTCTTTGTTGCTGCTCAGTTCTCTTCAAACAGTGACTGTCAGATCAAACCAAACATCATTTACATTTTCATCTCAACTCACTCTTGATGTTTTAACACTTTCTAAACAACATTTTAACAAGTTTCTTACTTCAACATGCACAACCTCAATCTCAAATTTCATTCATAAAGGTGAGAACCTGCTATTTTCTTTCTAATTTTTTTTTTTTTTAAATTTCCTTTCTTTCATAAAAGACATTGCATAACTTATGTTAGTACTATACTTATAATGGAAAAAAAATTGAAATAAAACTTTTTTTGTCGTTATTTTAGGATTAGTCTCTGCATTGTTTCAGACATTTTTATGAAATGGGAAATTGCTGTTGATTTATTTTTCTGAAATATTAAATTTTATTTTGTTTATTGTCTTTTTTTGTGGTAGCAAATTAATTGTTGAACTTGAACACTATATGAGTAAATAAGAATGTTGATGATTTGTTTTTTCTGTGGTTAATAATTTTGTTATGATTATTATAGTTACATTGTTCTTAGCATTATGGATCAAAAACCGTGGCCTTGGAGGAAAAAGTCATCAGAAAAGACAATAGTAACTGCTGAAAACGCCAATCTCACTTCTAAAGAAAATGGAGAGGTAAATAAGCTAGTTGTTTTTTTAGTATCAATTTATTTATATTATGAATCTCACTTTTATTATATAGTTTTATCATTTCCAATTATTATGGTATGTTGCTATGAAGCACGAACACTCCTTGGATTAGGCGTGTCTCGGTGTCGGACATGTGTCGTATCGGACTGACACGACACCGACACTTGTAATTACACTGAACTATGTGATTTTTTTAAATTATTAGTTGTGTCGGCGTGTCAGTGTCCGTGTCGTGTCCGGTATCCGTGTGCTCTTCATAGGTATGTCGTGAGTTTATATCATTATATCATAATGATTACATTGGATGCTTGTAACCATCCTTTTCATTTATTTATCTATCTTACTTATTTTAGAGATATTTCATCAATTAATAGCGTTTTATACATTATTAGTAAGTGTGATTTTATATAACTAAGAAGATTTTTTCCTTTTTTTTTTATTTCACTTGATTTTTTTCTTAGATCCTTTGTCCTGAATTAACAGATTGTAAAATGTACCAGATAATTTTTGCTGTACTACTTGTGATAAAATAATTGGTATGTTGTTTGGTTTGATTTTCTGTGTTTTAGGTACACGCACTTCTTGCTGATAAAGAAGAATTGGAGAAAGACTTCAAAGAATTAGAAAATAAGCTTGCTTCGGCGCTTTCTGAGTGTAATTCTAAAGATGAGTTGGTAAAGAAACAAACTAAAATTGCACAAGAAGCGGTGGCAGGTAATATTCGTGCATGTCTCTGTGTGTCTGTTTATTGTTTGCTTTGTAACCTAAGACAAGAAAATAAGTAAATAACCACTTATGACTGCAATAGTTTTAGAGTACTTTTAACGGTCTGTGTTAAAATCTTGCTTTGAAGGTTTGGAAAAAGCAAAAGTTGAAGTGTTGTCGGTGAAGCAAGGTCTGGATGAAGCATTGCGGGACAGACTGGTTTATGAAGAAAGAGTAGCCCATTTGGATGGAGCTCTGAAGGAATGTATGCAGCAGTTACGATTTGTTCGAGAAGAACAAGGGCAAAGGATTCATGATGCTGTGATGAAGGCTTCAAAAGAATTTGAAAAAGAGTGCATGGTGTGGGAGGATCAGTTATCCGTGACAAGTAAAAGGCTGGCAAAAGTTGAGACTGAAAATTCTCATCTTAATACATCCATTTTTGCAAGAGAAAATTTGATTGAGGATCTGAAAAGACAATTAACTCAAGCTGAGGCAGATCATAATGCACTGATGATTAGATTAGAGTCCACTGAGAAAGATAATGCTTCTCTAACATATGAGGTCCGAGTGCTTGAAAAGGAGTTGGAGATCCGAAATGAAGAGAGAGAATTTGGTCGTCGGACAGCTGATGTTTCTCACAAACATCACTTAGAAAATGTTAAAAAGATTGCCAAGTTAGAATCAGAATGTCAGAGATTGCGCCTTCTGGTTCGGAAACGGTTACCAGGTCCTGGATCCCTGGCAAAAATGAAAAATGAAGTTGAAATGTTAGGACGAGATTCCCTTGGGATAAGAAGGAACAAGTTGAACTCAACTAGTTCAATGGTTGAATCTTCACTTGACAGTTCTCCTGGGACTCCCAATAGAAGAATCAATACTTTGACAGAGCAGCTGTATGCCGTCGAAGAAGAAAACAAAGCGTTAAAAGATTCCCTAAGTAGGAAAATGAATGAGCTCCAATTCTCAAGAGTAATGCTTTCTCGCACAGCTTCAAAACTTTTGCAACTCGAGTCGCATAATGAAGAATCACCTAAAGGTCAAGTAGCTGTAGAGCAGCTTAGAAGTAACCTTTGCGAATTCTCTTTGGCATCAGTGTCTGATATTGGCAGTGATGACAAGGTTAGCTGTGCTGACTCCTCAGCTTCTGCATTGATTTCAGAATCGGAGCACTTCAGAAGTGGAAAACAAAAGGAATCATGGTCCTGCAGAAGCATTGGAGCTTCAGACATTAATCTCATGGATGACTTTGTCGAAATGGAAAAATTAGCAGTGGTCTCTGTTGAAAAAGACCCTGAAAACTCTGGTGCTTCTTTCAAAGAAGTTGATGAGATCAATGGTTTCTCAGAAACTAGGAAAAATGAGACTATCCCTGATCACATTTTGGACTTCTCAACATCAAATAAAAAAATATCTGCCCTTGATGAACTAAAGGATAACATTCCCAGTTGGCTTCAGGATGTAGTAAAAATGATCTTGGAACAAAACCATGTCACTCACAAAAATCCTGATGATATACTCGAGAATATTAGAGTAGCTTTGAGGAATCTGAATAATCTAGATCTGTGCGTCTTTGGTTCCGACAAAATCTCTGGTCATATTGAAGGATCTGATCCTTCAAATAACTCTTTGGTGGTAGTTCCATCCAGTGATGTAAATATTACTGACCTCTCAGAAATAAAGAGAACAAAACAGCGAGCTCATGAAGACCTGAGTAAGTCAATAGGAAAGATAATTGAGCTTATTGAAAGAATCAACTTGCCTGCTGTGGATTGTGATAATTCAATTCCCTTGTGCACAAGTGATGAAACTGTACCCTCAGTAAATAATTCAGGAATGCCAACAGGCTACATGGTCCGTGTTTTCCAATGGAAAACATCCGAACTCAGCAACGTTTTACAGCAATTTCTACATGTGTGTTATGATTTACTGAATGGCAAGGTTGATCATGAAAAATTTGCTGAAGAACTCACAACAGCTTTGGATTGGATAATGAATCACTGCTTTTCACTTCAGGATGTTTCTTGTATGAAGGATGCCATCAAGAAACAATTTGATTGGGATGAGACACGAAGTGAAAGTGAAGCAGAGTTTGGGATGATTGGTCATTTTGCAGGGGAAGATAGGTTGCATCATCCCGCAGAACAGTTTCCATGTTTTCCTCAAGTAACTACTTCAAATGGTCATGATTTTCATAGTCAGAGTCGAGAAATGTATTCTGATGAGGAAGAAGAAATTAAAAATATTAAAGGAAAGTTGATCAATGCTGAATCTCAAAAGGAAACATTGGAAGGGCGGCTTCAATCAGCTACTGATAGGATTGATTCCTTAACGGATCAACTTCGGGAATCAGAGAAAACTATTGACAGCTCAAGGCTAGAGTTACAATCCTTAAAAGAATCATATGGAATACTTGAGGAACAAATAAAAAATCACACAGTTATGAAATCAGATCTTGATGCACAGCATAAAGGGGGAGAATTAAAAGAGGTTGGTCTCCAGGTTTTGGAATTAGAAGTGGAACTAGAGAACAAGAACCACAGTTGTGAAGAATTAGAGACCAGATGTCTTGAATTGCAACTCCAGCTTGAAAGGTAAGACAGTCTTCAAATATTTGTTTCAATACAAATCTTTTTTAATATTTAACTTTTAATTTCTAATTGAGGATTTGTTGCATATCCAATTAATGTTCTCAGCATGTCAAAGGAGGGCTCAAACCATGATATTAATCAGAAAGACAAGCCATTGCGAACTGTAAGTTTATCTCATTCTATTCCTTTTTCTCGATGACTCATAGTAAGATTACTTGTTAAACTCTGAAATATTTAATCAAGATGATCCATGATTCTTCCGTATACAAAAGTTATGTCTTGATAGCATAGCATTCAGTTTTCTTTGTTTTCTAAATTACAAATTAGGGATCCCATTTTGGAGTATGGTAAGCATTGAACGATATATCATTCATATAAATCTCTGAAACATACAATGTATGGCGTTAATATCGTCGCACCATGATTTGGTTCCTTCTGGTAAATGATTGGATTAAAAATATCTACGGGCTACGGCCTTGGTTCTTCGATATCATGTGATATTTTGCGTTTCAAAGTTCAATCTAATTTGAATAGAAGGCAATTATAAACTTATCAGAGAGATATGTAGGCGGAAAAAACTAATACCACTTGTACACTGTCTATAATTTCCAACTTTCAAGTTAACATAAAACTTACAGGTAATTTCTAATTGAAATGGTCTTAGCCCAAGTTTGTTTCCACGGTGATATGACTTTCATTGTTCGTCTATATAGAAGCTCCAAGAGGCAGCTTCAGAATTAAAGTGCGCCCATTTTGTTTTCACTGTGAAAACAAACATGCAGTTAATTAGTTTTACATCTAGGTATCAATTCTTATTGCAGCGTTTTGCTACTTTTGTTATCTTTCGATTAGAAAGTCAACTCCTCTAACATGCCAAAAACAAGAAACTGTTAAATATGTGACTAGTAGAACACTTCATTTATCTTCAAGTATAATTGTAAATGATGGTCGACTGATATGGTTTAGAAAGTGGTAAATAAGTGAAAATAAAGCCCCTAATCAAGGCTTGATGTTTGGAGATTGGCAATAGACAAAATAGGGAAAATAAAGAACCTGCATATCGCCATGTGTATGATTGACTAATGTTGTCAAATTGAATTATGAGTTGGTTTTTTCATGTTGTTATTGTATTGAAGAGTGTTGCTAAATCCTACAGGACTTGGAGATAACAGCTGCTTCAGAAAAGTTGGCAGAGTGTCAAGAAACCATCCTTAATCTTGGAAAGCAGCTGAGGTCATTGGCTCCACCAAAGGATGCATCCCTTTTTGACAATGTTATTGCAGCACAGCCTACCAGTACCACATCCACCACCACCATCAGGACAACAAAAATGAATCCTATCCCTGCTCCCCTGAAAGTTATGAAAACAAAGAATCGATCTTTACTCGACCAGATGCTATCTGAAGATGATACTAAATCCAAGGTTTCCAAAGTAAGTGACCGTGACTCCGATCTCACCACCATTCCAGGCATTATACAACCTCTGGAGAAGATTTTATCTTTGAACGAATTTAAAGCTCCAGATGACAGTGTTACTGCTAATGATTTGGCCATTGTAGCCACTAAAAAACCGGCCGTTGTACCTACTAAGAAACCGGGAAGCGGAAGTTTGTGGAAGAAGTTATTATGGAAAAAGAAGAAAAGTGCCAACATGAAAACATCCCTTCCATTGAACACTTGAAGTCTCATTCGAATAATAAATTGCAGTGTAGTTCAATACGTACTTACTGAAGAAATGAAATTTTATTTCTTTCCAGTATTTTTTATTGAAGGGGCTTGTCTGGTCTTTTTGTGTGTTTTGACTTTTGATCTTCTGTGTATACGCCTTAAAACTAACAACCGAAATCTATCATTGTTGTTATGATATACTCCTTCTCCCTCCGTACTCCTGGTATAACACTTTTTCTTTTATACCATTTGCTCCTGGTTGTCGAATGAACTAAAATCAACCGAGAAGTTATTCTATTTGTGGCACTGTTCAACACTAAATAGGAATACTTCTTTTAGTTGAAAATTCAATTTTGAGACGAAAAAATAATATTGAAACGGGACAACACTAAAACGAAAGAAGTGATAATTACTACCTTTGCCTTTGCGCCTAAGGCCGACCAGGGCGGGGAGTGATTGTCGGCTAGCATGACACATATAGTGAGCTGCTGACAAGCTTCTAGATAGGAAACTCATGAATGATCCAATCACATTAGAATGAGAGTAATCCAGAGGACATGTACGTATGAGACTCACACTATACAGTTAAAACATAGCTTATAAGATTGATTGATACTATTGATGACAGTACGTCAACACTAGTTTTTTAGTCATATTTGTGTTCTTTTTGTGATGTTTTGAGGGTCAAATGTTTGTATACATGGTTAAGCAAGATCAAGATTCATAAAAGAGAAGTTTTGCACAAATTGGAGAAGAATGCAATAAATTAACTACTGGATCGTGCCACGATGGACCTGAATCGTGGCACGTTTGAAGCGTGGAATTTACCTGAAGATACTGGAAAAATCGTCGCACGATGGATGTGTAACGTGCCACGATGGGTGAGTAAATTTGCTGCCACGTAGGATTAATGAGCAAATCGTGCCACGATGGTTTCGAAACGTGGCACGATGGTGGGCTTTTCTGAAACCCTAATTCTTTGCCTATAAAAGCCAAATGCGATCAGAAGCTTAGGGAGCGATTTTGGAGACCTAAATAGAGCATAGACGGCACCAGGCACCAGGAAACCGCAGAACACGCAGTGGATCCACCTAACTCATAGTTGGTTATGATTTATGTATGTTCACCATTTTCTATGCATTTGATTGTTTAGTTATGAGTAGCTAAACTTTTAGATTGATTAAGCTATGAGATGAATCTTTGTGATCTGTGATGGTGTAATTTGTTAAGAACTCTCTTTAACATCAATGAAAACCTAGTCTTTATTCAGAATTATTTGTGTTTAATGCTTTTCTTATGTTTGTTGTATGACTACTAACCCTAACTTCTTTCAACCATATTAATTGATCTTAGGAATTGAATGACTACTAACCCTAGCTTTTAATCCTGAAATAGTAAATCTGTTTAATTCAACATAGAAACCTAGAGATAGGAAATTGAGAGTTATGACTTATGAATTAACGTTCTCACCATGCTTCCGCAGTTATTCAATCGGTTTAAGAGATTAAAAGGTTATAACTTAGGAAAGGGTTTTGAGTCAAGAGATTGATCAAAATCACTTAGTCAATCCGTCGTAAAGCTAGGTTAATTTCTTTGAGAGTGAAGAGAGCCAAATTACTCACAATGAGCAATAGAGGATTCGAAAGGCTTGATCATCTGTTTTAATCCAATTATCAAACCATTTTATTTACTTTGTATATTTTCTAACTGAATTTATATTTTCTGAGTGAATCTATATTTTCTAACGAAATCTTTATTTTATGTTATTTAATTTTATGCAATCAAATCAAATCTACTACCTATATTTTACTAAATAATATATACATCCTAAATATTCACTTTATTGCCAAATTGAGATTGACACAGTCTTCGTGGATACGAATTTATTTTATTACTTCGATGCATTTTTAGTACACTTGCTAAAATTCTATCAAGTTTTTGGCGCCGCTGCCGGGGACTGTTAAATCATTTCAACTTGACAATTTTGTTTTTATTTAGGATTTCTGTCATTTATATTTTCGTTTATATATAAAAAAAAATTGAAAAATATTATGATTTATGCTTTTGAAGATATTTTTTTGTGTTGTGCTACTGAAAGGTTTCTGTGAGTTTTGTAGCAATGTTGGATAGTCGATCACTGGTAGATTCTGAAGAGATTGAAATTCTACGTTATGAAAAATGGATGATATCTCTACATATAAAGGATTTGGAAACAAGATTGAGTATGTGTTGCGATTTTTGTGGAGGTTATCATTGTAGTACCTTTTGCGAGGAGCAATACATAGTTAAAGAAAAAAGAGCAGGAAGTAGTAAACATAAATTACAATACTCAACTTATAAATATTCTAGATGAATTCTTGGTGTCAAATCAAGTTTCATTTGAAAAGTTTGAGGTTCAGTGTAGTGATCTTGTTGAGAAAGCATTTGAGTCTCAGAAGAAGTTGGTTCAGATGGAGACTAATTGTCATGATATTGTGGTGGAAGAAAATCCACAGGTAAAGAGTAATGGTCTTTTTCTGAAGTTTCAACTAACAGGGGTTAAGGAAATAACTCGTGTGCAAATGGCTGCATGTCCTTCTCTAAGGTGGGAGAGCTTAAATTCCAAAGGATTAACAGTGAGTGCATGGGAGTATCTGATTTTTTATGCCAAGTTCATGGAATTCCTGCCAAACAAGAGGAAGAAGAAGAATGATGTGTTCTTTCTGACATATTTGCCACCCTAACAGTGGTTGAAGCGTCAAGCTCAATGACATAAAAGAAAGCGCTTGGTGGGAGGCAACCCATCCTTTTCTTATGTTTTTATTTTCAGTATTTTATTTCTATTGTTGAGTCAAACAATTTTTCTTTAATTTTCTCAGTTTTACCCTTCTGTTATGTAATTGAATCTGAACTTGTTTATTATTGATGAATTTGTTTGTTTGTTGACTTTTTCCAGTTTAGTAGCAATTGTTTGTTCAAGTGGTATTCCAAAAGTTCAAAAGGAGGAGTGACTTGTATTCAAAGGCGAAGTGTACGGCAGTTAAAGATAGGTAGTCACAACTCCCAGAAATCTAAACACTGTAAGGTTCATGGCCAAATTTTATTTTTCCAATTTACTTATATAAGAGTGTTCCATGCTTTTACATTTCTAGAACTTGCATTGTTTCTCTACTGTCGATTGATCTTTGTCATTAGCACACTGAGGCAAAAGTGATTGGTCCTGTGAGCCTTTTTAAAGCCTACCCTGTTTATATTGAATTTATATCCTCTTTTTAGCCAAATTGAGCCGGTAGGTTTAGAACTTTTTGTTCGGTGACAAATTACATGACAAGCTTAGAGACTTTTAGGATTTATCCCAATTTGTTTTACCTGAGTTAGGCATTGTAGAATGTTGCTAAATAATAAGTTTGAGGTTGCTATTGGAATTTGCAACCAAATAAGTTTGGGGTGGGAGTACTAGAGAACAAAGAAAGAACTTCATAAAAAAAAAAATAATGAATGGAAAATACACACAAAAATGGTGTATCAAAAAAAAAATGAAAAAGGGACATATCATTGAAAATCCGAGTAACTTTAAACTCGATCGTCCCAAAAAGTTACAAATGTTCTCTAGTACCTTTACAAAATTGTTGTCTCAAAGGTGAATTAAGGGATTGAATCCATGCTATAATTTGTGTAGGAGTGCCTAACTCATAATTTTGTGTAGCCTACTTATCCAAATATTATCCCACCTTCACCTAAGCCCCGTTATAACTCCTAAAGACCTCAAAGTGTGCATCGACATTGGTTTGATTGACGTTTAGAAACTCTTCAAGCGTATGGTAATATGTAGACTGCATGTCGACTGTGTGTGAACCATATTCAATTTGTTGTGTGGAGTTGTGAATTGGTGGATGCTAACAAGTCAAACTGGCTCATCTTTAGCTAGTAAGGAGTTGAACTTTTGGGTACTATCTCTTGTTCAAGTAATTGTTATTTTACTGTCGATTGTCAATGATGCAAGTAAATTCCTTGAGGACAAGGAATGATTCAAGTTTGGGGTTGTGATGACAGTACGTCAACACTAGTTTTTTAGTCATATTTGTGTTCTTTTTGTGATGTTTTGAGAGTTAAATGTTTGTATACATGGTTAAGCAAGATCAAGATTCATAAAAGAGAAGTTTTGCACAAATTGGAGAAGAATGCAATAAATTAACTACTGGATCGTGCCACGATGGACCTGAATCGTGGCACGTTTGAAGCATGGAATTTACCTGAATGAGTCAAATTATATTAAAATGAGAGGGATCCTAATGTCTTTGTATTAGAATAAGAGGGATTATTATGTCTGTTTGGTGTAAGACTATATGGTTGAAGGAGAACTTATGAAGATTGATACTATCTGCACCAATAAGATGCATTCTATAGGATCTTTTCAAGATTTTAATTTATAAATTCACTAAAAGGATATACATTTTTTTTATAAGCCAATAGCAAAATGACATAAAAAATAATAGTGTCCAACTAAATTTGTACCCTACTCTAATTTGTTGCCAATTGGCAATTGCTCATATATATTATTAAAAAAAAGGAAAAAATACATAAAAACTGGGGGATATAAAACCTAACCTAGTCAACAACCCTAACGGGAAAATAAAATAAAAAAATAAAATAAAATACACAAAGTGGATCCAACCCTAAACAATTCTAACATTATGTGCGGGTCTAAAATTTGGCGAATAAACCGCTCGTCAACACAAAATTAGACCACGTACCATCAACTCTCTGCAACAACGACAACAAGCATTGATGATTCTTTCGAGTCCATACAATCCCATGTCAATTAGTAGGTAGATAACCACAGACAAATGCTTGAAAATAAAGGTGGATTCGACCGCCAACACGGTAATTAGAGAATCTACGCGCACCAACTGATCAACATATTAATCAACCATTTCTAGCCTAGAACAAGAGATCATACAAGCACAACCGTGGCACAATTCAACCTTATACTACTGGAACTTTTATTTTTTTATTTTTTATGTATGATGTATGATACTACCACCAACACGGAAAAGTTCATGAACCATGTAAGTTCCCTTGGATGAATCACATCAAGCATTAAAAACCCTTTCGAGCCTATCGAACCCCACACAAAGCATTACTAGATCTAGAAAAACAGAAATCGGTGCAACCACGTCGAGTTTTGAAGCGAAACCTGAACAACACTGCCGTGTACCAACTCCTTGCGGCGGCGCGGTGAAAGGACCCGTCGTAACACAGACGTGAAGATCGTGGTTTAACCCACCCACTAACACGTTTCAGAAACACACGCAAAACCATCAGAAAGCTTCCGTCAGTTCTCGCGTTTGGAGGTGGTGCGGAGGAGAGAAACTCTTCGCACCACCATGAACCACTACATCTCTGCACCCGAATCCACCAAGACTGGAGAGAAACAGGGTCTTGCGGTGATGCGGAGGCGTAGCTCGTCGCACCACCAATATTTGCAGCTACATTGTAAAGGATTTGGAGGGTGAGGAAGGGCGGCGAATCTGAGTGTCAAATAATACGGTCAACTTTTTAATATCAAGACAACCAATAATTATTATTTACTTTTAGTACTATCTTTGAGCAAGCTACTTCTATCACATTATCCACTATATTTTTCTACGATACTTTTTAATCATTACTAATATTCCCTCCATTTCACAATACATGTCCATATTGGAAAAATTACACGTACTAAGAAATCAAATAAATTTTGTTATTTTTAATGAAATTCTATGTGTTTTTTCTATAATACCCTTACTCATTTGTTATTTCATTCTACTCCCTTCGTTTCAAAATACATTGTCCAAGTCAACCATTTCACATATGCCAATGCACAATTTTGACCGTTAATATATTTAATTATCTAAAGTAAAAAATTATAAAAATTTAATATTTTGAAAATATTTGTCGAGACAAATCAAACAACATCTTACATACTAATATTTGTATTTATACATTACTTAAAAAGTATGGTAAAAGTAAGTCAAATGAATAATACACATTACAAAAATTAGACATGTATTTTGAAACAAGGGAATATTATTTCTTTCTCTGCAATAAAGTAAGAATATTATTGATAAACCAATAATTAATGTTGCATTGAAACTTGAAAGTGATAAGTAAAATGAAACAAAATTATTCTCCAAAATGGACATGTAATGTGAAATGGAGGGAGTATTATCTAATTTGATCTATTTCAAATAATCAAATATAATTAAGTAACGCTGTATTGAATTTTAAAAATGCTAACTAAATGATTTTTTTTGCAAGTCTGACTATTATAAATGCTAAATTGCTAATCTAGTGAGGAAAGTTTATCTTCTATATTATGCACTTTAAAAATTGATTTTTGTTTCATTAAACTCTTCAATTATTTTTGTCTTTATCTTTTTAACAAGTGGCTTTATGACATTTGTTAGCTTTCCTAAAATAAAAAATGAATGGAGTAAATTGTTATCATGAAAATTGAATGAAATTTATTGTGCATTCGTGTACAAGTTTGGAAACATCGGCAAAGTCCATTAACTATCATTTAAAGATTTAAATGATGTCACCATTGCAGCATTAATTAAACGCTTGACATCGTCGCCAGTAAAGCTTGATTATCACCATTAAACCTTTAGGGTCCGTTTGATGGTCAAGATATGGAGACAGGCATTAATCATATTGCTTAAATCTTATGTTTGATGCACCAAAAAGATATGATAAAATAAACAATTTTCCATGACTTTCATTTGTAATTTCTATCATGAGTATAGGCTGGGTTAAGAATTATCCTACATGATTAGAAGATCATTCTTTATTTATTATCTTGATATTCTGCCATTTTTAAAATATTGTCATTTTTTAAATAATGATAGCATGTATTTTCCATAATAATTAATAACATGCCATTTTTATAATATTTAATTAATTATGAGAGCAATTTTTTATTTAATTATAATGATATTATCATGTGCGCATCAAACACATCATAAAATTAATGTTTATCATGTCATTATTATATCTTATCTCTATTCAGCTTTTATATCATATCATGTCTTTATTATTTCAGCCCAATTTTAATAATTTATGTTCTATTTTCTATTTTGGATTTTCGGCTCATTAGGGTCTCCTTGATATTTAAACACTTCAATTATAGTCAGAGAGACAATTTTTATTCATTTAATAATATTTCAGAGAGTTTTTTTAAATTCTGGTGGATTCCGGAATTCTATTTTCACAGTTTTCTCGTTTGCAAATTTGTTTCTTTTCAATCTAGATTTAACGCTTGCTATCCTTCACTTCCATCTACGTGAAGGCGACGGGTTCCGCTGGTGCCTCTAGCAACAACACTACAAGTGCAAGTGTGCGAGGATGAAAAAGGTTCCGCTTAAGGGGTGAACATGATCAAATTGATGGACTCGAACTTGAGGGGAAGATTGTTGTGTAACAAGTGTGAGTTAAAAGTCTTATATCCATTAAAAAAGTGGAGGTTGAAATTTTATAAATGAAAAGATTCATAAGCTCATTATCTTAAGATTTTGGATAAAATGTGTGGTGTCTCTAATGTGCTTCCTCTTGCCTAATTTGAGGGTCTCCCGTGATTTCCCCGACCCAACACATTTGCTTTGGGAAATTTGAAAGGTAAAATGTTTATACTTCTAGATAATATAGATAAACATTCTTTAAAAAAAAGATACTCTATCCGTTTCAAAATACATGTCCATTTTAGAGAAATTGTAATAACTAAGAAACCAATTAAATTTTATTTTTTTTGATAAAATTATGTATGTGTTTTCTATAATACCATTAATCATTTATTATTTCATTCTATTTTTTTCTCTCTACAATAAATATGTAAGGGAATTATTGACAAGACAATAGTTAATGTTGCATTGAAACTTGAAAGTGACAAGTATTGTGAAACAAAATTATTCTCTAAAATGGACAAATATTATAAAACGGAGGGAGTAATATAGATAAACATGGGTACATGGATGCAATTAGTTTAACTTTATTAATCTTTATGAACACTAAAAGTTAGTCTTAATCTTTATGAACACTAAAAGTTAGTAAACCGTTAAATCTGATGAATAAATATGCTTTGTCGATTAATTATAATAATTTTTGACCAAAATTTCATCAAAATAAATAATTTTTGACCAAAATAAATATTATAAAAACTCAAAATTTCAAAAGTGTTTGGTCCAAAATTTAGACAAAAACAATTACCTTTTTAAATCTTCTTTACTTTATATTTTACTTCGAAAACAAATTAAAATAAATCTATCTAATTTTTTCAAATATTCTTATATTATAAGACAAACAAATGTTCTAAAGGGTTTTTTATAATTAAAAACCGAGGTCTGCTTTCATAAATTTTCAAACCAATAGTAGATGTGTTATAAATAGATTCCTTACCAAGAAGACAACTTCTGACTTGAAAGTTTTAAAAACATCTATAAGACAACTCACCCATATCACAATAGAGTAAAACCTCTTATTATTCAACCATGGCATCCATCAAACTAATATCAACCACTACAATTCAAGCACCAAGTCACATTAACACCAACTCAAAAAAAATCCATCTGACCCCATGGGACCTCTCATCCCTCCAAGTTGAAATGAACCAAAAAGGACTTCTCTTTCATAATCCCCAAAACCCAAAAGACACCTCAAACCAAATCCAACACCTCAAAAACACCCTTTCCTCAACTCTTGTTTTTTTCCCACCCCTTGTTGGTCGCCTCATCGTTGAACATCAAGAAGAAGACGACGACAACAACAACACAACCTCATGTTTCATCCTTTGTAACAACTTAGGTGCGTTGTTTATCCATGCAATAGCTGAAAACACAAGTGTCTCCGATATTCTTAAACCAAACTATGTTCCTTCAATTGTTCACTCTTTTTTTCCATTTAATAAAATAAAAAACTATGAAGGCACATCAAAACCATTGCTTGCAGTTCAAGTTACCGAGCTTGTTGATGGTATTTTCATTGGCTTTTCAATCAATCATGTTGTTGTCGATGGTAAGTCGTTTTGGCATTTCATCAATTCATGGTCTGAAATCTCACGTGGTTTTGATCAACCATCGAAACTTCCAACACTTAATCGTTGGTTTCTCGATGACCTAGTTGAAATTCCTATAAAATTTCCATTCACAAAGGAGGAAAATCAAGAAAGTGCTGAAGCTGGAACTGATGAAAACCCTATTCCATCTGAGAGGATTTTCCATTTCACAAAGGAGAAAATTGCGAAACTGAAATCAAAAGCTAACGAAGAAGCTAATACCAAAAAAATATCTTCTCTACAAGCACTTTTAACTCACCTTTGGCAAGCTGTGATTCGTGGTCAGAATATCGACCCGGAAGAAGAAATCATGTATTGTTTAGTCATTGATGTTAGAGGGAGAGTTATTCCACCTTTGCCCGAGAATTACTTTGGAAATGCCTTGCAGGTTGGTGGTGTGAAAGTGAAAGCAAAGGAATTACTTGTTGAAGGAGGGTTTGGAAAAGTTTCTTTTGAGATGAATAAGATGATAGGTTCACATTGTGATGATACTGTGAAGAGAAACTATGAAAGTTGGGTGAAAAATCCAAGGTTGTTTCAAGGTAGGCTTAGTAATGTTAAGGCTTTGGCAACTAGTAGTTCTCCAAGGTTTGATGTTTATGGTAATGACTTTGGTTGGGGTAAGCCTGTTGCTGTTAGAAGTGGAGATGCAAATAAAAGTGATGGAACGATAACCATGTTTAGTGGGATAGAAGAAGGTAGTATTGATGTTGAAGTTTGTCTTTCTTATGATATTTTGGAGGCTATGGGAAATGACCCTCAATTCATACACATCTTTTAGTTAGTTTATGTTAATGTGAGTTATGTATTCTCAGTTTCACCGGTCTCTGTTCGTCTTGAGCATAGATCTGATTGTTTAATAAAATTTGCTGTTAAAAAAAAATGCGAGTTATGTATCTGTATGTTATGTTAATGTAATGAATTATGAATAACTATTTGTTAAGTTTGTGATGGGAATAAAACTTTTAGCACTATGTCTTCTCTTACTAATTGTTGAGCGTGATGCAGAAGCTTTTAACATTCTGAATTTGCTCTGAAATTGTGTATATGTTCAATGCAGAAAGGCAATGACAAATTGACAATATAATTGATCTTATATTTCAATAAGGCAGTCATTAATGAATGATAACTTTTTATTAGACTCTGAACCAGAATTTATCAGCAAACGGTCTCTTAAGTGATTATATAATGAATACGTGACATGTAATACAGGACAATGGGACATTTTAACAAAAAATGAAGGCACATATTAGAACATCATATGTTTGCAGGAAAATTTGAAAGAGAGAACAACATTGATTGTTTCCTACTCCTATCATCCTAGAACCCTAACAATAACAGTGTTGAAAACACTTCTATTGAGGAACAAAACTTGTGACGAATTTTGGTATGTACTGCATTCGTCATCAATTGCGATGAAAATCCCATACACTGTTGTCGTAATCCTGTAAAAACCCACTATTTGTGATTTCACTCACCACTACCAATCAGGATCGTGAATAGAATCCTTAGTTGAGTCAAATCCTTGCATAATCACATGAAAACGTGAGATCAACGTGAAATTGAGCGATTCCATGTGATATTTACGATCATGACTTGAAGTCGTTTTTGTTTAAGTTTTGTGACTAAGTTGTTTTTATGTTTAAGATTTAAGACTTTAAATTGTTTAAGATTTGAAACTTGTTTGTTTTATGTATGTTTAAGATATGGAACTTTGAGTAATATATATTTAGTATTATTTTTGTTTTGGTAGGAACCTTCAATCTCTTTTGCGATTTTATGTTTTACGATCTTGCTATCTCCTGTCAATCCTACAAAATTAATTAAGTAGAATCATGCGGTATTGATTATGATCTTATGTTTTATGATCTTCTATCTCCTTTCAATCTGATGTAAGATCTCGATTTTGACAATCTTGGTCCTAAGGGCTCATTTACGACAATCTCTGTTTCTTTCTAGACTATCACCACCATAAGGTATATTCTTCTGCACCAAAAAAATACGAATTTCATATCATTTTGTTCCCTAATAAATATTGCTAGACTGTCATGTGAGTTTAACTCAATTGATAAAGACATTGCGTTCTATATGCAAGAGTCGGAGTTCGAACCTCAACTCCTCACTTATGTATCTTAAGATGTGAACTTCTAACCAATATACTACTTGCTAAAAAATAAAAAAAATATTTCGAGACTCGTTGGTCTTACAAGAATTATAAACAATCAATTTAGTCCCTTTGCATCCATCTTAAGCAGCAAAACACATCATAAATATCATTCATTGTTGTAAACAATTTAGAAACTGAAAAAAAGAATAGCCAAGAGACTATCCATTCTATCTATTTAGTTTAGAGACTAATAACACACATGATGCATGGGTGTAGTACTCTAGTAAAAAACTACGAAGCCACTTCACAACCAATCCTTGCGGTACAAGTAACTGAGTTAGCTAACGGAATCTTCATTGGTCTCACTGTCAACTATGCTGTTTTAGACGGCAAGTCGTTTTGGCATTTTGTCAATTCTTGGTCACAAATCTCAAAAGGTTCCCACAAAATATCCAAACTCCCTTCATTTCAACGTTGGTTCCCAAAAGACGTTGAACTTCCCATACTATTTCCTTTCACAAAAACCGAATCACAAAGTAGAAAACCGCTGGATAACTTTCCTGAAAAAATCTTCCATTTTACAAAGGAGAAAATCGCGGAACTGAAATCAAAAGCAAGTGAAGAAGCCAACACAGAGAAAATTCAAATCAAAATATCTTCTCTTCAAGCGCTGTTATCTCATGTATGGCGATGTGTTGTTCGATGCAAAAAACTTGATCCAGAAGAAGATTTTCGTTATATTATAATTATAGGTGTTAGACCAAAGATGATTCCTCCACTTGACGATGATTATTTTGGAAATGCAGCAATTGTTGCTAGTGTAACAATGAAAGCAGGGGAACTTTTGGAGCGTGGGATCGGAAAAGTTGCATTGGAGATGAACAAGATGATTATGTTACATTGTGATGAGAAGATAAATAATGATTATGAGTGTTGGTTGAGATTGCCGAGGTTGTTAGCGGTTGATGGTTTGACAGGTGGTAATTGGTTGATTACTAGTAGTTCTCCGAGGTTTGATGTTTATGGTAATGATTTTGGTTGGGGGAAGCCGGTAGAGGTTCGAAGTGGGGGTGCGAATAAAAGTAAGGGGAAGATTACTATGTTTGCTGGAGCTGAAGAAGGTAGCATTGATATTGAAGTTTGTCTTTCTTCTGAGATTTTGGAGGCTTTGGGAAATGATGCTGAGCTCATGGTTCCAATTTCTAAGTAATGTGATTGGTAATGTTCTTATTATCACTTTCACCTCAATTCTTGTATTGAGATTTTTTAAATGCTGTAATGATGTAACTGCATTTATGTCAATTTCCTGTTTCAATTATTTGGTTATTTGTTGACATGTTGGTGTGTATCTGAACATTGCACAAATCAATGTAGCATGTCTGTATTTTGCTTGGAACTTGAACTGGTTTTCTGTATTTTGCTTTGCACGCCTGAATGATTATTAAGTTGTACTAGTTGTTTCAATATTGTATAAATTTAAAAACTTCTACTTCTACTTCACAGAGCTTATCAATATAGCGCAATCTTGAAAAATTTGTGTGCTATAAGCTGCAAATAAGCTTATTATCCAAACAAAGCCATCATTCATGTTTTAGGACGAAAACACGCAGCACATGCTTTATTTTCTGAAAACTCATATGCCTTTCGTGTAACCAGAAACTTGGTTTTCAACCAAGACTCTAATAACTCATTGCCTTATGTTGTTTTCATGTTTAAAATCAGAAATTACTACCAAAGGAATTACCGGGTTGAGTCACGACCAGGTCACTCTCTTTAAGGCGTTTCACGGCACTACTCAAGTTTGTGCAAGGTAGACTAACAACCGCGCCGCCTCCAGGATAAAACAGCACATATCACTGTTCAATTATGCACTGTGCAATATGTAATTGTTTGAAAATATACACCTCAAAATTATGGGTTAATTGTTCGATTAACACCACTCGTTATGGTACGTAGCCGCTCTTATCGAAACCAAAGAAGGGAGTAGAAGTAGAAGAAACTCGTTAACACAAGTAGAAGGAAGAAGAGAGGAAAGACACATGAATCATCGACTGTGAATTTCAGTGTGAATAATGAGTGGGGCGAGCTCTCCTTTTATAGGGAGAGTTCGTAACAAAAAACGAGTAGCTTAGGGATTAAGTCAGCTTGATCCGCAAGCAAACGCGTTTAGGGTTTCTGAGTTTGATATATCCGGAAGCTTCTGGACACGCGTTTTGGATCGGGTCGGATCGTAACAAATTAATTTGTTACGCGTATCACTTTTCGGATAATAATTAATTAATTAATTCTCCATTTTCAAGTGATAAAAAATGAATATCTTTTTTATCCAAGCCCAAGCCCAAATCCGGTCCGGTCCGGTTCAACATGGGTACCCCACACACCTTTGAAGGTCCCCTCACCTCTATATAAACACTTGCTAGTTGGGGTGGCTCATCAATGTGGGACATTTTTAAGTCTCACACACTAGTTCTCACATTGTGTTTTTCTATCCATCTTCTCATTAGAATTAAACTAGTGTTCCAACACCTTCCCATCTCAAGAGTGTGTAGAAATCATCTTGAGGCCTCTACCATAGTCAAACACACATAGAACCAATGTTGTTGCAAATGATGACATGAAACACGAGGCGATGTTCCTGTTCTGTTACTCTCATAATATTGTCCCATGCTTTGTTATTATGGCAGAGATGTGGGATATATTGAAGGGTTTGGAGTTTTCTATTTCTAAAGGATTCTCAAAGGTTCAGGTTGGAATTGATTATATGAGTTCGTTATGCTTGGTTAATGGTGGTTGTGCTTGTTAAGATTATTATGCAGATAGAATAAAAGAGGAAAAGTGAATGTGTAAGAGAGGGAAAGTGAGAAAAGTTTAGAGGGAGTATACAACAACTATGTTATTCCTTGCATTCAAAGTATTTACACATCATGATAATGGGCATTACATAGCACAACTAGGCTCAACATTTTTCTAACTAACTCGTTTGATTAGTTACTTGCATAGCAAGCAACTTCTCCAAACTAACTAATTTGACGAGTTTACTTAAAACTAACTAACTAACTAAATATGGACCAGAAGTTTAAGGAAAGTTTTAGATGAATTAAAATGATAAGTTGATATATTTATAAAGACAAAAACATATTTAACCCTATTTTTTATTACTGTTTCTATTCTTAATTTTGCTTATGGCATGTTGGTTAATTTAATTTCAGTAGCATCACTTGTTTCTTAGTCTTTCCTTTATTTTGTTTGTTGTGTGCTATGCTTTTTTGTCATTAAAAAATATATAAAATTTATTACCAACAAGTATTCACCCATCATAGCATTATTAAAAATTTGAACTCATAAATAAAACCCAAGTTCTCCAAGCAAACATATTAAATGACCGTAAGGATCAACTGATATGGCGGCATAGGGTTATCCCATTATGCATTACCTATCGAAAATTGACAAATTTCAATCCTGGGATCTTGAGCTAAATACTTACTGAGCTCAATCACAAAATCACGTAAATACTTAACGAAATCCAAGTCCAACAAAGGTGCATCAGGCAAAGCAACCACTAATCCCGACCATATGGTATTATCGTATCCTATCAATCCTCCAACTTTCACAAGATCAATTAGCCTCTTGTGATAGTTTAAGTAGTTATTCTTATCAGCATCCATTTAGTAAGAACTAAATTGTGTCTCATTAATTTTTGTTAAGGATACAATTGTATTTCTATAGTTCATGTGAGCATAACTCAGTTCGTAGGGTTATGTCTGTATAAAAGAGTCGGGTTTGAATCTCATATTTTCCTTTTATTTACCTTAAGATGTGAAATTTTAACAACTAAACAACTTGACAAAAAAAATGCCTTTCTTTATAGTTATTGTTGTGATCTAAATCTTTTTTTTTTTTGTTTTTTTAGAGAAAAAATTCATTGCCTTTCATTATCAATCAAAGTTTGGATACATGACGGGACATCATCATAGACATGGGAGCTAGCTTGAGATGAAACTACATGTGCTAATTCATGAGTGACCTCATTAGCTTACCTTCTATTAAACTCGACATGAAAGTTCTAAAAATTATCGATAAACAATTGTCTACAAGCATATATAATGCAATCAAATTCACTATGATCAACTATATCTGACTTAAAATGATCTACAACTCTTTTAGAATCAAGAGCAAAATCCGCATTATCAAAATGAAGTGCAACCATCCATTGCAACGTTGTGTGAAGGCCAACAACCTCACCCACATCATTATCACAAAGGGGAGAAAAACAGTATGTGTTCGCATGAACAAACGCACCTGAATCAAAGTTACCAATATTCCAATACCTACCATATTTGATGAAGAGGAGAATGAGGCATCAAAGTTACATTTGTGCCTACCTCGTGCCGGTTTTGTCCACTCCACCACTTCTCTGCTACTAGTGCCACCTTGTGACATAGAGATACATGTTTTTTGAGACCGAATAGGTTGTGCAACTCGCCAATCCTCAAGGAGATGCGTTGCACATTCAACAACCTGCCTACTCGTCTCATTTTGTTGCTGCCATAGTTTTAAATTCCTACGTTTCCATAAACTCCACATAATCTAAATGTTTTTTATTTTATTTTTTAGGGAAAATTATAACAACCTCCCCTAAGTTCTATCTAAATATAACTAACCTCCCCTCTATTTTTCTAAATATAAAAAACTTCCCCTTTGTTTCTTTCCGTCAAAATTGTCGTTAGTAGAGAGAGACACTGATTTGTTTCCACTTTCATAATATTGCTCAAAACTCAAAACTGAAACACTTTGTTGCAAGAATTTCTCTTCCTGGTCATATGTGTAACGCCCTAGTTGTTATTTATTTATTTTCGGTTGATTTTTAATAAGTTTATGTGATTTTAAATGATTTATGTTGATTTTATGGTGTAGTGTATTTTATTATATGATTATTTGATTATTTAATTGAATAGGTGAGAAATAATATTATTTGAAGTTTTGGAGGTTAAAAAGATAGTATGACTTTTATTAGTAAATTAGAAATAATATAGAATTATTATTTATTTAGAATTAAGGGGGTTAATGAGAATTAATAGTATTAAAAGGGAGTTTAATGGAATAGGAGAGGTTATAGTTTTAGAAAGAAGAAAGAAAAGTCAGAACAAAACGTTTTTCACGTACAATTGAAAAAAAGAGAGTTTTTGAGAGAAAGAGGAGAAAGACCAAGAGGCTAGGAGAAGAGCTAGGAAGGAATCAAAAATTGCTGTGGGTTTTCAATCTTTGCTGAATTAAGGTAAGGGTGGGATTCCTTTCACTAATAATGTATATAATTCTGAAAATTTGTGAATTGTGGTGTTCTTGGTTTTCTAGGTTTTAGAAGTTTTGTGTAATTTCTAAAATGGATGAATTGTGTTGTTGATTGCCTGTTTCAGTGTTGTTTTGTTGTCTATGTTGTATACTGAACCCATAAACATATGTGCTTACACGTTTTGGGTAATCATGGATCAAAATTTGGTTTTTGGATGATTTAGGGTTAGAGAATTCGAGGATTTACCCTGCCCAGACAACCGTTCGCTTAAGCGAACTTCCTGTCGCTCAAGCGACCATTCTTCGTAGTTGCCCAGAACCTAGCCGAGATCGTTCGCTTGAGCGAGCCTTGAGCGAACTCGTAAGCGAAGTCACCCTCCCTCTCGGCGTTTTGCTCGCTTAAGCGAAGGGGTCTTCGCTTAAGCGAAGAAGGCTTTTCTCAGCCGCATTCTGGCCTTGGTTCATACCTAAGGAGGCCCGTCCGGGTACTCCAAAATGCTTATGTTAAGCTGTATAACCCCTGATTAGGTACTAAACCTTATAGAAACTTCTTATTGCTTGAAAATGAATGGTTTAAGTGAAATTGTGCAACTATTGGTGAACCTTGTTGTAAGAATTTGGTCGAGTCCTTTTCGGTTGTAGTCGTAAGGTATGTCATAGTTGATTATGCATGCTAGATGTTGATGTTGCTGTTGTCCTAGTTGTATGTTGAAATACACAAGTCGAGTCCATTTGCATACTCATAATTGTTGGGGGCTTATGCCTTGGAATGTCTATCATTCACACCCGTTGGGGGTTTATGCCCTGGAATGTTCATCATTCACCTGTTGGGGGCTCATGCCCTGGGATGCTTTAACCATCCAACTGTTGGGGGCTTATGCCCTGGAATGTTTAGCATTCAACGCGCGTAAAATGGTACCACATGCATAATGCATTTGTCGTCGTCGATGTCGCATTGTCGTAGTCGTTGTTGTCGGTCATGTCGTTGGTGTTCATTGCTGATAATGACATTGTTGTTGCTGTTGTTTAATGTTGTTGAAGATAATTATGTTGCTATTATATATGTGTATATTTATTCACATTATATATGAATTGAATAATGCATGTTGTAAGATGTGGTTGTACCATTGATTTGATGAATTATATATATTTATTATTGATCGTGTATCTCACCCCTTCTGCTTGAAAATGTTGCCTTCCCTATGGGTAACTTGCAGGTAACGAAGATTAGTAGGATGATTGGCTCTGTGTCTAGGGCTCTGATACATATTAGGATGGGGGTCGTCGCGAATGTTTCCTTATTCTTTTATGTATCTTATCTATGAAAAGACTATGTCGTGGGAGTTTATTATTGTTGAAAATAATATTTTATAAATGTTGAGGCTTTTGTGCCAGGATTATGTTGACGTTGAATTATAATTTTTGAAGATTTATTCCGCTGCAGTTTAAGAGAATTTACGTTGTTTTAAAAATAAATAGTTATTCCTATTTATGAAATTTTGAAAAGTAGTGTAATACTCCGTTGTTAAATACTCTGATATAATTATTTTTATTATTACGTTGTTAGGTGAACGGGGTGTTACAATATGTAGTCACTCATCCCATGTGGCCTCTGTCGCTCTTCACTCATCCATGTTCCCGTGAACGCATGTTGTTATTCTCGTTAGGTTTTTCATCATTATTGTTCCTAATCTTGTGGCCGCTCTTTTCGTTTGCTTGGTCGTGTTTGCTTTATGCGTCGCTCATCATTATGAATTCGAGTATATCAAGAGGGACTTATGTATGTCTATAGACTGTAGAGGCAAATTACTCCAGTCCGACCCTATCTCATCCCCTTAATTCTCACGAAGCTCCAATTAGCATGTATTCCTTAAAAGAAATGTTGCAAGTATTAATAAATCACTCAATGTGCTATCCTCTGATTGATAAGCTTCTTAATTCTATTTGATTCATAGGTGGCATTTAGGATGCACAAATTGATAAATTTGTGTACCTATACACAAGTACGTTATTAACCATAGATCTATGGTATTAAAATTTAATGAACCAGATCTTGCAAAGATTACTCAATGTACTCCAGATTTTTTTGGTTACAATGTACACCTTCCGATTATAAATATAAGCAAAAATTCACTTTTTAGATACATTCAATTAATGATGTATGTGGTCTTTATTATAAGTCAAATACATCATTAATTAAATGTATTTAAAAAGTGAATTTTTGTTTATATTATTGACCGAAGGATGTACTCCCGTTTGTAAATTGATTTATGGATAGAGAAACAATTTTTTTTCGACAAATGTTTGCAAATATTTATAATTAAATATCACTTCTTTAAATTTGAACCGTGAAAGTTGTAAATGGCCTATGACACTTTTTTTCTTTCAATGGTACACTTTAACCATTATTTCAACAATTATTTTTTAATAGAAAAATTTATAATAATTTTTTCTCTTAATTAATGATACATTTTTTTTATAAAATTTGGTAACCGTAAAATGAAAATGTGCATATTCATATTTTTGGTGGTGTAAAATGTGCATATTCATTAATCTTACGGCAAACTTTGTTATTTATTCATTAATCTTAGGTTGATTTCTGACATTTTCATTTGATGGTCATTCTTTCTAATTATACATTTTTATGTATATATATAATTTTATTTTTTTTATAGAACAAATTTTATAATGAAGATGTACTACTAATTAAGAAGAAAAAATTATCCCTCCAAAAAAGAAGAAATAATTAATTATATATTAAAATGAATACGTACAAAAATAAATAAATTGTTTATATCTATTAATTTATTTAAAATAATATTTTAGAGTTTTGAATTATTAATATCTAAAGAAAAATAGAGTTTTAAACTAACACCACTTAAATATTATCTAATTATTTACCCAACAAATGTTTAAATAAGATGGTACGAGTCTCATCTAGTTTAACCAAGACTTGATATATTAGTCTCCGTAGGTAATGCGCGGAAGATATTCGCTTTACACCAAAAAAATATCATCCAATTATTTTAATTTAAAATAGGATATTCGATTTATACCAAAAAATATCATTCATGATGTTTTTGTTTTTTATAAATATATAAAATGCAATTTTCATTTTCTTGAAGATTCACTAGTCCCTAGTGAGTTGTGTTTCTTAGATCTAAGCCAATAAATTTTAAACTCTTGAATCAACGGTAAAATGAGCATTTGTGCATAGGTACACAAATTTAAGTATTTGTGCACCTTAAAAGTCACATTGATTCACATGCAATTTTATTAGAAACATTTAATTTTTTTAATTCATTGCATAAATGATGTATTTGGTCTATGTTCTAGACAAGATACATTAATTATACAATAAATTTTAAAAATCAATTTTTTCTTATAAAATGGACTGCAGAGAGTATGACAATAAAAATTGCAGCCTAAGGCCAATGAATATTTATTGACTTAATTCGACTTCAACTCTTGTGTTTAGAAATCTTAGTTTAATTACTAGTTTGAGACGCAGTAAAGAATTTTGTCCGGTTGTGGAGAGAGAATGAAAAAGAAGGGCTATGATACATACTCCCTCTGTTTTAAAATATAAGCAAAATTTACTTTTTAGATTCATTCATTTAATGATATATGTGGTCTATATTATGAATCACATACATCATTAAATGAATGAACATAAAAAGTAATTTTTGCTTATATTTTGAAACGGAGGGAGTAGATATAGTAAGGGATAAAGGCACGTTTATCAATCCTCAATTCTTCCCAAAACAATGACATTGGGTTTGTAGTTTATTTTGTCATACTTCCATTGGTTTATTTTTTCCAAA
Organism: Medicago arabica; assembly: GCA_946800305.1. Lineage (NCBI taxonomy): Eukaryota > Viridiplantae > Streptophyta > Magnoliopsida > Fabales > Fabaceae > Medicago > Medicago arabica. The sequence goes on along the minus strand of OX326968.1, from coordinate 44,232,094 downwards.
ATTAAGAGGTTTATATAGTTACCGTGATAAGCTAAAGTACCAGGTTTGAAGACAATTTTTTTATCCTAAGATAGCCACTGCCATGAATAAAGATGTCATTGTATGTGGATCTGGAGAAGTATTTTGGTAGTAAATTGAGTGTCATCAACTGCCAAATTATGAATGACATGCTTTTGGTTTATAGCAGCATTCTCAAAATCGAAATTATGCTTTTACAAAGTGTTATGTCTTTTGTTTTGTTTTTTAAAAGAGAAACTAACAATTGTTAATGAAGAAGAGATGTCTTTGGTAAGAACTTAGGGGAGGTTAGTATATATTTTAAAACTAGAAGGGGTGTTTGTGCCTTTTAAAGAGACCTTAAGGGAGGTAAGTGTAATTTCCCCTATTTTTTATTTTTTTATCTTAGGACTAAAATATTTGTTTTTCACATGAAATAAATTGAATTTTGAAATGGATGTTTGACCTAACTCTACTAACAACGTCGATATTATATTTGAATCATTCACCCGAATTCGAAGATGAAACTGCACAGTTGTGTATATAGATTTAAATGGTGTTCATTCTTTTGTTTATAAATAAAAAAGTATATACATAATTGAATCTCAAAATTTGTGAAACACTAAAATTAAAAATGACATAAGAGTAACTTTTTAATATTTTTATACACGAAATGTACGGTTTATCATAGTGACAATATTTTGTAAGACAATGAGATGCACATGTTAACTATTATAATATTCACACAAAATACGCGGGTGTATTAAAGTTGAGTCCGGGTATGCTTCATTTACCACATGCTCCATTGACTCCGTTTAGGGTATTGGATGAATGACATGTGGTAAAAATGGATTCAATGATCCAGATTTAAAATAATCTAAAAAAATTAAAACTCAAAAACCACGCTATTCCTCTCTTCTTCTCTCGTATCAGTTTTAACCTTCACCGCCATGGCCATCCAGTTCATCTTCCTCACCACCGCCGCCGCTGTTACTGCCACCGCCGCCGATCAAACACATCGTTCATCTTCCTCACCACCCTCGCCTTTGTTATTGCTTTTCAACCGAAATTTTTATTATGATATTATGCATCAAGAATCAAGATGAAGAACCTGTTTTTGCTTAAGTGATTTCTTCTCCAATAAAAGTAACAGTGTTGGTGTTAATAAAAAGGGATCTGATTTTTATGGTTCGATTGCAATTAGTGATTTGATTTTAAATCTCTGTTGTCGGAAATCTCATGTTAACTTTAAACATGGATTAATTTTGAATCAGGAAGAGGACATTTTAGTTTGAATCCGGCTGTGGGAGGAGGTTGACAGCTGTGAGAGTAGGGGGGAGAAGAAGGGTTAACGTAAAAGGGAAGAATGAAGTTGTTTTTTTTTCCTTTCTATCAAACCAATGTTAATTTTTAAACTTGAAATCTCAGTCCTTAAATATTTGTTTGCCACATGTCTCTCATCCAAAACCTAAATGGAGTAAATGGAGCCTTTGTTAAATGGAGCATATCTAAACTCATTATAGTTTACACCTACACGTATTAACCAAGAAAAAAAGAACACCGACGAGAATATATATTAAGCTGCCTAAAAAAATATTAAGCTACACATAGGAGTATATATTAAGCTAAGATAGTTATTTTTTTATATTTTATTTTACAAAATATTAATCTAAGATAGTTGGTTGCCATGAAGCCCGAATACACCTGATATGGATACGATGCGATAAGAGTGCACAAATATGCAAAAAGTTTAAAATTCAAGATACAATACGAATACGATTAAGATCAGTTAACAAAATTTTATACTAAAACTTATAAGTATGTAAATACTTGAAGAACCAACATTGATTACTCTTCATTATTATATTATTATAAAAGTCACAATTTTAAAAAATAATACATGTGATCAAAATAAAAAAATGTAAAGTTTTCTTATAAACAATATTATAGTTTCATTTATATGTTGAGATATCAACATAAGCATCATTAAAAAAACTCAACACGGGTTTTGTCTAATGTTGATTAATTGAATCCCCTTTCTCGTTACATTCATCCACAAAAAGTATAATTTTAAGCGGTTCGTTGAAAAATAATTCTAGTTATGCATATCTAAAATTGAATCATATATATTTCCATTTAAATTTTATAACATTGTATCATTTTTTTACCCTTCATATTTTCTAGGATACGTATATTTGAAGTATCTTATAAGTATTCTTGTGTATCTGTGAAGTATCCTATAATTTTTTAAATTAAAATAATTAATCCCGATACTTTATGGATACGTATCCACAAACATCTATAAAATATCGATATCTAATACGTATCCGATTCATGTACGTCTTTGTTTTGGAGTATCCGAGCTTCATAGTTTGTTTCTATCAATAGGAGCCGGTGTAGCTGCACAATTGATAATGAGATAATAAAATTATTGTGTTTAAAATTAATCCATGAAATAGAGGCACATAGTTGCGTCAGCCGTCAAGTATTAAGGTGGTGGGAATCTTTTGTTGTTTTCTTGTAGTTTTGGGGTTCTCATTCTTGGGTGTGTTTCAAGTTCCCAACGGTTGTCAGCAATTTTGTCTCTGAGAAGTTGCTATGGTGTGATTGTCGTTTGTAATTTAGAAATTAGTTGGTTGAATTGTGTAGCCGTTGGGAGTTGACCGTGTTAAAAATTATTGACGGTGTTATTTAAACAACCAATTATTTAACAATTTTGAAACAATTAAAATTTTATTAAAATAAAGTGTTGATATAAAAACCAAAATAATATAAAAAGAAAGAAAATTGTTATAAAAGTTGTTAAAAAAATGTTAGAGTTTTGCTCTTTACACAATAGAAATTGCGCGCTCCCAACTACAAAGACAAAATTACTCATTCGTGAGTTAGTTAGTTAACCATGTTAGTTTTAAACAATAAAATACAAGTCTTATTTCATCTCCTCCAATTGACATGGCCCATTCCTTTATTCCACCGAGGTGTAATGATGTTATTGTTGTTGGTAATTGATGATGGAATGAGGAAAGTAATTCGATAAATTAGATAGCAATAAATATTGGGCTCCTACATGTATAACAGAGGGCAACGGTAAAGCACCACCAATGACCAAAACCTTTATCCCTCATTCTTAGTCACATTCATTCACATGGATACACAGTGAGGTTGGTAAAGCTGGCAGTGGAAAAAAGAAATGGGCGATGACAATTGAAGTAGATGAAATAAAACTTGTATTTTGATTGTTTAAAACTACCCGCGTGAGTTAACTCATGCTTGATATAACACCTGCGTGAGTTAACTCAGAGGTAATTTTATCTTTACAGTTGGTTGGAAGCGAGCAATTTATGTTGAGTAAATAGCATAATACAAATAGTTATACAAATATATTTCTTTAAATTATTTTATACAAACTTTGATCTTACCCTCTATTTGACATCCCAACAACATTTCTTGTGTTTTGGGCTGCACTTTTATTTAGTAAAGTATCATTTTGCTTATTCAAACAAAAAAAGATTTGAGATGCCTTAAAAATTGTGATTGAACCTAACACAACTTCATTAAACCGGCTTGTATGGTGAGGAGTGCCTCGCCGCTAACACATTCCCTCACGCCATAGTTCGCCCCATCGGGCTTAAAGCGTGGACGATGGAGGAAGCCCAACGATTGACCCAGACACTGATACCATCTTATAAATTATGGTTGGGCCTAACACAATCCCACAAAACCATCTTGTACCCTCTGTTTGACATCCCCACAACATTTCTTGTGTTTTGGGCTGCACTTTTATTTAATAAAGTTTCCTTTTGCTTATTCAAACAAATAAGAGATAGTTGACTTAAAAATTGTAGTTGAACCTAACACAACTCCACAAAACCGGATTGTATGATGAGGAGTGTCTCGCCGCTAACACATCCCCTCACGCTACAGCCCGACCCATTGGGCCTAAAGCGTGAACGATGCATGAAGTCTGACGATTGATCCAGGCTCTGATACCATCTTTTAAATTGTGGTTGAGCCTAATTCAACCCCACAAAATCAGTTTGTACTATAAGGAGTGTCGCATATTTATAAACTCTTATCAAGAATTCTAACATCCGATGTGGGACTAAATCCCACCTAGTGCTGGACACTAACAAGATGCACGTGTTATTGCAATGTTAATTTTTTTTTTTTAATTCAAACTAACTCACAAAAATTGAAAATAAAGAGAATTAAATTGTTGATATACGAAAATTAAAATTGGTTAATGACATAAGAGTAATTTTTTTCAACATTTTTATACACGAGATGCACGGTTTATCATAATGACAATTTTCTTTTTTAAGATAAGGGTTAAATAAGTAAACGGAAATGCTAACAAGTGCCCTAAGAGCATTTGATAAGAAACTTAAAGTAATAACTTTATCTTGAAAATTGTGCATTCAACTTATTAAAATAGTAAAAAACAACTTTTTCTACATGAAATTTAACAATTATTTTCTTTTTTGATTTCTTAACCATTACCCTAAGGGTACTGGTTAACAAGACCTGTAAGTAAACAGTCCTTCTAAATATACCAATATTTGATTTTAGCCCCCATAAAATATTCTTTAGGCTTTTGATCCCTCTAAAATTTTTCACTTATGAAATTAGTCTCTGCTCTACATTGAGTATTACACTAGAGCAAAGACTAATTTCATAAATGAATTTTTTTTAGAGGGACCAAAAATCTAAAAAATATTTTATAAGGATTAAAATCAAACGTTGGTTATTTAGAGTAACTATTTACTTATTTAACTTCTAAGATAATGACATACACATGCAAGGGCGGATCCAGGTGTAGTTAAGGGTGTGCACCTGCACACCCTGAATTTTTGCTTTGCACCTCACATCCAAGAGTGAGCAAGACTGACGCGTATGAGATATATTGACGTACTTAGAAATATCATTCCAGTCATTATTTTACTAATGATTGAATGCAGATGTTTCCTAATGCTAAGCTAGAAAATCTTGTTGCTCCGTCCTCCGATCATTTTCCTATCTTGTTGGACAAAACTCCAGTGGCTTGAACTCATAGAGTCCAAAGATCCTTCAAGTTTGAAAATGCTTGAAGAATTGAAGATGGTGTAAATGAGGTTGTTCGGGACAATTGGTTAGGGAGTGCAGGTAACAGTGTTATCAACAAATTGTGTAGAAGATCTGACAACTTGGAGTAAAATTCATTGCAACAAACTCCGAGTGGATATTGGAAACTGTCGACAACAACTCAGCAGAAGCCGTAGTGCCATTGGAATCCGGGACGAGATTCAATTTGACAATTTGAGGCAAAAACTCAACCATTTACTTGTTTAAGAGGACATATATTGGAGACAGAGCCAAAACTCATTGGTATCGTGATGGAAACTTGAACACAAAATTCTTTCATGCTACAACAACTTCCAGAAAGAAAGTAAACAATATTCTTTCTCTTGAAACAAATGAAGGAATTCGCATGACTGATGATATTGGGATGCGATCTATTGCGAAGAATTATTTTGATGAATTGTTTGAAGGACACGAAAGTGTTTGTTCTCCAGTGGTCAATATGCTGGATCAGGTGATTGATGAGGATGACAATGCTCGGTTAACAACACCCTTCTATATAGAAGAATTCAAAGAAGCAATGTTTTCCATGCAGCCAGACAAGTGCCCGGGTCCTAATGGTTTCAATCCTGGGTTCTATCAACACTTTTGGTCTGTATGCAGTGATGACATCTTTAAGGAGTGCTGCCAGTGAATGAATGAAGGACAAATCTCTCCAACGTTGAATTCCACAAATATAGCCCTGATCCCAAAAGGTACAGAGCAAAAAACCATGAAAGATTGGAGACCCACAACTCTGTGTAATGTTCTTTACAAACTTTTGTCCAAGGTGCTGGCGAATCGTCTGAAGAAAATTTTACGCAAATGTATTGCCGATTCACAATCGGCGTTCGGTGTTTGTACCTGGCAGATCCATTTTGGACAATGCTTTAGTGGCTATTGAGTTGGTTCATTATATGAAGACGAAGACGAAAGGTAAGGAGAAGAGTGTGGCGTTGAAGCTTGATATATGCAAGGGATATGATAGAATTGATTGGTGTTATCTTAAAGATGTCATGTACAAAATGGGGTTTTCCGGAAAATGGATTCAATCATTCCGGAAAATGGATATGATGTGTATATAAACAGTTGATTACTCAGTTATCATGAACAAATAGATGGTCGGCCCTATCATTCCAGGTCGCGGGTTAAGACAAGGTGATCCCCTATCACCTTATCTCTTCATTCTTTGTGCTGAAGGTTTATCGGCGCTGATCAGAAATGCCAAAAATAGAGGCGATCTTTAAGGTGTTCGTGTTTGCCGCAGTGCTCCAAGAGTATCTCACCTACTATTCGTTGATGATTGCTTCTTGTTCTTTCAAGCGGAGGAACATCAGGCGAATACGATGAAGTAGATTTTGACTCAATATGAGGAAGCATCAGGTCAAGCTATCAGTCTCCCCAAGTCTGAAATCTTTTATAGTAGAAATGTTCCTTAACCATTTCAACACTCCATCACCAACAACTTAGGAGTTCGTGCGGTGTTAAGAACTGGTAAGTATCTTGGTCTACCATCAATGGTAGGGCGCAGTAAAAAAGCAACTTTCAGCTTCATTAAGGATAGAGTGTGGCAGAAGATTAGCAGATGGAGTAGTAAATGTTTGTCCAAAGCAGGAAGGGAGGTCATGATTAAATCTGTCCTTCAATCTATTTCGTCTTATGTCATAAGTATCTTCAGGTTGCCAAATACTATTTTAGATGAAATAGAAAAGACGATGAATGACTTCTGGTGGGGTCATGGAGGTACAAGTAATAAAGGATTGCATTGGCTATCCTAGGAAATGCTACCCGTCCACAAAAATCATGGAGGAATGGGTTTCAAAGATTTGGCAGCTTTTAATGTAGCAATGCTTTGAAAACAAGGGTGGCAACTGCAAACTAACTCGGAAAGTTTCAAGAATCTTTAAAGCTAGGTATTATCCGAATAGTAGTTACCTAGATGCTAAATCCAAGCTTTGTTTGGAGTAGTATTCTCAGCGCCAAAGTGGTTGTTCGGCAAGGGGCTATCTGGAAAATTGGAACCGGTTTTAATATTCCTATTATCAGTGAACCTTGGATTGAGCTAGGAGCTAGTATTCCTCCTATTGGTGACGATATGCTAGCTCTTCAACCTTATACTGGACATCTAATTGATCAAGAGGTTAAAGTCTGGAATGAACAGTTGGTTCGCCAACTATTTGCAAGTGAAACATCTCAACATATTTTAAATACACCTCTACACCAGCAGGTCCAGACGAATAAGTTGATATGGAAAGCAGAGAAGAATGGGTGTTATTATGTTAGGAGTGCCTATCGCATTTGTATCAAAGATTTTATAAATAATGAACATCTGCGTAAACCTAAGTATTGGAGTGGTATCTGGAGATTAAAAGTGCCTCCCAAAGTCAAGAATTTGGTGTGGAGAATTTGTAGAGATTGCTTTCCAACACGAGTGAAGCTGAGAAGTAGGGGTGTAAACTGTCCCTCATAGTGTGTCAGGTGTGAAGATCCTCATGAAGATAGTTATCATATTCTTTTTCATTGTCAATCAGCAGTTGATATATGGCGCTCATCCAATGTTTGGCATTTGATTTCCCCGTCTCTGAATCATTTTGATAATGCCTCTGATATCATTTTTAATTTGCTGCAAGAACTGTCTACAACTCAGATTGAGACCATCATCACTATAATGTGGAGTATTTGGAAAGCTAGAAATCTCAAATTGTGGCAACAGGTGTCAGACTCCACTGTTACAGTCTTAGAGAAGGCTAAACACCTCTTAGAAGGATGGAGAAATGCTAACCGCAAGCAAGTCCCTACTAGGCAGGAAAATTCACCTACCATTCGTAGCACTTCCCACCACAACGGGGATGCTAATTTTAGATGGAGGAAACCGAGAAGTGGAAGATACAAGTGAAATGTTGATGCCTCCTTTTCAAACACCACTAACAGGGTGGAATTGAGTATGTGCATCAGAGACTCGGATGGGAATCATGTCCGATCAAAAAAATGTGGTTAACTCCGGTTTGTTCTGTCAATGTTGGGGAGGCCCTGAGACTTTATCATGCGATTCGGTAGATACATGAACTTCAACTAAGAAGTGTTGATTTCGAGGTTGACTCTAAAAGAGTAGCTGATTATTTCAACAAAGGTCGTGGAGATGTCACCGAGTTTGGCTCTATTATGGATAGTAGTATCCAATTTTGTAGTTCTTATTTAACAAACTCTCATGTCGAGTTTATTAGGAGGCAAGCAAACGAGGTTGCACATACTTTAGCTAAGGCAACCACATCTACTACTAGCTTTCATGTTTCTGATGATATTCCAACTTGTATTATTGATCTGATTTTTAATGAAATGATATAAGTTATTTTCTCTCAAAAAAATAATATCAGTCCAATCATGTTTTACTTTTATTGTTGTTAAATGTTGTTAATTATCCCATAAGGATCTGTTTGGTTCGAGAGTTTTGGAGGGGAAGGGAGGGAAGGGGATGAGAGATTTTTAATTTGATGTGTTTGGTTCAATTTGTAGAAGGGGAGGGGAGCAAATCTCTTTAAAATTTTATTGCATTGCCATAATTATCCTTAAATTAATTTCAAATCTCAATATTAATCTTGTAACAACTTTTATTATTATTAGATTATATTATTTTGTAACAATCTTATTATTATTAGGTTATCTTATTCTTGTAACAATTTTTAGTATTTCGTTATATTTTCCTTATAACAACTTATATTATATATTAAGAGATGTGCTATTTTTTACGGAAGTAATTGGTAAAAAATGCAAGGAAAATAATTGCTCTTATAAAAAAATTTACAAATAATTGCTCTTATAAAAAAAAAATATGATGCATGGATATTAAAAAAATTACAATGAATTGCTCTTCTATTTTTTTTTTTGACAAGGAAATAATTGTTCTTATAAATATATACATATATATATATATTATGCATGGAGCAAAATACATGAGTCAGTTTGAGATAAAATAAACAGCTTAGATATGTGCTACTCTTTCGTCGATTTCTGAAATCGTAAAAACTAGCAGTTTCTTTTATTTAATTAAGTTTAAGGGTAAAACGGTAAAATAATCTTAAAATCCCTCCCCTCCCCTTGCGAACCAAACACATTTTTAATTAAAAATATCTCCTCTCCTCTCCCCCCTCTGTTAAAATCTCCCCCCTCCCCTCCCTTTCCCTTCCCTTCTAATTCTCGAACCAAACGGACACTAAGTGGATTTTTAATGCTGATCTTTAATTTGGTAGACTTTTGTTTTTCCATAAAAGCCAAAAGCGCAAAACATGGGTATAGAACTAATCTCTAAGGCATCCAGAAGTCCTAGCTCAACTGGCAAAAATGTCGAAATTGTTAAGTTGGATGCCATGACCAAGGTTACCTCCACTTGCGTGTGTGAGTTTATAATGACTTTATCATTTCGTCTATCTATAAAAAAAAAAACTAATCTCTAAGGCTAATACTACCTCAATCACTCATCTACTGCATTTGATTTTTTTAGAGAATAAATGCATTTGATATTACATGCAAATAAAATGTAAACTAGTAAAAACAAAATCTTTCAACTTTGTAATTCCTGGTCATATTTTTATTCTTTTTATTTTGATTTTATACCATAAAAATAAATGATACTCTTTTGATTTTATAGTGATAAATATTTTTTTATTCGAGAGATCCTAGTGATAAATACTTGAACTATATGAATGTGTAAAATCATGTTACATTATCGACGCATGTTAATTAAATCCTAAGAAAATTTACTAGATCAAAATTTGGTAACCCACGTATATATTACATATAATATTAATAATAATTTAAATATTAATTAATGAAGTTAAAATTTTTTGCCCCCAAACTTAGAGTCCTAGATACGCCACTGTCCACAAATTAATTATTATAGTATTCACATAGGATACACGGGTGTATTATTAGCCAAGAAAAAAAGAATACACCTATAAAAATTATTAATCTAAAGATAGTTTGTTCCTATCTTTAGGAGCTGGTGTAGGTGCACAATTGATAATGAGATAATAAAATACTGTATCTTGAGTTTCCTATCAGAGATTTGCATCAAGTATTAAGGTGGTGGGAATCTTTTGTTGTTTTCTTTCAAGTGAGTTTCAAAGAAGTTGTATTGCTTTTATAGTTTTTTAACTCAAACAACATAAAATATTATTTCTGATACATGAGATGCACGAGTGTAGTACTCTAGTAAAGAATATTCGACCATTCAATCTTGACCAAAACTAGCATAAGATATTTGGTCTTGGTCCCCTGTGTCTCATCAAAGCTGCTTCTTCATGGATTCAATCAAAGTGATATCCACAACAACTGTTCAAGCACCAATTCACAACAATAATCTCAACTCGATAATCGATTTAACACAATGGGATCTTCAATTCCTCACAGTTGAAACCATCCAAAAAGGCCTTCTTTTCCACCAACCCATTCCTAACCAAAACCAAATCAACCATTTGAAACAAACACTTTCCACAACACTCTCATATTTTCCACCCTTAACAGGCCGTCTTATAATCACCCAACACAACGTAACCACAAACAACAACAATAACACATCATGTTCCATCATTTGCAACAACCTTGGTGCTCTCTTCATCCACGCCAAAGCCGAAAACACAAGTGTTTCCGACATTCTTACACCAAACTATGTTCCTTCCATTGTTCACTCATTTTTCCCACTTAACGGAGTTAAAAACTACGAAGCCACATCACAACCAATTCTAGCAGTCCAAGTAACTGAGTTAGCTAACGGCATCTTCATTGGTTTCACTGTCAACCATGCTGTTTTAGACGGCAAGTCGTTTTGGCATTTCGTCAATTCTTGGTCTGAAATCTCAAAAGGTTCCCACAAAATATCCAAACTCCCTTCATTTCAACGTTGGTTCCCAAAAGACGTTGAACTTCCCATACGATTTCCTTTCACAAAAACCGAATCACAAAGTAGAAAACCGCTGCATAACTTTCCTGAAAAAATCTTCCATTTTACAAAGGAGAAAATCGCGGAACTGAAATCAAAAGCAAGCGAAGAAGCCAACACAGAGAAAATTCAAATCAAAATATCTTCTCTTCAAGCGCTGTTATCTAACGTATGGCGATGTGTTGTTCGATGCAAAAAACTTGATCCAGAAGAAGATTTTCGTTATATTATAATTATAGGCGTTAGACCAAGGATGATTCCTCCACTTGACGAGGATTATTTTGGAAATGCAGCAATTATTGCCAACGTGGCGATGAAAGCAGGGGAGCTTTTGGAGTGTGGGATTGGAAAAGCTGCATTGGAGATGAACAAGATGATTATGTTACATTCTGATGAGAAAATAAGGGATGATTATGAGTGTTGGTTGAGAATGCCGAAGTTGTTCGGGATTGATGTTTTGACAGGTGGTAATACGTTGGGAACGAGTAGTTCTCCTAGGTTTGATGTTTATGGTAATGATTTTGGTTGGGGGAAACCTGTGGCAGTTAGAAGTGGGGGTGCAAATAAGTATAATGGAAAGATAACAGTGTTTGCTGGGGTTGAAGAAGGCAGTATTGATGTTGAAGTTTGTCTTCCTTATGAGGTTTTGGAGGCTTTGGGAAATGATGCTGAGTTCATGGTTCCAATTTCTAAGTAATGTGATTGGTAATGTTCTTATTATCACTTTAATTTCAATTCTTGTATGAGATTGTTTTAATGATGTGATGATGTAACTGCATTTAAGTTTAATGAGTTGCTGCTATTTACATTTTTCTAGTCTGATTTTGTTTAGGTGAACAATGTACAAGGATATGTCACTTTCCTGTTGGAGAAGGATTCAGGGTCTGTTTGTTTGGCTTTGACTTATTTGAGTTTATCTACTGCATACATTTTGTGAGACTGTTTGATAGAATATATGAGAACAACTTATGACATTGTTCATACATAGTTTTCAACTTATTTTCATAAGTTATTCAAGATAGCTTATAAAATAAATAAGCTTATAACTTACGTGAAATCAATTTAACTTTATTTTATCTTTTGCTACAAAAATAACTTAAATATAAGCGCAATCTTGATAAACGCTTGTACTATAAGTTGCAAATACATGTCCAAAATGATTCTCAGCTAAATTTGGACACATTATGTTAAGAAGAAATTACTTGATTCGAGTTCAGTGGTGGTTGACGAGGCTATCTTGTCTCGGTTGCCACCATAAATGAATTGGTTAAAATTAACTATGATGTAACAGTTTTAGAGAACTGGGAAAAAGAGGGTTGCTGTGGTGTTGGTTGTAATAGCAATGACAGATTCCTGTTTTGTTCCTCTCATAATATTGGCCCATGTTTTGTTATTTTGGCAGAGATGTGGGATATCTTGAAGGGTTAATGGTGGTTGTGCTTGTTAAGATTATTATTATGCAGAGAGAATAAATGAGGAAAAGTGAATGTGAAAGAGAGGGAAAGTGAGAAAGTTTAGAGAGAGTATGCAACAACTATGTTATTCCTTGCATTCAAAGTATTTATACATCATGATAATGGGAATTACATAGCACAATTAGGCTCAACATTTTTCTAACAAACTCGTTTGATTAGTTACTTGCATAGCAAGCAACTTCTCCAAACTAACTAATTTGATGAGTTTACTTAAAACTAACTAACTAACTAAATACTTCTAAAACGTAGGAGAACATCCCTGTTTCTCCTTGGTTTATTACATTTCAATAGTGCTTAGAGACATCCCTGTTTCTCCTTGGTTTCCAAGATTTGACATCACAATTTGCAGGATTTCAAGGTTAGGCATGTGCTAGAAGCTAATAAGGTGGTAACAAGTTTTGCCAAATTTGGCCACTATCATGAGTTGGATAACAAATTGTTTGTTTATATTCCTTATTTTTTTTAAAAAAAATTTAAATATGTTTTTGATCTATATAAATATATCAATTTTTCGTTTTAGTCCCTGTAAAATTTTCAATCACATTTTTGGTCCCTATTTTTAAATCGATTTTTGTATTTTTTAACGAAATTGTGCAAATATGTATAGAATATTGTAAAAATCTCTCGTAGAGTTTATTTTAACAAAACATAAATTAAATATAAGTTTTTAACCACCAAAAATATATAATTCATGTTTTATTAAAAAATTCTTTTTTTCTTCAGAAATTCTTATAATATTAGAAATTTTTTATGTAAAATTTTATTAAAAATTATGAATTCTACATATGAGTTTACTTAAAAGAATGGATCAAAAGTGAAGATGGAAGTTTTTATAGGGATTAAAAGTTGAAAGAAAATTTTAGAGGGACTAAAACGAAACATATTTATAAGAACTAAAAACATATTTAACCATATTTTTATTACTGTTCCTATTCCTATTCCTAATTTTGCTTAGGGCATGCTGGCTAATTTAGTTTCAGTAGCATCACTTTGGTTCTTAGTCTTTCATTTGTTTTGTTTGTTGCTTTTTTGTCATTAAAAAATAAAAGGGTCATGTTAACTTGTGCCCTTAGAACACAAGTTAAGAAACTAAAAATGGAATTAAAAAGTAACTTTTATATTGAAAAGAGAAAATTCACAACTTTTAATGTATTGAATGCACAATTTCCAAGAAGAAGTTTCTATATTTAGTTTCTAAATTTGTGCCCTTGGGGCACAAGTTAACATTTCCCAAAATAAAAATATATAAAATTTATTTCAAACATGCATTCACCCGTCATAGCATTATTACAAATTTGATTGAACTCTCATAAAAAAAAAAACCAAATTCTCCAAGCAAACATATTAATGGACCACAAGTAGGGATCAACTGATACGACGACATATGGTAATCCCATCACCTATCGAAAGTTGACAAATCTCAATCCTAGAATCTTGAGCTAGATATTTATTGAACTCAATCACATAATCACGTAAATACCTAACGAAATCCAAATCCAACAAAGGTGCATCAGGAGGAGCAACCAGTGATCCCCACCATAAGGTGTTATCGTATCCGATCAATCCTCCAACTTTCACAAGATCAATTAACCTCTTGTGATAGTTTAAGTAGTTAATCTTATCGGCATCCACAAAAACAAAATCAAATACCCCCTTGTTATTTTCCTGCAAAATTAATGGACACCAATTCAATTAATCATAATATTTTGAATTCTAAGTTTTTAATTCTAGAATTGATGCACACACATCTTGAAGAAGTTCATCTAAAAGAGGGAGAGCTTCTCCTTGTCTAAAGTCAATCTTGTGAGCCACTCCAGCTTTTTCAATCATGGGCAATCCCAGCTCATAGTACTCACGATTCATGTCCACAGCCAACACCTAATAAAATAAATCAACCGTGAGTCACACATTAATTAATTAGTGACTTTTTTGAAGGAATTTAATTAATGATTTTTAGATGTGTGTGTGTCTATATATATATATTTTGACTGGATATTAATTTAGTTTTAATTATATATATATTCTGTGTTAGGCTTTTTTCTTATTTTCATTCTAAGAAAATTCACTTTTTTATACAAGAGTTTCTTCTGATTTTTTTTGGTGCATCTTTTTTACTTTTAAGAAGCAAGAGAAGGTTAAAAAAAAATCTTGCCCAAACAAGCTTGTAACTTTGTAACTTTACCTTTCCATCGGAGGGAAGAGCAAGAGCAGTGCAGAGAAGAGAGTAACCGGTATACACACCAATTTCCATTGTGTTCTTGGCATTGATGAGCTTAATCAGCATGCTTATAAGTTGTCCTTCATCAGCAGGTATAGCTAAAAGACTCCTATTTTATAACATTGATTATTAAATAGTGGATATAATCACACATATTAAGTATACAGAATTATAAATTTGAACCCACACTCGAAGACCATAAATATGCAATCTTTAATCTTTTACAATAAGTTGTACTACTTACCTGGCAAAATACATTAAAATAAACAAAATGATGTTACCCTTATTCAAAAGAGAAAAGTTTTACAACATTGATCATATTGAATAATTAAAGCAATTTTTTATGAAACGCGTGAAGTTTTTTTTTTTTTTAGATGTATGAGACGCGTAAAGCTCGAATGGTCATTTGTTTGTGTCATGTGAGCTGATCCTTCCTTTGTGGTAAAATATTTCTAGGTGGTTGGGTTGGACCCTTGTGATCCCTAGGGGTTTGATGAGTCTGGTGACTAATTTTTAGGGGAATGGGTTTGGGCGTCAGTCTAGGATGTGTATGACTCTTGTTTGGTAGTCTGTCCTCTGTTGTATAGTTCATCTGAAGGTCTTAGAATGATCTTATCTTCTATGAAAAACAACCTCTATTGAAAAATTGATGAATGAGGTGAAAGTTTTATCTTGGAAGTGGTTCTTAGGAAAAAAATTCTGATATCTCATGTACTTATTAAGAGAGGGAAGTGGCCCCAGGCTTGCTTTGGGTGATCGGGGATTGGTATGGGCAGGCCTCTCTCTAGTTGACAGGGTGCTATACACTAATACACGGTCCTTTCCCTTGTTAGTTAGAGTCCACTTATCATTGCAGGTTTGCTGGTGTTTTCTGGCTAAGGAGGTGTTGTGTTGATGAGTTGTTCGGTCTTAGAGAGTTTTTGTGGAGTTTAGCCTTGTGGGGCATTGCATTTTGATTTTGTTGTATTGATTTTTTACTTGGTATGGTGTTTTGGACTATATATTATATAAAAAAACATATATTCTAGACGATCTGAAAATTTCAGATCCGGCTTTTCTAAAGTGGACAACTCACTTTAGAGTGTAAAATGAATAATATCAGCGGTTAATTATTAAATCAAATGTAGATATTGTAGGTACATAATAACAAAGAGGAGTGTTATAAACAGTATTTTTTTAACACTCTTTCTAACATTTACTCTTTTATTAGGTAAAATTCATGTGGGTACCAAATATTGAGAATGGTTCCTCGCATAAAACGGTGAGACTCACATGAATTTCACCCAATAAAAGAGTGGGTGCCAGATAAAGTACGAAAAAAGAGTGTTTCTAACATTTGTCTTATAACAAAACATGAATTTGTTTAAATAAGAACCCTTAATTTTCTCACCATACTCAATTTAGAAGAACCAAATCAAAAAAATTCTTGTGTTGTTGTAACTTTGTCACAAAGTTTGCTCAAGAAACACATGTACAAAAAATCAACATAAAGTATGCTTAGAACTTTTTTTTTTTTTTAGATGTCATTTGAAAGTTTAAAGTAATATTAATTATTATTGTCAAAATTATAATCAGTTATTTACTGTTAAAAAAAATACATTGATCTGAAAATATATAATATATAGGTTATTAAGAGATCATAGCATGGAAAATTTAAATTATTATATTAAAACTATTAACATAAATATTTTTTTTTTTGAAGAAGCATAAATATTTAAAATTGAAATCACAACTATATAAAAATGAATAGAAGTGGCATAATCTATTTCTTTAGGAAGAAGTAGTATAATCTTACTCTATCCGTTGTTCTGTCATCTCACGGAGCTCCTTCAAGCACGGGTGCTCTCTTGGAAATACACTGGTATCAAGTATATACTGCACAATATGATACAAGTGTTTTTTTTTTCTTAAGGAAAAACAAAAGTTTTTAATTAATTAGAATATTAGAGACTTAGGCTCTATTTGCTAAGAAAGAATAGATCGGTTACGTTAGTTGCTGACCAATGGCTGATATACCAACTTAAATTTGATAGGTGATAAGTTAGTTGATTATAAATATAAGATAAGTTAGCTAATGGAATTTGTAATATTTCATAAACTTAACAATTGAATTAGCTGATAACTTAATGTATATTTTTCTTAATTATGATAACAAGATTTTTTTTTTGAGATTTTTTTTTAAGAAGTTAAATTAACCTACCGGAAGAAAAATGTTAAGATATAAGATTTAAGCTATTTGAAATAACTTATCAAAACTACTAGTTTGTTAACGAGATGCGAGAATAATAACAATAATAGTAAAAAAAACAGAATGAAAACGACACAAGATTTAACGTGATATTCAACAATGTGCTAACTAATCCACGAGGAGAGTCACTGAAAAGAATTCCACTATAATCGATGATCACATGTACTGAATAATAGAAGTAATACCAGTTATAGCAAAACCCACTAACTATTGGTGTAAGAAATACTAGCACAAAATGTCTTTATTTATATTGCCAAGTCTTTTGCATATTTCTTCATATTCTTCGATGTGAGATTTTTTCCCAACACTAATTCAAGACATATTTCAACAAATCTCCACCTTGACTTGAATCATCTCTAGATAACTAGATGTACCAAATGTACTCGAAGTACTAGATGTGCCAGATGCATTACACAAAATGCCTAGATGAGTCTGCTCTGCTTAGGCTTTTCCCCTCCAGGGGCAATCAACATCTTCTAACATTGAGCAATTTCAAACAATGTTGAAACTTGATAAACATATTAGTTAGGTTGTCTGTTGTACCCACTTTGTTTACATTGATCCTTTTCTCAGTTATCATCAAATGATATCTTACATCAATGTTTTTTGTCCTCTCATGGTGAACTTCATTTTGGTTAAGCATGTTGCACTCAAACTGTCATAGTACAATGAAGCTTAATCGTGATGTAGACCTAAGTCATTGACCAATCCTTTTAACTAGATTCCCTCCTTAGAAGCTTTTGTGAAAGTTATATACTCTGTCTCTGTAATAGACAAAGTCGTTGTAGGATGCAAAGTAGCCTTCCAACTCACAATAGAACCACCAAGAGTGAACACAAAACCGATCATTGATCTTCTACTGTCTACATCTCCAACATAATCAGAGTCTGAGTAACCATATATTAGACACTAACTATCACAACCATAACTGAGACCAACATCATATGTGCCACTGAAATAGCAAAAAAAATCCTCTTCACTGCTTGTCGGTGTTCCTTACCAGGGTCTCCCATGAACCTAGCGACAACTCTAACTGCATGTGCAAGATCCGGTCTAGTGCATACCATAACATACATCAAGATTTCCATCGTACTAGCAGAAGAAACACATGCAAATGCTACATACATATGTGCATTTGAAGCACTAAGAGTATTAATAGGCTTAGCAGTAGCCATTCCAAACCTTGATAGAGTCTTCTAAATATATCCCTTCTGTGACAAGAAAAACTTCTTTTGTCTTCTATCCATATAGATCTATATTCCCAAAATTTTCTTAGCAGCACCCAAATCCTTCATTTCAAATCATGTACTGAGAAGCCCCTTTAGGGTTTGAATATCAGACTTTTTCTCTGTAGCTATCAACATATCATCTGCATAGAACACCAAATAGATGAAGGAATTGTCTTTGAGGTTGTTGTAGTTGACACAACTGTCATACAGACTCCTCGAATAGCCAATCTCAATAATGTAGCTATTGAACTGCTTATACGACTGCCTTGGAGAATGTTTCAATCCATATAAGGACTTATTCAACTTGCAAACATAATCCTCTTTTTCGGGTTCCAGAAAACTGGCTGAGTCATGTATATCTCCTCTTTCAACTATCCATGTAAGAAAGTTGTCTTCACATCTAGTTGTTCGAGCTCCAAGTCCTAATGTGCAACTATATCAAGTAGCACCCTGATGGAAGTGTGTCTAAGTACTGGTGAGAATATCTTGTTATAGTTCACTCCCTCTTTTTGACTGAAACCTCTAGCAACTAACCGAGCTTTATACTTGATTCCCTCAACTTGTGACAACCCTTCCTTCTTCTTAAACAACCATTTACAAGTCAGTACCTTTTTCCCCAACGTTCTTCTTGATAACTCTCAAGTTTGATTCTTCTGGAGTGACTCCATCTCATCTCCCATATCATTAAGTCATAGGAAAAATTTAGTACCAGTAATAGTTTCCTTGCAGGTGGATGGCTCATGAGGATGCACTTCCTCTGCAAGCTGGAAAGCATAGTAAACCATGTCATCATAGCCATACCTTGTAGGAGGTACCCTAAACTTAGCTCTTTTAGGACGATTAAGAGCTATATTGTGATATTCCCCTGGTGATAATGGAACAACTGATGCTTATGCCTCTGAATATGACCGAGGAAAGCCCTCATCTGCTTCACAATTAGCCTCAATTTCTCTCAGCTCCACATTCTTATCAACACCACAATCTTCCGGAATAATGGATTTCACCGTTGGGTTAAACATGGAATTTTCATAAAAAACAAATATTCCTACTTAAAATAACTATCCTCTCAGATGGGGACCAATGCTATATCCTTTCACACAATCCTCATAGCCTACAAGTAGCCCCTTCTTCTCTCTTAGCTCCAACTTATCCTCATTGACATGATAGTATACCGTGCAACCAAAATATCTCAATTAGAGGAATAAAATGATTTCCTATACCACAATTCATAAGGAGTTTTCAAATTTATACATGTGGGAGGTCCATGATTTATCAGATAACATGTTGTGTTTAACTGCTTCAACTCAAAATGTTTTTGTTAACCCAGCATTCGAGAGCATACACAGACTCTCTCCATAAGTTACTGATTTATACGTTCTACTACACCATTTTATTGAGGTTTATTCCTAATGGTATGATACCTGACCATCCCCTCAATCTTCCAAAACTCATTAAACTCAGAACAACAAAATACCAAACTATTATTAGTTCACAACATCTAGACCTTTTCCTAGTTTGATTATCCACTTATGTCTTCCATTACTTGAAGTTCTTGAAAGCGTCACTCTTATACTTCATTATGAATAACCCGGTCATCCTTGAATAATCATCAATCAACGATAGAAATTTCATGTGACGCCCCAAGGCCTCCACATGTGAAGGCCCCCAACAATCTCCGTGGATGTAATCTAGTGTGCTCTTTGTTCTATGAATCACTTTAGGAAACTTGTTTCGATGTAGTTTCCCAATAACATAGTGTTCACATAATCCAAGATCCTTTATCTTGTTCCCACAAAGAAGATCATTTTTAGCTAGAATTTGCATCCCCCTCTCACTCATATGCCCAAGCCTCATATGCCACAACTTCGTCATATCTTCATCGTCAATCTCGGAGGAAGCAACAACAACATAATCAGATAGCGTAATACCTTGTAGAAAGTACAGAGTACCCCGCTTCACACCTTTCAAAATTACACTTGAATCCTTGCAAAATTTATAACTCCACCTTCACCTTTGAAACTAAACCCCTTCTTATTCAAAAGACTCAAGAGATATCAAATTATTCGTCATGTATGGAACACGTTTAACTTGTGTACAAAATTTACCATTATGAGTCTTAATCTTGATAGAGCCCATCCCAACCACCTGGCAGACAGAACTATTGGCCATAGAAATATTGTCACCATTCAATTACTCATAGGTTGAAAACCATTCTCTCTTAGGATAAATATGATAAGACGCTCCAGAATCCAAAACCCACACATCGGTGTAATATGTGTGCCCATCAGTAACTAAGGTGATATCCTATTCGAAATGTGTACTATCCTCGGCAACAGAGACAATACATAATGCCTTATCTTGTTTCATCTGCCTCTTCTTGTGGCAATCATGCTTCCAACGCCTCTTCTCCTTGCAGTAATTGCAAATATCAGTCGGTTTCGGACCCCTACTGAATCGTTTCTTAGAGAACTTCTTTTTCCTTGATTTACCATATCCCTTATTGTCGTTTGCTACTGGCCCAACAACCTGACTATGCGAAACAATGTCATTACAGCTATGTCGTAATTCTCTACTGTGAAGAACATACCTAACTTCTTCTAGAGACAACGAGTCTTTACCACTAATCAAAGACTCTCTAAAGTTCTCATATGACAATGGTAGAGGAACTAACAAAATCAAGGCAACCATCATCAATCTTAATATCAATATTACGCATATATAATAATATTAAATTCAATTGATCTAAATGTTCAATCAAGGACATGCCTTTATTCATACGCAAACTGAACATACGTTGCTTCAAGAGAAACTTGTTGGTTAAGCTCTTCGTCATGTATAGACTCTCTAGCTTACACTACAGACCATCATCGGTATCCTCTTCAGTAACCTTAATGATGATATGATATTTCAAAGCAAGGAGCAAAGTAGAATGTGTCTTCTCCTCCCAAGTGGCGATATCAACAGGTAGAGGATTTGGCGCAGACTTTAACAAAGGTGTCCATAAACCTTGTTGTTTAATCAATGCCCGGATCTTGATCTGCCACAAACTAAAATTATTCCTCCCAGTGAACTTGTCGACTTTTAAACTTTTACCTCCAACCATCGTTCTCGTCTAAACAAATCGGAACCAACTTATAACGGGATGCGAGAATAATGACAGTAATAGTAAAAGACATTATGAAAACGAGACAAGATATAACGTGTTATCCAGCAATGTGCTGACTAATCTACGGGCTGAAAAAGAATTCCACTATAATCGATGATAACAATACCGAAACCGAATAGTAGAGACAATTCTAATTCAAAACATATTTCAACAAAGTTGTTGATTTTTTTTTTTCTTGCCAACAAATTTATTTTAAGAAAAATGTTAACGAGTGCTGCTCCAGGGCACTATTTAATGGTCTTAAATAGTAACTTTTTTTATGAAAATTTATGGGTTCACATTAAAATTTAAACTATTCGACTTTTTTAATGAATAAGTTCCTAATTTAGAATGTTCGTTGATGAGTCCCTTATTCTAATCATATATAATTTATAATATAAATTGTGTTGCCAAACAAAGAGCTTTCGTAACCGACAAAAATATATCATGAACAAGCTCATAAAAAAATATCTTAAACAAGATTTCACATACAGTTTAAAAAAAAAAAAAATTGTAAACAGAAGTATGAAATTTCGACGTGTCAAAAGAATTTATTAAATCAAAATAGATATAACTGTGTTGTGGATTGGATACCTGATATAGTGCATCACTTTGAAGGAGAGTCTTGCGAGCGAGATTTCTGTATAGAACGGATTGGTTTTGTTGTTTCTCTTCATTATCGTCAGTCATCATCTCTTGTGTACTTAACTTTATTAATGTATATTTTTGGACTATGATGAAGAATTAAAGCTCCAAAAAGCTGTCAATTTTATTTTTTTTGAAATAAAAAAGCTGTCAAATTTATGTTGGTGCAGTTTCTAGCAATTTAAAATACTTGAAATTATTGCTGCAAAAAATCAAATTTGAACACACTTACACACAACAATTTTGGCAGATGAAAAATTGTGGTGAGTCGCGGATTAGAACATTCTCTTTAAGACTTTTTGCGGCTTTGTCTTAATGGTGTAAAAATTCTTTCTGACAGCAAGTTTTTTTCTTCACATCGTTAAGATTTCATCCTTTATTCCAATGAAACACGTACACCTATCTCTTCATTTACAAAACCATCTTCATTTCTTTTTTAAACCAATGTTTTGCTTCTTGCAAAAGAATTCGGTGTGTATACTATTAATTAAAATTAAATCCCTACCGGCTAATTTGTGCAATTCATAACGATAAAGAATTCAATAGCAGTGATATAAATTAAGGATGTTAAAGAAATAGCATTAAAACCTAACGTAAGAATGAAATACAAACATTCAGCATTTAGAAATGTTGAATGTTACGATACGATTTTCGTGAAACCACGGGACCGTGCATTCCTTCAAATAACTGTTTCATACTTTCACATTTTATTTTAATTGATTGATACTATTTGATTAAAATAGGTGGTGCAACCACGTACATAATTGTCGGTTTCGTTGGTGAATTTTGTCGTGTATTATAACATCTCTTATTTATAAATGTTAACCCGAACGTAATATTAACCTTAAATTTAACCTAATTCGATCGCCTGATTTTATTATATTAAACATATATTTAATTTAATCAAAATGTTAATCTCTTACTTATCTCTTATTTCTAAATGTTAACCCGAACGCAATATTAACCCTAGATTTAATCCAATTCTATCACCTGATTTTACTATATCAACCTTATATTTAATTTGATCAAAATGTTAATCTCTTATTTATCTCTTATTTCTAAATATTAACCTGCACGCAATATTAACCTTAGATTTAACCCAATTCTCAAAATGTTAATCTCTTATTTCTAAATGTTAAACCGAACGCAATATTAACCTAGATTTAATCCAATTCTATCGCCTGATTTTACTATATTAACCCTCGATTTAATTTAATCAAAATATTAATCTCTTACTTATCTCTTATTTCTAAATGTTAATCCGAACGCAATATTAACCATAGATTTAACCTAATGATATCGCCTGATTTTACTATATTAACCTTAGATTTAATTTAATCAAAATGTTAATCTCTTACTTATCTCTTATTTCTAAATGTTAACCCGACGCAATATTAACCCTAGATTTAACTCAATTTTATTGTTTGATTTTACTATATTAACCCTAGATTTAATTTAATCAAAATGTTAATCTGTTGCGTATAAATGTTAACTCGTCTCGCTATACTTAACCTAATTTTTCCATCCACACTTTTGCATTTAATGTTTATTTAAAGTAAAATAAAATTATGTTCTTAATTATATGCTATTTTTTTTGAAATCTTTTACTTATAAATGTTAATTTGTCTCGCTATCTCTTACTTATGCATTTAATGTTTATCTAAAGTAAAACAAAATTATGTTCTTAATTATATGCTATTTTTTTGGAAATCTCTTACTTATAAATGTTAACCTGTCTCGCTATCTCTTAATTATAAATGTTAACCCGTCTCGCTATACTTAACTTAATTTTAACCTAATTTTTATGAAATACTATATGACAATCATGACATTCATTTAAACTATTTTGTTACCTATTACCGACAAATATTATCTTCGATATGACCCGTGCGTTAGGACGGGTCAATGGTCTAGTTATTCATTAATAACACTACATCTACATGTATATATGTCATGTAGGTACAACTCTTTTAAAGCCGCAAAGACATTAATGTATAGTGTGAGGTTTGAATCCTAAATTTCACATTTCTTCACATTTAAGATGAGTAAGTCCAACCAACAGACTACTTAAGAAATTACATGCACATTAGCTAAAGTCGTCATAATATCTTAAGAAAAAAAAGTCGTCAAAATATAGAAAATAAATTTAAACAATATAGTCATATAGAGTGCCTATTAATCTTAGGGGAATACATTTGTGCCCTAAAGATGTAAGTTTAGAAACTAAACATGACTCTTTATCTTAATAATTTATCTTAATAATTAAGAAGGTTGGTATGTTCCTTTATGATTCGTATGAGTGCAAATGGGTTAAGTTGGGTCAAGCTTTGTACGGTCTAAGCCTTGCTTGCTTAAAAGATTATAGGTTTAAGTTTATCCTATTATCCGTCATAGATTCATTTTTTAGGTATGACCTGACATTTTTAAAGGTCTGATGAAGCCTATTTAAAAACTTATTTTGAGGATTATTTGCAACACTTATTCCAACACACGCTTTTCAACACACTTTGTTTAATTGGTTATAATTCACATGTGTTCCACCAAATCATGTGGGTCCCATATAAATTTGACGGATCCCATGTGAATTTTAATCAATCAAAGAAAGTGTGTTGAAAATCGTGTGTTAGAATGTGTGTTGCTAGTATTTCTCACCTTATTTTATACTTAAGCCTATCAACACACATAATCCTAGTACTAAATTTGCCAAAACTTATGAAGGCCTAAAGTACATGGATATGTATGCTATTAAATAATGAAATCTTACGAAAGTCTTATCACACCAATATATCTGCTACTAAATAACCAATCATATGAAGGCTTGAGTTTATGAAAAAAAACTTCAACAATATCAATATTTGGAAAATAAATTATATACTAAAAAGCTTAATAGTCTGGCCTGCTTAATATATAGGCATTTTTGTAAGCCTTAGCCTGACCTATTTAATTAAATATGCTTTATAAAAAGCTTGAGTCTGACCTTATTAATAAACTAAATGAGTCGAGGTAGGCTTTAAATAGGCTAGACCGTAGGCCCCTGTCGGACGGCTTGATTATTCCCATCCCTAATCATTTGTTAATGACACCAACTAACCCTATAAATTTGTTCAGATTTTTATGCAGCTCACAATGTTTATTGTCCATTTTATGTAGTTATTTTTTTTTCCCATTTACTACTTTGGACATAATTATTCTTATGTTTAAAGACGATACCTTTACACCAAGTCAAATTAAACGATTCAAGAAATATGTAATATTAGCTCTACCATCTTTTTTTAGGGGAGCTATACCATCTTTTTCTTTATTTAATTTGCATAATGAGACACTATATATTATAAGTAGAAACAAATTACAAATGCAATCATCTAGGAACAATTTTCAACTGCTCAAACAAATTTGCATAATGATATTGGTTGGAATATTATGTTTTACGTTCTTGATATCTCCTTTCAATTTGTTGTAAGATCTTGATTTTGACAATCTTAGCTCCAATGGATCAGGTGCAACAACCTCATGTTCTTTGTAGACTATCGTCATAAGGTATATTCTTCTGCACCAATAAAATGTAAATTTCATATTAATGTGTTCCCTATTAATCCTGTTTTCAAGGCACTACCATACCAATAATTACTGCGTAACTGCCTATGTGATCAGCATGATTATTCCTAAACATTCAACAACAAGCAATCAAACCATGTATGTCAGATAAAGCTCTATCTCAATTGCCCTTAATCCAATTTAATGTTGTAGGCAGACAGTTCACTTATATGATAGTAGGAGACTTAGGAGGTAAAGTTTTGACACTATAAAAGCTTTCAGCACGCTGAAATCAGTAATAGAATGATTAGAGCACTTGTGAGTATCTATCATTACCAGAAAGAGAAACACTAGATATAATTTTAGCAATTGATGACTTCCAATGAATTGAAGCATTATAGAATCTGAGCTGGTTCCTTACATACCAGGTGACATTAATAATGTTTGTAATAGCAGATAGAAATTGTGACTTTACATTGAGGTGGCCAAAGTTTATCCATAACATTCAATGTTTCACAATAAGTTTTCTCCGTATTTCCTGCGAACAAATATCCGCAGTAATACCTGGGGATTTCGCTGAGAATATTGCTAGTTCATGGTGATTTCCTGTGGATTCTGTGGTGACAGTAAAATCCTAAGGTAACTTACACATTTCCTACGGATTTACATGCGGAAATTGTTGATAAACAGCAATCCGTACGTATCGGTGACAGTAAAATCCTAAGGTAACTTACACATTTCCTACGGATTTACATGCGGAAATTGTTGATAAACAGCAATCCGTACGTATCTTACTCTCCTTTTTTGATACATCTTTATATTTGGAGGATAGCTAGTAATTATAGGGACTTTATTAGGTGATGTTAGTGGAGGATACATCTTTAATCTTATATTTGGAGGATACATCTTTAATTTAATCTTTTGGACAGATCTGCCTTTGTTTATTAAAGAATATATACTACACTAAGAATAAAATTAGTATGCCTAATTGTAGGTTTACCAACTTTGAGGAGGCTTTGGTTTATGTCATCCTCCTTTTATTTCCTCTCTATTATTTGAATGAATTTTGAGGTTGCAGCACTTTGGTATATAATCCTAAATTAACAAGGGAGTCACATGTGTATATAAATAAATATAAATACTCCATTATTTTTTATTAAAAATATAAAAAATATAAATTAAAAAAAGGGTTTATATGAATATAAAATATAAAATATATAAATATAAAAAAGGGTTATAAATAAAAAATATAAATATAAAATATAAATTATTTTTTAGGAAGTTTATTTTTAACTTAACTAGCAACAAATTCGTGTTAAGCACGGGACCCGTGTTCCGCACGGGCTAGGCGTCGAAACGTGGGTTATATGTTAAATGTTATTTGCATTTAGAAAAAAAAATTAATGATGAAGCTGAAGTTAAATATAAAAACATTAAAATAGTTGTCGTTAAATATTATAAAGTGTTGGATTTAACATAAGTCAAAATATTACAAATAATAGAGATTGCGTTAATGATAAAGATGACGTTAATGTGACCGTGTTTTTTTATTTATCATTTACGAATCCTTAAAAAATTATATCCTTTAAAAATACTTTTATTTTTTATATAAACTCAATTTAACTAATTACAAACATTAGAATAGTCATAACTAAATATTATAAAGTGGCAAACTAAAAATATGGTAAAATATTAAAAAAAAAAAATACGATGTTTAACTAATTACAAACATTGGAATAGTCATAACTAAATATTATAAAGTGGAAAACTAAATATATGGTAAAATATTAAAAAAATACGACGTTAACTTTCCAAATGACGAATCTCAAGCATAAACAACTTATACCGCTGTTTTGGGACATCGGTATTATTTTAGCAAAGGAGAAAACAAACGAATCCAATGGTAATATTCTAGCAAATAGCGCATCGAAAGAGGTTCCACTTGAACTCCTCGTGACCGTGGTTGCTAAGAATGTGGTTGATAACAGTCAGAATAAATTGGTAATTGTCGAAATAGGTAATGATAAGAGGCAGAACAAACCCGTGGATGATCTCTCTAACTATCCTTCCCATAGTTGCCTAGTTTGCAAAAAGACCTTGAGTTGGTTCAGAAGTTGATGAATAATAAAAATATTGATTATAAAGTCTCATCCACTACTTACATCTCAAAGATCCAGAACGAAGAAAAAATTCAACCGAGTTGCGTACCAAACCCGCTTTCGGGGTTCACCTTCTTTCATTCCTCAAATAATATTTTTTATTGGGATATTCGACATATAGATCCAATGGTTTCTTTTGACCAGGTTCATTCGCTGCTCATCGCCGTCGGTCAAGAATCTGATTGGAGAAAGATTCTACAAGCACTTAGCTGACTTTTAGATATCGTTTTGGTCTGCCGATGTATCCCTTTTCTTAATTTGTTTTTCCGATTTTCTTCTCTTTTCGAGGATTTTGGTTTGGTCTCCACTTATGTATATTTTTCCACTTTTTTATTTTATATATTATAAATAAGATTGTATCATTGTTAATGAAAAAAAAGTCGTTCGTTATGGAAGAACATATTTATTGAAAAAATAAAATATGTTAAAAAAAATATTTTATTTGTGGATTAAAATGAAGGTATAATAGAAAAAAGAGTTTCAAATATTCACTTTCATAATTTCATTTTTTTTAAAGACGCTTTTTTAATTTCATGTTACCATTCTAAAACGATAGTTAAATAAAAACAAAGGGAGTAATATTTAGAGAATAAATGATTTTGACATTCAATAATTTAGAGATTGTTTTTATATAGTTTTTGAGTTGAGCCTGTTTGGTACGAATTAAAATAAAAATGATTTTGACATTCAATAATCTAAAGATTATTTTCTAGGGATTAATAATTTATTTTGTTTAGATACAACTATATAAAAGGAATATTTTGTTTCAAATTAATCTCAATCTTTCCACAAATATTTTTTCTCTCCTCTAAATATGATTTTTTGTTACAAAAGACACTGAAGGATAAAAATATGCTTAGGTGTCAAGTAATTAACATGGGACAATATTGTGCTTTTGCTAGTTATTAACTTTCATATATAGAGAATAGATAATCTACAACAATAAAAAAAAAATTATAATATGACATGGTGGCCTGACTTTTTTTATTCTCCTTTGTTTTCGAAAATGTTTAGATCTACAAGTTTCAATGTGTCTTGTTTGTCTACACTCTAGTTTTTCATGCTCAAAAGAGCTTTTATGCTTGCTTATTCATTTAGGGAGTTGTTGGCACTTGGATTTTGATATTATGCAGACGGTCGATTCATTAATTGTTTTTCGCAGAGGTTCACTTTTCATATTTGTTTAAAACTGATTACGCGCCCGTATACGGGTTCACTTGCTTATTAGTGAATTTTTGTTAGGGTAGATTTGAGTCGATCCAATTGGACTGATTTATTATGTTGTATCCCCTGTTTTTTGTTATACCTGAGTCAGGTCTAATGTCTTTAGACTCTTTATCTATTTCTTTTTATTTAATATAATTCTTCTTTTGACTAAAAAAAAGATAAAGAAAAAACAAAGGCAAATTAATTTTAGAAAACAAGCAATATTAAAAATGTGTAATTTTGTGAAAAGTAGGTATATGCTGTAATAAATATTTTGTACATTTTTTTAACTCTTTATATATTTAAAAGTTGAATTATAAGAAAATTTGTTTTGATTGGTATTAAGATTAAGTTTGTTTGTTTTATCGAGTGAATTTGTTTTAATTTGATTTTAGGAGGAAAAAATAGGGAGAAGTTGAAACAAAAGACACAAAAATATATAAATTAAGAAATCGTAAGATTGTATTTTTGGTAGACATTAAGTTTCATAATTTTTTTTGGATACAAAGTTTCATGATTAGAGAATTAGAGAAAAAAAGATTGTAATTTTTTTTAACTCTATAAATATTTAAAAGTTGAATTATAGGAATATTTGTTTTGATTTAGATTAAGATTAAGTTTGTTTGTTCTTTAAAAATATATTAAGTTAGTGTGTTTTATCAACCGAGTTTATTTTAATTTATTTTTAGGAGAGAAATTATAGGGAGAAGTTGAAACAAAAGACGCAAAATGATATAATTTTGAGGACGAGTAAAAAATTTAAGAAGGGGTGTGATTGTATTTTTGGTAGACATTAAGTTTCATATTTAGATAATAGATTATAGGTTTAATCCAAACTTGAAGCATTAATCGGTATTAAATGTATTAATCCGCGCTTAATGACTTATTATGACAGAAATTGAAGAAAAAAAAATAATTAAAAGCAAAACGACGTCGTTTTAGTTAAGTAAAAAGCAAAAAGAAAAAAAAAAGGAAGAACCGGTCTGACCATCAACTCGGCCGAGTCAGCGGGTTTTACCGGGTTTTGACCGGTTCTCGCCGAGTTAACTGCATGACCGATCCAAATGTTGGCTCAAACCGGTCTGACCACCGAGTCCTGGTCCGACCGGCCGGTCCGAGCCGAGTTTCAAAACTATGAGTGAGAGAGAGAGAGTTGTACAAAAATGGTTGTACAAATATCATTTTTAATAAAATAAATAAAACTTGTTAACTTAACTTTTAAAAAAGTACTATACACGAGATAATTTGTCGGGGACAAAAATCCTAGATAATTATTATACAAGTGTCAAGTTGTTGATAAAAATTACAAACTTCAATAAATCATTCACACGATGTGATGTGAGTATTTTGCTAGTTTGGTAAGAAGATTGATCAAATTCTTCTTTACCGTTGTGGTTAATTAGCCAAACAACCTGAAAGTTTATTAATTGTGGTAAATTAGATAAACTAGGTGAAACTTTTCTTCCAAATTAGAGAAACTAGCTGGAAGTTAAAGAAAATATACTCTACATTTTAACTAAGAAAATATTTTCTTCTTTTTTTAAAAAAAAATGATGAAAGTTAATGTTAACTAAGAAATAAACTCTACATTTTGAGTTTATAGACGAAGTAGAAAACACTTTTTGTAAACTCACGCACACAATTGTGAAAATTTTGAATCTAACTTATATTTAAGTATCTAAGTTTTATTGGGTTATGCAGCTCATGCTAACAAATACCTTAATGATACATGTTAAAAAAGTCAAAAATAGTAGGTTGGCATTAAAAATTATAACTTTCAAACTTTTATAATGTTGAATTCATCACTTTTCAACTTGATATTTTTATTTTTGTTTCCTCTTAGTGAGAAAATAAGGGGTGAATTTAAAAATAAAAATAAGGGATGAGAAAATACTCTACATATGTTGTCCTACAAAATTTTTACTACTATTATTGTTGTTTTTTTACAATTTTTTAATTAAAGCAATATAAAATATTATTTCTGATACATGAGATGCACGGGTGCAGTACTCAAGTAAAGAAATATTGGACCAACCAATCTTGACCAAAAATAGTATAAGATAGTTGGTCTTGGTCCCCTCCCATGTGTCTCATCAAAGCTACTTGTTCATGGATTCAATCAAAGTGATCTCCACAACAACAGTTCAAGCACCAATTCACAACAATAATCTCAACTCCAAAAGATAAGATAATTGGTCTTGGTCCTTTTATCTCTTCAAAGCTGTTTCTTCATGGATTCCATCAAAGTGATATGCACAACAACAATTCAAGCACCAATTGCCAACAATAATCTCAACCCAACTGATTATCAGATAATCGATTTAACACCATGGGATCTTCAATTCCTCCCAGTTGAAACCATCCAAAAAGGCCTTCTTTTCCACCAAACCATTCCAAACCAAAACCAAATCAACCATTTGAAACAAACCCTTTCTACAACACTTTCCTATTTCCCACCCTTAACAGGCCGTCTTATAATCACCCAACACAATGTAACCACAAACAACAACAACAACACATCATGTTCCATCATTTGCAACAACCTTGGTGCTCTCTTCATACATGCCAAAGCCGAAAACACAAGTGTTTCAGACATTCTTGAACCAAACTATGTTCCTTCCATTGTTCGCTCATTTTTCCCACTTAACGGAGTTAAAAACTACGAAGGCACTTCACAACCAATCCTTGCGGTACAAGTGACTGAGTTAGCTAACGGCATCTTCTTTGGTTTCACTGTCAACCATGCCGTTTTAGACGGCAAGTCGTTTTGGCATTTCGTCAATACTTGGTCACAAATCTCAAAAAACTCCCACAAAATAACCAAACTCCCTTCCTTCAAACGTTGGTTCACAAACGACGTTGAACTTCCAATACGATTTCCTTTCACAAATACCGAAGCACAAAGTAGAAAACCGCCGCAGAACTTACCTGAAAGAATTTTCCATTTCACAAAGGAGAAAATTGCGAAACTGAAATCAAAAGCAAATGAAGAAACCAAAACAGAGAATGTTGAAATCAAAATATCTTCGCTTCAAGCATTGTTATCACATGTATGGCGATGTGTTGTTCGATGCAAAAAACTCGATCCAGAAGAAGATTTTCGTTACGTTTTAATCGTAGGTGTTAGACCAAGGATGATTCCTCCGCTTGACGAGGATTATTTTGGAAATGCAGCGATCATTGGTAATGTAACAATGAAAGCAGGGGAGATTCTGGAATGTGGGATTGGAAAAGTTTCATTGGAGATGAACAAGATGATTATGTTACATTCTGATGGGAAAATAAGGGATGATTATGAGTGTTGGTTGAGAATGCCGAAGTTGTTTGGGATTGGTAGTTTGGCAGGTGCTAATTCATTGGCGACGAGTAGTTCTCCGAGGTTTGATGTTTATGGTAATGATTTTGGTTGGGGGAAGCCGGTAGGGGTTCGAAGTGGAGGTGCGAATAAAAGTAAGGGGAAGATTACTGTGTTTGCTGGAGCCGAAGAAGGTAGCATTGATGTTGAAGTTTGTCTTTCTTTTGAGATATTGGAGGCTTTGGGAAATGATGCTGAGTTCATGGTTCCTAGTTCTAACTAATGTGACTGGTATTTTTTCTGGTCTGAAATTGTTTAGGATATGCTTGGGTGAACAATATTTAAGGATATGTAACTTTGCTGTTTCAATTATTTGGTTACTACTTGTTTGTACTAGTTTGTTCAATATTGTTGTATTTAAAAGCTTCTACTGAAGTAATATGTTCGAGAAATTCTGGCCAGTTACAATTTTTAATATATCTTTGCTACTTAATGGTAATGTTATCGATTTGAATAAATGAAATTATAAGCAGTTGAGCTACTTGTTAGGAATCTATATTCAAGAAATCTATTGAATAAATGAAAATGAATGAGATGAATGAATGAAAGAGTTCAATTAATGCATGTAAATACATGTATATTCGAATGCAGGGAATCCGGATCCGTGTATGTCACATTCTATTATCAATGATTTACATATTTTTCTAAATAATACAGTGTCTTAATTCTTTAGGTTTAGATTATGTAGTTTTGTATTTGGTTATGTTCTCAGTTAATACAATTTCTTGTACAATAAGTTTTGAAGTTTGAACATGACCAGATTTTTTATGAATGGTATTATCTTTGTCTCAACTACTAAAGGAATCTCCAAGCTATAAAATTTTAAAGTTATCACCACAAATTTCGAAGGAACCGAGCATCTCTGTAATAAACTGAAAGCTTTAACCAACTCAGCTGAGACCGATTCCTGTGAAACAGATTTTTGCAGCAGCTTATACGCTCCGATTTAACAGAGAACCCTGCTGCAGAATCATGTATGATGTATCCCTTCCCAATTGTCTGTCATTCCTGTTTGCACAACTGTCCCTTCCATGACATATTCTAATTCAAGCAGCTGATCTTTCTACCATACGAACAAAGATCACCTCTAGTTCTAGTGCTAAATTCACATTCACCTATAGGCTCCCTAGCTTCGGACACTGTTGCTTGGTTATTCACCTTAATACAGTAAAATCTTGGAAACCTGTTACCTGCCCTACAAAATAGAACTTTTAGCCCATCTATGAGACCAAAACAACATCGTGTCGGACACGACCACCGACGCATATAATCACACTGAATTATGTGATTTTCTCAAATTATTAGCACTGTTAGTGTCCGTGTCGTGTTCGGTGCCCATGTCCATATTTGTGCTTCATAGAGTGTCAATTAACTTCAAATCATGCCACCAAATTGAATCCCTGCTACTTGATGTAATTGAATAAAGAAGATAATCTATGTTTGAATGATGGTAAGTAAAAAAAATCTATTGAGAATTAAGGATAGAACTCAAGAAAACATATATTAAAATTGATGATATAATCAGTAATACAATACAACTATATACAAGGATATGTGATAACTCACCAAAACATAACCATATTGAAACAGGTTGTCTTTCTTTATAATTATTGTCGGATCTAAATGTTTATTTTTCTTGAGACTAAGATGTTTATTCTTACTCTCTTTCCATTGATTTAGTTTTCATGTCAATACTTACATTTCTTAATATATTTTTGGTTATCACATAACTTTTTAAAAAATAACAGTTGTTCAAGTAAGTAACACACCTGTTTCAAGATAATGAAATGCATGGCTTAGTTATAGTTTTCACACGAGACCGACAAGTTTTTTTTTATAAAAAGAAGTATACACCTACAATTATTAACCAAGAAAAAAAAAAATGCACCTACAAGAATCTATATTAATGTAAGATAGTTGGTTCATTTCTTTCCACTGTCTCTCTTCAACTATCCACACCATACACGTTACAGAAACACTATCATGGGTTCCATCAAATTGATCTCCACCAGTACAATCCAAGCACCCATCCATAACAACAATCATAACTCATCAGATTATCAGAAAATTGAATTAACACCATGGGATCTCCAATTCCTCCATCTTGAAACCATCCAAGCAGGCCTTCTTTTCCACCAACCCATTCCAACACCAAACCAAATAAACCATCTTAAACAAACACTTTCCTCCACTCTCAACTTCTTTCCACCCCTTGCTGGTCGTCTTGTAATAACACAAGACGATGAACATAACAACGCCACATGTTCCATCATTTGCAACAATCTTGGTGCACTATTCGTCCATGCCACAGCACAAAACACAACCGTCGCTGACATCCTTCAATCAAACTATACACCTCCAATAGTCCACTCATTTTTTCCACTTAACCGCGTTAAAAACCATGAAGCTACGTCACAACCAACTCTAGGAGTCCAAGTAACAGTGTTAAGTAACGGCGTCTTCATTGGCTTCACATGCAACCACGTTGTTGCAGACGGCAAGTCGTTTTGGCATTTCGTTAACTCTTGGTCCCAAATCTCAAAAGGTTCCCACAAAATATCAAAACTCCCTTCATTTCAAAGTTGGTTCCCAAGCGATATTGAAATTCCAATACACTTCCCTTTCACAAAAACAGAATCACAAAACCAAGGCAGCTCAGAAGAAAGCTTAGAATCCAAGTTAGCTGAAAGAATCTTCCATTTCACAAAGGAGAAAATCGCGGAACTGAAATCAAAAGCAAACGCCGAAGCTGGAACAGAGAAAACTAAAATAACTTCGTTTCAAGCACTATTATCTCACGTTTGGCGTTCCGTTGTTCGTTGCAAAAAACTCGATCCACAAGAAGATGTTTCTTACGTGTTGTTTATAGGTGTTAGACCAAGGTTGATTCCGCCGCTGGAAGAGGATTATTTCGGAAACGCAGTGGTGGTTAGTGTTGTGAGGATGAAAGCAGGAGAGGTTCTAGAGTATGGAATCGGAAAAGTTGCTTTGGAGATAAACAAGATGATTTCGTTACATTCTGATAAGATGATAAGGAATCATTACAAGTCTTGGTTAAGAACGCCAAGGTTGTTTCCAAGTGGTAGTCCTCCAAGTGGGAATTCGTTAGCAATCACCTGTTGTCCAAGGTTTGATGTTTTTGGCAATGATTTTGGTTGGGGAAAGCCCGTGGCAGTTCGAAGTGGGATTGGTAATAAGTATAATGGGAAAATTACAGTGTTTGCTGGTGCTGAAGAAGGTAGTATAAATGTTGAATTTTGTCTGTCTTATGAGATTTTGGAGGCTTTGGGAAGTGACACTGAGTTCATGGTTCCATGTTCTAAGTAATGCTTCCATGTTCTTTGGGAAATGATTCTGAGTTCATGTCATGTAGAAGCAACGCTTCAAATTGGAAGTGTATTTAGTGTCCGACACGTGTTAGTGTCGGAAACCAACACGACACTAGCACACATGGTTGTATTTAAACATTTATAGTTATGTGTTTACAAGTTGGTAACGTGTCTATTGTTCATGTTTGTGTTGGTGCTTCATATATATTATGTAATGAGTATAATGAAATGAGTTTAAGGTTTTAATTTGTGCAACTTGGATCATCACTTTGTAATTTTCAGTGTTACTTTATTCTGATGAAGAGACAAATCAGTGTGTATTTTAGGGAGAAACAAGTTTTTTTTTTTTTTGTCAAGAGAGAGGAATAAGTCTTATTTAGTCACAACTCTTTTTTTTGGTTACAATTTAGTCACAACTCTAAATAAAAATATATTTAGACACACACATAAATGAAAAAAATTAAAAAAGAATTACATCAGCGACATCTTACTTTTATCTTTTAAAAGGTAAAAGTAAACGGTGGCTTAACCTGATCAAGCCCTAACCAATTTATTTCTCTTTTAATTTAATTGAAAGATAAAGGATAAAATTAACACAAATTAAAAAACAGACATAAAATATATTTTCTTAAAGCAGAGTACAAGGCTTAACTTCAGCAAGCTCCAACCAACTTGCTCGGACATATTGCAACTTTAATTTCTTGAATCATGACCATATAGGTACACCCGTTGACAGTGACGAAGGTAGCAAAACTTTTACGTGAGAAACAATTATAAAGATATAAAATTAGTTAAAATTTAGTTTTAAAACTAACATATTAAATTTGACCCATAAAGAATAAATTTGACAATAATTTTAAACCGACAAATTAAATTTGACCCATAATGAATAAATTTGACAATAATTTTAAACCAACAAATTGTCACATTTTACAAATCATTGTTTTGCTAGAGATGAGTCATAAGTTTACGAGTTAAAAAATTGAATTCAACAACACTTCAAAGTGTCAAATTGGTGTTATGAGAGCCATTGAGACGGCTTTTCACATGAATTGGACAAATCTTTGGTTGGAATCAGACTCAATGTTGGTGGTAATGGCATTCTTCATTAGTGACATTGTTCCTTGGCCTTTAAGAAATAGATGGCTTAATTGCAAGAAGCTTTTGTTTAACATGCATTTTGTTGTTTCTCATATACTTAGAGAAGGAAAATATTGCGCTGATTCTCTTGCAAACTTTGGCTTAGGATTGTTTTCTTGCGAATCAACTCCACCCTTTATTTCTTGTTTTTTGGTTCAAAACAAGTTAGGTATGCCTAACTATAGATTTGTTTCTTTTTGAGGGTATTGACTTAGTCCCCGCTTTTGTGTATATTTCCTCTCTTTTAATGTTATTTTTGATTGCTGCTCTTTGCTGCAGCCTTTTTTGGAAAAGAAAAAAAAAGTGTCAAATTCATATATAATCGACTTTGTTTTAAATTGTCTAATAATATCCTTTTCAATGTAAACAACTAAATCATTTTTAAGAGGCTTATTGTACATTTTATTTTTAGTATTATCTTGATAATTTTCATTACTAACAACACTTAAACTTTATTTACAAATGCTTATGAAATTAGAAATATCAAAATAAGATGAAATAAAACTATCAAGTAAGTGTTAATCTTCCGACTTACTTATCAATACTAATTTTTTTTGACAAATTAAACTATTTAGAGTATATCAAAAAGTATCTCCATGATCCTCAAAAGTGGTTTATTAATTTTATGTTTGCCTAAAGTAGACACTATAAACAAACATAAATTAAATTATTTCACTTACACTCAAAATTAAGAACATCATTTAAGCAACCACACAATAAAGAAATTAAATGACATAAGAAAAGAAAAGAAAATCATGTGTGTTTTTTAAATAATTAAATAAGGTGTAATTTCTATGTGTGCCTAATTAAATTTTATTTAGAATTATAATCAGCCAAATATTTCTTATTCTCTTAATACGCTCTTGAAAAATATTTAGGTGGTCACGGATAAAACAAATAATATAAAACACCAATTATAATTTTTTTTATCAAGTAGTTTAGTGGGGTGTCTGGGGTTCGAATCTCCGCTGCATATAACAATGCATGTTGTGCCAACTAAGCTATGTTCACGGGGACATCAATTATAAATTTATACCATCTTAAAACTAACAATTATAAATTTACTTGTAATTAAATAAAAAGGAAATAAAGAAAGAAAGTGCGAGTCGGTTTTTTCTTCTTTTTGTTCCTTTTTTGTTTTGTTTGGTATTCTATTCTTATACTATTTGACAGGTTGAAGCTGGTATTTTTTTTCATCAATATCTCTTTTTGTTTATAAAAAAAGTTTATGAAAGTTAAACTTTGAAGGCTTAACACAATCGACGTAAATTTCAAAAACAGTTAAATAAAATCTTCGATGAATCATCTTCTTATTTTTTTGAAAACAAAGAGGGCCTAAGCCCGAAAGAAACAACTAGAAGGCAACACAACGGGAATGTAATATCCCAACAGAATTAGCAAAAAGTAGCGAACTAATATGAGCTGACGGTTGCTCATAAATAATTATTTTGAAACCACTTCTACAACTCATCGCTGCTAAGGTATCCGCACAAAAGTTAGCTTCACGGTACCTGTGACATACCTTAACCTCCCAGTCTAATTCTAACAATTGACGAATTTTTTGAACTAATCGGAATCCTGCAGCTCCAACATCACCATCATTAGTTAACATTTTATGATTCTTGTCTTACGCATATAAGTTATCTGACTGTTTTTTTTAGGCAGAATTTATTTGGCTGTTATAGACCATAATTCACACATACCAACTCAACCACACCAATAACTTGCATAATAAACTCAAGACAAGTGCCATAACTGTAACATACCAAATTTGGAAACTTCATGAAGCCTAGTATTAACGGTTGAAAAGGATAGCCATACCGCTTAAATTCCCCATTTGTCCAACAGTAGTGTTGCTCAACGAATCAACTTATTGCGATGTCTATTTTTTTTAGCATAAAAAAAAAAGATAATTGTCTTTTTTTGGTACAAATAATCGTTCTTTTTAAAATCCATGATCTCTAATTTTACATGTATAATGGTCATTTTGTAAAATTTAATTCAATTGTTTATTAAAAAAGGCTTAAGTGCATATTTGCTCTCCTATTTTCACTCAAACTAGATTTTACCCCCATAATTTAAAACTTAGAATTTCACCCTTTCTATTATACATTTTCCAGGATTTTACCCACCCTAATCAAATTTAAATTCATTTTTTTAAAAAACTCGATATCTGATCCAAAAACCGACTATTCTAAGGAGATCAATCTCACAGCTCATTTGTAGGGGCTCCGTTTAAAGTCAGAGCATAACTCCGTATTGACTTAGCCCACCAAAATTGACACCAGAGGG
This sequence comes from Medicago arabica, assembly GCA_946800305.1. Lineage (NCBI taxonomy): Eukaryota > Viridiplantae > Streptophyta > Magnoliopsida > Fabales > Fabaceae > Medicago > Medicago arabica. Next base: position 44,193,090 of record OX326968.1, on the reverse strand, counting down.
AATCGTACCTGAGACCTCGAGAGGAGCATACTCCAAATTTAAACTCATTTATGCTGATGTGGTATTGTTATATGGATTTTAAAATATTATCTTATTATCCACCTAATTAATTAGTTGAATTAAATATTTTTTTTAATTACAAAATTTTGAATAACTTTTAAAAGAAAATAAAAAACACACCATAAAATGCAGAAAAATTCTGAAAAAGAAGGAATTATAAAATCAGAAGAAGAAAAAAGCACTGAAAAAATAAAAACATACTATAATTAAAATAGAGATAAAAGCTAGGAAAAAATCAACAAAAAAAATTAAAAAAACATGAAAAAAAAATCTCATTTTATAGTTTTTTCCATGTATTTTTAATGGGATTTTTTGTTTTTGTTTTTTTCCTACCTTTTAAACAAAGATAGCTTAGCTATAAGCTAAGGCTATCCAAAATATATTAACCAAAGAAGAAAACCAAACAGAAAGAAGAGGAGGCTATACCAAACCTCTTCAAAAATTCACAAATCTAAAACAAGGCATTCCAAGCTTGTTTTGACCAAAATAGCTACTAAAGATAAACCTAGATTGACTAAAGCATCAGTACAACTATTCCCTTCTCTATACGAGAAGAAGCAATTATAATGATATAAAATAAAATATATTTTAATTTTAAATCTAATATATTAATTTAACCCATAAGAAAAAAAAATTACGATAATTTTACTTATATTAATATAAACTAAAACAATTTGAATTCAACAACAATTCAAAGAGTCAAATTCATTTATAATTGACATTGTATTAAAGTGTTGAATTATGCTCTTCTCCCAACTCGTTTTCCTCATTCCAAACTAGACTTCTGAAAATACTCATGCGTGAGTTAATTCACGTTAGTGTTAATTCTGCATGACTTAACTCACGCTGCGTGAATTAACTTACATTAGTGTTAATCTCTACGTGAGTTAACTCATGCTAGTGTTAATCTTCGCGTGAGTTAACTCATGTTGCGTGAATTAACTCACCCAAAGGCATTATGGAAAATTCATTTAGAAATGAGCAAAAGCAGTTGCGGGAAGAGCAGAATCAATATCTTTTCCAATGTTTATATTTGAGTCATTTGCAAGAAACTCACTTTGCATTTTATTGTTTAATATTATCTTCATAATTTTAATTGCTAACAAAACTCTATTCGTAAATCTTTGTTTCTTAAATTAAAAATATTAAAATAAGATGAAATAAATCTACTAAATAAGTGGTAATCTACTAACTAACTTATTAATACTAATTTTTGACAAATTAAATCATTTTGAGTACATAGTGTCTCCATGATCCTCAAAAGAGGTTTAATAATTTTGAAGTGTCTTCTTGATATTATGTTTCCCTAAATAGAAACTACAGGCAAACATGAATTAAATCATTTCACTTAAACTCATAAAATTAAGTACATCATTTAGGCAAACATATAATAAACAAAAACGACAGAAGAAGAAAAAAAATAAAATTGTGTGTGTTTTTGAAATAATTAAATAAGGCGTAATTTTTGTGTGTCTAATAAATTTTCATTTGAAGTTATAAATAGCTAAATATTTCTAAACAGGAGTCGGATTAGTCACCTACTATTGATGAGTCGAAAACCGGTGCGCAAGCCAAGAAAATAAAAACAAAATGCAAGAAATAAAAACAACAGATTAGGAAAATCTGTAATTAGGCAGACCACATCTGTCCCGAAATAAATTCAAACATAACTCAGACGGTAAAGCAGATAACCAGCCAGCACCTTGAACTGTGTTCCCCATAGTATCCATCATTGGGCAGGCGGCAAAGATGCACCCGTGGAGCAGGTACGGTAAGGCGGCTTCCCATCAAATTTGTGTTTCTTCAACATTTGTTTTTGCTTTTTAGACAAGACCGAAACAAATGAAATTTCTGCTGAGCGCTGATCGTACTCTTTGATACTCTACCAGAGATCCAAATCTTGTTGAATACATGGGTTACTATGTTGCATGCCAGCAGCACGCGCATTCAAGGAGCTGTCAATTCCATATGAGGTCGGACAAGTGGTTGAACCGGTCACAACATGTTGCACCAAGGCCGAAACATCATCACCAAGGGCCGCATTAACACTTTGTGGTAGGTCCATAGAAGCTATTTCCCATTATGTGTTCGCAAAAATAATATGAATAGGCAAAGCGCTATCATCTGTAATCAAGGCTGAGGAATCAACATTAACCTCTTCATGCACGTTAACGTTCTCAACCGAATGTGAAAGCGGAGCGGGAACAACTTCTGTAGAAATCGAGATCGTTCCCCCCCCTTCACAAAAATGCACGTCATTCTGCGCTTCATCAGTCACCAATTCCAGTACAGGTATGTCCGAATGGGGCAAGACACCATGGGGAATTTTGTCTGTCACGTTTTGCAACGCAAAACTAAAAGAATTGGCTGCCAAATCTTTGGAGGGCGCAACATTGGAATGTTTTTTGGCTGGGGCTGCAAAGGCCTTCGAAGAGCTAACACCAGAGGAGTTATCTGTAACGCCCTAGTTGTTATTTATTTAATTTCGGTTGATTTTAATAAAGTTTATATGATTTTAAATAATTTATGTTGATTTTATAGTGTGATGTATTTTATTATATGATTGTTTTGATTATTTAATTAAAATAGGTGAGAATTATAATTATTAGAAAGTTGGGGATTAAAATGAATTGAATAATATTTTAATAGGAGTTAATTAGAAATAAGTGGAATTAATTAGAATTAATAGGAGTTAGAAGGAAGGGAAAGTCAGAAAACAGTTTTCACGTAGAAACAGAGAGAAACAGAGAAAAGGGAGAAAAACCTAGAACAAGAGAGAAGAAGCAAGAGGAGAGAAGAACGCAGCTTTGAATTCAGGAAGATAATCTAAGGTAAGGGTGAGGCTAACTCTCAACTTTAGGTCCTATGATTCATTGATTAATGTGGGATTGTTAGGGTTGATGAATAGAATTAGGTTAAAGACGAATAGATGATAATAACTTGATTAATTCATGAAATTGTTGTTGTTTATTGCTGTTCTAATGTTAGTATGCATAGAAGTAATGCAATCATCAAAATTGGGTTTTTAGGTGTTGAAAATGGGGTTTGGGGTTGAAAAGGAGAAGTTTGTTCATACAGTTCATAGTTCTGTCAGTCGCCACGGCGAGCAAATCCACTCGCCCGGCGAGTAATGCCTGTGTAGCTCGCCACAGCGAGCAGTTAACCCCCATAGCTCGCCACAGGGAGCAAATGCACTCGCCACGGCGAGTTGCTTAAATTAAAAATCGTTAATTGTCTTAATGAGGTTTTTGGGCCAATTTTTATATCTACTTGAGTGCCTTAATATATTTAGGGATGAATGACACCTTTTTACAGAATCAAATTTGGGTTTTGGGGACTTAAAAATGAAGATTTTAGGTGAAAAATGTCAAAAATGCCGAGAGCACCCAGTTTTGCTCGCCTTGAGCTCGCCCCCAACTCGCCATAGCGAGTAGCTCAATTTCCTGAACTCGCCACGGCGAGTAAAGTAGCTCGCCACGGCGAGTAGTACTGTAGCATGCCTAAATTGTTGAATTTTGTTGTGAGACCTTGTTGTACCCTTTTGTTGTGTCCTGTCGAATTAAGTTGGAGTCTTATATCATAGTTGATTATGCATATTGTAGTTGTCGTTGCTGTTGTCGAGTTGTATGCAGATATACACTAGTGAGTCCATTCATACTCATACCTTGTTGAGGGCTCATGCCCTGGAGTGTTTTCACTCAACCGTTGAGGGCTTATGCCCTGGAGTGTTTATCACTCAATCGTTGAGGGCTTATGTCCTGGAATGTTATTTCATTCAAACTGTTGGGGGCTTATGCCCCGGAATGCTTAGCATTCAACGCGCGTAAAATGGTACCACATGCATTTGCATTAGTCGCATTGTTGTCGTTGTTGTTGTCGTTGTTGTGGTTGTGGTTGTCGTTGTTGTTGGTTGATTCGTCGATGTTGTAGCTTGATGATGATGTAGTTGATTTGTTTTAATTATAAACTGACAGTTGATTATCATTATATTGTTGTTGTTGAAATTAATTGATGAATTATAATATCTATTGTTGTTTGTGAATCTCACCCCTTCTGCTTGGAAATGTTGCCTTTCCCATGGGTAACTTGCAGGAAACGAAGATTAGTAGAGATGTCGGCTCAATGTGTCCTAGGGCTCTGATACGTAACGGGATGGTGATCTTATTACTTGTTTCTCTTCCCTTACGTATTGTTTTTGAATTATGAAACTGTTGATGAGGCCTGCGTGCCAAAGTTTAATTTTGTTGATTGAAAAGATTTCCGCTGCGAAGTTTATTGTTAATTTTTATTGACTACTTTTTATGAAGAATAAATAGTTATTTATTCATTTGGAGTTTATGATTTAAAGAAAATGTAGCATCCCGTTATGTGAATACTCTGATTATATTTGTTAATTTTTATGTTGGGAAAACGGGGTGTTACATTATCTTTTAAGGGCACCCAAGTTTGCTTCTTTGATTGAACTTGCGTTTTTCCTTTAACAACAGACTCGTGAGGCACCTGGTTTTCCTTCCTTGGATACAACCAACGACAACAAGTGACATCACGGCCAAGATTTTGACAGCGAGAGCAAAATTATGGCAACCATCCATAAACAACCTCCACCGTAAAGGAAAAACCCTCCCTTTCAACCAAAATCTCGTAAAACAGTTTCTTCGAAAAGTCCATGTCAACTAATATTCTAAAGTGTGTTTGGATAAGGGAATGTTTTGTGTTAATGTAATGTTTTGAGGGAATTTAAATACTTTTAGATAAATTCTATTGTTTAGATGATAATTTGGAGAATTTTTAAAATGATGGAAATTTATGAAGTATTTGTTCTAAGTTAAATTTAGAGAATTTCAAATGATACTTAAAATTTAAGATTTTCAAATTTCTTCATTATTATAATTTTTAAAAATTTTCATTTTGATCCTCAAATTGACCTCAAAAAATTGCAATTTGACCCCTAAACTTTTTGAAAAATACAAATTTAGCCTCAAAATTTTCAAGTTGACCCTAATTTCAATTTTCAAATTTGGCAAAAAAAATTAAAATTCATAAAAGTTGCCTAAAAATAATGACAATGAAGTTTTTTTATTACTCCATTCAAACAAAAAAAATAGAAATGAAGGTAATTTACTTGAATAGTTTGAATTGTCTAAAATTCGAAAATTCTTCAAAAATTCTTAATTATCTTATTCAAAATCACTTTAAAGAAATATTTAGGTGAACGTAATACAAAGTACAAAGACACCAGGCCAATTCTAAATTTATATGGAATAAAATAAGAAGGAAATAAAGAAAGAAAGTGTAAGTCGGTTCTTCTCGCAAACTTCCTCTAGCATTTTGAAGGACACATCCGGTGCTGATGTTGCTCTCCTTTATGATTCTTATCTTGTGGCACCACCACTATACACGAGATGCACGAGCTGATTATAGTGTTTACACCTATAAGAAACTATATATATATATATATATATATATATATATATATATATATATAACCATTCACACCATACATATTTACTATTAACACCATCATGGGTTCAGTCAAAGTGATCTCAACTAGTACAATCCAAGCACCAATTGACAACGACAATCTCAACTCAAGTGATTGTCAAAAAATTGATCTAACACCATGGGATCTCCAATTCCTCCCAATTGAAACCCTCCAAATAGGCCTACTTTTCCACCAACCTATTCCCAACACATCAAACCAAATCAACCATCTCAAACAAACACTTTCCACCACTCTCTCATTCTTCCCACCCTTTGCAGGCCGTCTCCTAATCACCCAACACAACGACACCACAAACAACAACAACAACAACACATCATGTTCCATCATTTGCAACAACCTTGGTGCTCTCTTCGTCCATGCCACAGCACAAAACATAACGGTCGCGGACATCCTTCAATCCACCTACACACCTCTAATTCTCTACTCATTTTTCCCACTTAACGGTGTTAAAAACTATGAAGCTACGTTAAAACCAACTCTAGCAGTCCAGGTAACAGAGTTAAGTAACGGTGTCTTCATTGGCTTCACATGCAACCACGTTGTTGCAGATGGCAAGTCGTTTTGGCATTTCGTCAATTCTTGGTCCCAAATTTCAAAAGGTTCGCACAAAATATCAAAACTCCCTTCATTTCAACGTTGGTTCCCAAACGATATTGAAATTCCGATACGTTTCCCTTTCACAAAAGCAGAATCGCAAAACCAAGGCTCCTTAGAAGAAAGCTTAGAATCCAAGTTAGCCGAAAGAATCTTCCATTTCACAAAGGAGAAAATTGTGGAACTGAAATCAATAGCAAATGCAGAAGCCAAAACAGATGAAACTAAAATATCTTCACTTCAAGCGCTATTATCTCATGTTTGGCGTTATGTTGTTCGTTGCCAAAAACTTGATCCACAAGAAGATGTTTTATATGTGTTGCTTATAGATGGTAACACCAAATGTTTTACTTCAGGATGAGGCAGTGTTGTCTTCTTGTTCCGTGATGACGAGACTGCCAGCGAGAGACACTATTAGAAACTCTCGCTTTTCCTGCGGATCTATCTGCTGATATCGTAATAATTTCTGCAGGAAACGGGTTTCCTACGGATTTTGCTTAGGATTGAGATCCCCAGATAATACCTTTGTGGGTAATTGTTTCCTTAGAATTTTATGTTCCGCTGGAAATTTACTGCGAATATACTCGCAGTAACTTCCACAGGAAGCTATCTAGTCAGTCTTTAAGGATTTGTCTACCTGTGAGTGCGATACCTGGAACATATCCGCAGGTACTTCCGCAGCAAACGACATAGTAAAACCGCAGGAAATATTTACAACAGAACAAAAAAAACTTCAGGTAAACCCTCACTTGACATTTTAGTTTTTTATAGCCAATTGACATATAAAAAATTCATTTTGAAATTAAATTAAAAATTGGAATCAAATACATCTTAATGTCCACTATATAATGATAAACTACCACTCAAAGTTCATATCATGTTCACAAACATAAGGAAACTACAAACGAAAACTACGAACTACTTTACTATCAGACTGCAATTCAACATCCATAATAGCCTGATATAATGAGGTGGAAACAAGTAATTTTCATACCAAGGTGAAGATCATATTGGTCTTTATTATTAAGTCTATTAGGATCAATGTACCTTGAATCAATTCAACTAAAAGTAGGTGAAAATTCTCTATCCACTTGCCGCTGCAGCTGCTTCTTGCAATACCTGCACCATTGGGATCAACTTAATAAGAAATCATTCCTTTTATCTTCTTTATTCTAACAAAAGTTCTATATTTAATATAACATCACTCAACCTTAAGTTCTAATTTTGGAGAGTCTAATTTTGGTTCGCAATGTTTTCAATTCATTTTTGTTTTGTTTTAAGTTATATTATTATGTTTTTCTCTTCTTCTCTCTATTTCATCTTGCAAATATGGAAAAATTAGAATAGATCTAGAAATGTAGGAAATTGGAGAAGAAGGTATGGTAAGTATATTTGTTATGGGAAATGCTAACAAGTGCCCTTGAGACACTTGTTTAGAAGTCAAAAGAAGAAACTTTTTATTGGAACTTGTGTTTTTACTACATTGAAAATTAAAAATGAAACATTTTCTACATTAATTTCATAAATTATTTCCTCTTTTGAATCTTTAACCAATGCCTTTAAGACACTGGTTAACAAGACCCATTTGTTATTGGTAAGCATATTTGTTATTGAAAAGTTAAAGGTTGAATCACGTTTGTCCTACCATGGAAGCTTGGAATTTCAGCTTCATCTCTACCGGCGTTTTGCACCAAAACGTGCTTTTCATAGTTGCGGTTTTTTATACCCAAACAACACAAAAAGTTCAAAACTGCGTTTTGTAAAGAAAAAGCACGTTTTGAGGACAAAACGTGTTGCCAAACAGACACTTAATATTTTGACACCTCAACATATATTTACGTTTTTGTGTCTTTTGTAACAAAATATCTTATTTACATATATTTGGAAACAACATAGAATAATAATTTTTACAGTTGTAGATTATTAATTATTATATTGTTAGAAAAACTGAAAAAAATGATAAATGAGTCACTAAATAACATAGTTGTACAATTCATACGCGAGACTCATAACGATAACAATAATGAAATATTTATTATTTTTAATATTTTTACGTATTTTTAGTTTACCACTTCATAATATTTGATAACAACTATTTCAATAATTTTATCACGGGCAAATTATTCTTAAAAAAAAAAAATCACGGACAAATTACATTAATCTCCCTTATTTATTTTTGGGTTAATATGTCTTTGCCCCCCTGTAATTTGGGCGAATTCCGGTTTACCCCCTGTAAAAAAAAAGTTTAGATTCCGTCCCTGAAATATGAAGATTCTTTCGAAAACGTCCCTGGCCCCATTTGACACACTCCACTTGCTGACGTGGCACGCCACTGTGTATTTAATTTAGTTTTTATTTATTTTTTAATATGACATGTGTGTAATTCTTTAACACATCATTAATTCCTAATTTTTTTTATTTCAATATTGGAAAAAAATATGAAAAAATATAAAAAAAAATTCAGATTTTAAAAAAAAAAATTAAGTTCCAGAGTTTTTTTTTTAAACCAAGAAAATATTCAGATTTTTAAATTAATTTATTAAAAAGCTAAAATTATTTTAAAAATCAGAAAAAAAATCCTATTTTTTAAAAAAATTTGAAAAATCGAAAAAAAAAACAGATTTTTTTCAAAAAAAAAAATGAGATTTCTATTTTGAAAATTAAATTCCAGAATTAGAAAAAAATTCAAATATTTTTTTAAAATTAAAAAAATAGATAATATTATTATTTATAATTTTAATTTAATTCGAATTGTTTTTGAATTTTTTATATAGTTTTTTCAGAAATTTCAAAATTTATTAAGTTTGAGAATTACATTGGTAATACCATATGGGTTTTTCTTTCATTGATGGAAAACATATTAAGTTAGAATTTAAAAAATTTATTCCTAAATTTTTATGAATTCTTTTTCCAAATTAAAAAAATAAAAAATTTATATTTTTTTTTCTTCCGAAATTAGGAAGAATTTTAAAAATAATTCTGGATCTTGATAAAAATTAAAAAAAAATTCATATTTTTTTTTCCAAAATTCAAATCCGCAACTTAATATTCAAATAAAAATCAGAATTTTTTAAATTTTTGAAAAAAAATCTGATTTTTTCCGTTTTTTCAAATTTTTTAAAAAATGATTTTTAAAATAGTTTTAGCTTTTTAATAAATTAATTAAAAAATCTGAATGTTTTTCCTGATTTAAAAAAAAACCCAGGAACTTAATTTTTTTTTTAAAATTTTTTCTTCTGTTTTTTATTTTTTTTCCCAATTTCGATTTTTTTTAAAAAAGGGAATTAATGATGTGTTAAAGAATTACACACATGTCATGTTAAAAAATAAATAAAAACTAAATTAAATACACAGTGGCGTGCCACGTCAGCAAGTGGAGTGTGTCAAATAGGGCCATGGGCGTTTTCGAAAGAATCTTCATATTTCAGGGACGGAATCTAAACTTTTTTTTACAGGGGGTAAACCAGAATTCGCCCAAATTACAGGGGGCAAAGACATATTAACCCTTTATTTTTTCTCAAATTGACAAGCACTTCCATTATAATTTAACACGATTTAAACTTTCTTAATTTCATTTTTCGTGAGCAATTATCTTCTTCATACGAATATGAATTCACTTAATTTTTGACATTTTTTACTTAGGTGATTTTACCAATCTTAGGTGATTTTTTACTTAGATTATCTATTAATAAACCATTGATCTATTTATTCAATTAATGATGTAATAACTCACAAGGACAGTACATTACATGCCCTACAAATTATTAGTCTTTTAAGATCAAACGCGACCAACTAACCCTTCAATTTCAATCAAGACACTAGATAGGAAAGAATTAACCTTTCAAGACCTAACGCGTGGGAAACGAGTGCATGCACAAAAATAGGAAACTAGTACATAGGGAAGGAAACTAGTACATATGCACTACAAATTAACTATTCAAGACCCTCTAAAAGCAATTTTAACCTTTCAAGACCTAGCACGAGGGAAACGAGTATAGTACATGTACTACAAATTAAATTAACCTTTCATGACCCAAGATATATAAGAATGTATGAAGGATATACTCTATATTATATTGCTTATCTCACCACATTTCATATTTTATTCATTCCCCTGATTCACTCAACACCATGACTGGCATTCTGCTTATCTCGACTACAACAATCCGAGCAACAAAACATGGTGATGACAACTCAACTCACAAAATTATCGATTTAGCACCATGGGATCTCAAATATCTTAAAATGGCACCAATTCAAAAAGGTCTTCTTTTCCATAAATCCAAACCAAACCAAATCGACCATCTTAAACAAACACTTTCCACCACTCTCAACTTCTTTCCACCACTTGCTGGTCGTCTTGTACTAACACAACACGACGAACCTAACAACGCCTCATGTTCCATCATTTGTAACAACGCTGGTTCATTGTTTGTCCACGCCATAGCAGAAAACACTTCCATTGCCGACATCCTTCAACCAAAGTATGTTCCTCCAATTGTTTCCTCATTATTCTTACTCAATGAAATGCAAAATTACGAAGGCACATCACAACCATTACTTGCAGTACAAGTAACAGAGTTAATCGACGGTATCTTCATTGGTTTTGCAATTAACCATGTGGGTGTAGACGCCAAGTCATTTTGGCATTTCATCAACTCTTGGGCTGAAATCTCACAAGGTTTCAATAAGCCAACAAAAATCCCTTCTTTCGAACGTTGGTTTCCAAATAACATTAACCATCCCATACGGTTTCCTTTCACAAAGGAAGCACAAAAGCAGCCTTTCCCAAATGAATCACAAAATCAACAACGTGAAGTTTCGTCTCATCGAATCTTCCACTTTACTAAGGAACAAATTCTGCAACTCAAATCAAAAGCTAATGCAGAAATTAGTAGTAGTAACAGTGGTGATGATAAAATAATGATAATATCTTCATTGCAAGCGCTTTTAAGTCACCTTTGGCGTTTAATTATAAGTAAACAAAATCTTAAACACGAAGAAAGGTCTGCTTTCGTGTTACCCATAGATTGTAGGACACGAATGTGTCCAAAGTTAGAAGAGAATTATTTTGGGAGTGCAATCGGAGCAACTGGAGCTGTAATAATGCAAGTAGGGGAATTAATGGAAAGTGGGATTGGTAAAATTGCTATGGAAATGAACAAGGAGATTTCATCAAAATCTCATCATGAGAAGGTAATGAGTAATTATGAATCTTGGTTGAAAACCCCGTTTATATCGGAGCCAGGTAGATCATCAAGTAATTTGTTCATAGCAAGCAGTTCACCACGGTTCAATTATTACGGTAATGACTTTGGTTGGGGTAAACCTATTGCAGTTAGAAATGGTGTTGGACTTGAAAGAAACATTGGTAGAGTTATTGTGCTTGGTGGAGCAGAAGAGGATAGTATTGATATTCAAGTTTGTCTTCCTTATGATATTTTGGAGGCTATAGGAAATGATCATCTTTCCATGGATGCTATTACTGTCTAATACCTGCAGATCGGTTCTTAGTTTCATCAATAAGGCTATTGGAACATAAAAATTTGACAACAATACAACAAATAGGTATTTTTACTACTTTATTTATACGATGAACCGTACTTATAAAGGAGATTTTTCTACCACAAAAATGCAAAAGGTTTACCACTTTTTTAACATAAATTTATTAACCACTTTAAAAATTTCATTAACAGCAAAAATGAAAGGCATTAACTATTTCTTTTATAAACATATGTAGTTTTGTCTTTTTTTTTTGTAATAGTTTTGTCATTTTTATAAAACTATGTAAATTAAATGGTTAATGTCTTGCATTTTTGTGGATAATGACGTAAATAAAGTGGTTAATAAGATTTATGTTAATAAAGTAGTTAACATGGTACATTTTTGTGGTTAATGATGACACATGTCAATTTTATGTTACAAAAATCCTCCTTTAAGAAAAAGCTTTTAAAAAAATAATTGACAAAAAGGATATTGTTCATCTTATAAATATAGTGAATAACATACGATGTAGTATTTGTTGTCCAATATTCTCTTCCAGTGTCACAACTCTGGTTTTTATCTTTCTCTCTATGTTAGTTCTTTTGCTTGGAGTCATATTATTGTAAACCGAAAGGTCAATAATTTTATTAAAACTTGATATTTTGTAATGAATAATTATCTATCACTAATTAAGGCATTTAAATATAATGTTTATGTTTCGAAATAATAACGTGTATAGAATAATTAGTCCGTTTAAATTGAACATTAAGTATGACTTAATCGTGAAACTTCATTAAACATCAGAATATTGTAGTCAAACTTTACTGTGAAGTGAGGTAACGTTAAAGTATAGATCAGTTATTATGTGGGTAAATTGTTGATCACATCTCACTTATTAAAGCATAAGGACACTATCATGGATTTTTTTTTTAGAAGTTGTAAAAAATGTTGCAAAGGGCATAAGGACACCAAGTTTTTTATATAAAAGAGCAACAAAATTTTAAAATTACAATTATTCAAACCGTGCAGCATTCCACCAATCCCTGGTTCAGACTATTCAATCAAACGCACCAAAAGAATAAGCAAAGAGAATTAATACAATAAGAACATTATTAGAAATTGAGTTCAATAATGCAATCAATTAAATTTGCGATAAGCATAATACCTTCTTTTTTTTTTTTTTGAAGTTTATCATGTTTTGCCTTTGTACTTAGCTTGCCTTATCCAAATAATGTTGTTTATCCTGATTAAATATCAATTTTAAAAAACAAATATTACATTAGTTGATAATATTGCATGTGTTATAACATACTTGAGGCCTTACTTCTTACTCATGGACTTCCATGCTTTAACAACCATTTTATTTTGAAATTTTTGCCAAACTTTTCCTTGTAATATAAAATTATTCCTTAATAAATAAGGTAAAACTGAAAAACATGTTAAACATAGAAGATTTACCATAAGATAAAGGGAATTACCGTACATTCGTAAATTATGGAGTACCGATACTCTGACTTCGTAAATTTATAAATTGCGATCAATTTTATGAAATAAAAAGTTATTTGTCGGTATTTATATATTAAAAAAATCATTTTATAAGAAAAACACATAATTCATTGTTTATAAGAATCATAGTAAATTTTCTACATTATCGTATAAAATAATCAAAGTTCTTTATTATGAGCAATAAAAATAAAAAAATAAAAATCAATTTAATTTCGTTAACGCTTTTGGGGAATATGATTTAATCATTTTAATTATAAATGATAAAAAAAATAATATTTTTATTCAGAAAACAACTCATTTAACTATTACGGTCTCTACAATGGCAACTGTGGCAGTATCAACTGCATTTGCCCATGTCACAATCGGAATAGTATTGATTTGATGAAAACTATAACTACCTGAGAAACAAGACGGTTAAGGTTGGTGTAAGTGGTACACTCAATGTCGAGGGAGCGCCTACATATGTCATAGATAGCTTCATTGTCCAATAGAACAGCGACATCAGTGTGCTCCAAGAGGGAGTGGGTGGAGAGGACATTGTTGTATGGCTCAACAACAGAGGTGGAAACCTGGGGAGAGGGATATACAGTGAACCCAAACTTGGATTTCTTGCCATAATCAACAGACAGACGCTCAAGGAGCAGAGAACCAAGACCAGAACCAGTTCCTTTTCCAACGGCATTGAAAACCAAAAACCGTTGGAAACTAGTGCAGTTATCAGCAAGCTTTCTAATGCGGTCCAAACACAGATCTACGATCTCTTTCCCAACTGAAAGTGACACAAATTACATACTCCCTCCGTATCAAAATATAAGCAAAATTTACTTTTTAGGTTCATTCAATTAATGATGTATGTGGTTCATATTATGGACCACATACATCATTAATTGAATGAACCTAAAAAGTAATTTTTGCTTATATTTTGATACGGAGGGAGTACATAATATTAGATCATAATCATAACACTAATCACAAATGAATTATAATGCGAAATTATGTGAGTTAGAGACATACTGGTATAATGACCACGGGCTAAGTTTTTGGCGGCATCTTCTTTTCCACTGATGAGCTGCTTGGGATGGAAAAGCTGGCGATAGGTTCCTGGCCTCACCTCATCAATAACAGTGGGCTCAAGAACTACAAAAACAACACGGGGGACATGCTTTCCAGCACCAGTCTCGCTGAAGAATGTGTTGAAAGCGTCATCACCGACTCCAACAGTCTTGTCACTCGGCATTTGGCCTCAAATATCTGGTGGACATTACAGAGGTGCCAGATTTCAACACCATGTACAAGTTGTATGATCCCTGCACGGTTATGCTTTTCTTTAGGAACAAGCACATTATGATTGACCTTGGAACGTAACATGTAACAACAATAAGATTATGGAGTAACCACTTTTAAGTATTTTTGTCAATATTTGTGGTCTAATGTTATGTTATTTATCAAAATATTTTAATATATTTTTTTAAAAGAATCAAAATATTTGACATTGAATATGAACAAAAAGAAATATTAATTACAATCGACGTAACATTTTGACATTTTATTTAGATATGTGTTTATTTGGACTTAAATCTAAAATTATAGGATCCATATTTAGTATCTAAAATTAAGAAATTCAAAATTAAATGAAGAACAAAAACACAAAATAAACAAACCGCAGGAAACTCCGTGGGAAATGCTGTATTAAAAAACACAGTAAAATCCGCAGCAATACCTGCGGAATTACCTAAGGAAACGTTGAAATAATATTTGTCAATATTCCCGCAGGAAAATCCTCAGCAAAATAAAAACTACCTGCGGATTTTCCTGCGGCACCTGGATTCGCAGGTATGACTAACGTTATTCTCAGCAAAATATCATAAAGAAGATAAACTTCAACATCCATGAACAATTGTCTACTTGTATTAGACAGATATAGCATCCATGAACAATTGTTCATTTCCCATAGCCTCTAAAATATCATAAAGAAGATAAACTTCAACATCAATTCTACATTCCTCTGCAGTCTGCACCACCAAACACAGTAACTTTACCAATAGTTTTTATTGTAAACCCATTCCTAACTGCTATAGGCATACCCCAACCAAAGTCATTACCGTAAAAAATTGAACCGTGGTGAACCGTGGAGGACATCATACCCGTCACTATACCCGTTACTATTAGCAACGAGATTTTATAACCAATACACACCCTTTTAAGATAATGAGATGCACGGATTAGTTATAGTATTCACACGCACGTGTATTATTACAGTATACACCTACAAATTTTTATTTTTAAGGGAGTATACACCGACAAGTATTAACCAAGAAAAAAATAGGTCAAATACTTCATAGAGTACTTTAAGTTTTACGTTTTTATCGAATTAGTCTTTTAAATTTATTTAGTTTCACATTGGTCCTTTTAGTTAGTAAAAGTTTGCAACATTACCTTTTGAGTGAGTCTCTGTTAAAAAAAATGCAACGTGCCAGTTAAATGTGTGACATGGTTGTTTTAGTGCTTAAGTGGCATGTCCATTTCCTTCAAAAAAAAAATCTCATTCAAAGGCACCCAAACAAGTCCTCCACACAACGAAGCTATCGACTCCAACAAAGAATTGGTTCCACCACTCGCTTATAGTGGGAACAAAGAGCACCAGGGTGTTTCTTTAAGGAAAAAACAATAGCGCGAGGAGAAATGGATCTTATGAATCAATTCTTCCACATCTAAGTACCTTACTATAAAACACAAGATCTGTACGGACTGTCCAAATGGATCATACATCATTCAAAATGTTAAATGTTAGTAGTTAATTTATTAGATTAATTTTTTCTCAATTATCTGCGTTTGAACTTAGGACCTCCAACTCATTTTTCCTTAACTCAAACCAGTTAAGCTACCAAACACCCTTAATCCACTCCTAACCAGGGACGAACTTAGGTTAGGTTGTTTTTTGTGCCAAGGCGCTCACTATGTTTTGGGGAGAAAAAAATGAGTGGTATATACTCTATAATAAGTGGCTACACATAGAAATAAGGCTAAATTACATTTTTGTTCCCTTAACTATTTAGGTGGTATCACTTTGGTCCCTTAATTAAAATTCGATTTATTTTGATCCATTAACTTCTCTTCGTTAAACATTTTGGTTCTTTCCATTAGTTTTAATTCAAAAATGTTAGGTTTTCTTCATCTTTTTATCCTCTTTTTTATCTTCATATCATCTTTATCAACCTTCAACAACAAGAATCCCAGAAAAAATTCAAAAGAAAATGAAGAAAACCTAACATTTTTGAATTAAAACTAATGGAAAGGACCAAAATGTGTAACAAAGAGAAGTTAATGAATCAAAATAAATCGAATTTTAATTAAGGGACCAAAGTGATACTACCTACATAGTTAAGGGACCAAAAATGCAATTTAGCCTAGAAATAATTTGATTAATGGAAGAAGTTGTTTATATTACACTCTGTTGGTTGAAGAGAAATAAGAAAGAGAGAAAATGAGAAGATAG
This sequence comes from Medicago arabica, assembly GCA_946800305.1. Lineage (NCBI taxonomy): Eukaryota > Viridiplantae > Streptophyta > Magnoliopsida > Fabales > Fabaceae > Medicago > Medicago arabica. The sequence goes on along the minus strand of OX326968.1, from coordinate 44,176,447 downwards.
AAATAGAGAAGAGATAGTAACTTTCTCCTGCTTGGAATGCAGTGAAAGAGAGAGTAGAGACTTTAAAAACTGTGGGGCCCACTACTTTTTGTTTTCTCCACAGAACAGCGAAGAAATGGGAGAGAGAAGTGTCTTATTTTTGTTGTTCCATTTTTACCCTTGTATTTGAGTTTCATTTATGATTTATCATCTTTCCTGCGCACACCGAGGATTATGTTGCCCCTAAGAAAAAAAGATATGATCGATATATACACTCATGATGTTTTACTTGCTAGTATCAAACTTCTTAGTATTAAACTACAAAGACTATTGAAATGGTTGGATGCAAAAGATGTGGCACAACTTTAAGCAAATGGAACTTGTGATTTATGTGAGCAAGCTTATGAAAGTGGGGAATGGCTCCCTGCAAGTTTGGGGCTATTAGAAGAATAAGTAAAGTACATAGCATCCTTCACAAGGCAACAGAGAAATTTGTATTCCAACACTTATAACCCAAGTTGGGCAGAACATCCAAATTTTTCATCGCAACACGACATTCCAACCAATGACGAGTTTAGAGGAAATGAACATTCAATACATGAAGAAAACTCAGGGTCATATTGAAGGACTAGCTAAGCCTCACGAAGAAGCTCAAAAAATCAATGAGGCTCTTATGAAGAACTTAGAAATACAAATGAGGAAAATATAAAAAGATGGAAGATATTATTGGCGCTTTCAATATTCCAGTTTCAATTGAAAGTCTTTATCTAGGAGAAGCAATACGAGATTTAGGAGCAAGTGCCAACATGATGTCTCTATCAATTTTAAAAAATATCAAAGGTTTGGAGCTTAAACCTTGTTTCGTAAAAGTTTTCCATGTAGATGATACAAATAAATTTGTTGAGGGAATGGTGAAGAATGTGCTAATTAAGGTTGATAATACCACCTTCCTGTTGAGGTAGTGGTCATGAAAATGCATAACACATATGAGTTTCAATTTGTTGTGAAGACCATTTCTGGAAAAAGCTCGAGCAATCATAGGTATGGAGCAGGGGGAAATTGTCATCAAATCCAATGAAGAATTTCTAACCTATAAGGTTTCTAAGCAGGAAAAATATGCATCGATGACTTTGCGAAATATGAGGAAGATGGAGGAGAAAACCTTACAACTGAAGACTATGATAAGGTTGTATAGACTATCCATCAGACTCGAGACGTAAAACATGTGTTGAATGGGAGACAACCCATTAGTTTATTGTATTTGTTATTTCCTTTTCCAGTACTTTAAGATTATTGTCAAAAATAATTACTTGTTTGAATTGCTACTATTCCTCATAACTTTTTTTATTTTTAAATTTTACATAAATTACATAACCTTTTCATTTTAAAAAATTCAAATTATTTTAGTCTCATAAAGTTGTTTCAGACCATTACATCATAAGGTTAGCTTACCTCCGAAGTTCAAGAGCGTGATAACTATTAGGACTTACTACAGAAAATACTCATCAAAATCACCACCTCTTTTTTGTATAGCATAACTGGTGAGACTTTGAGTCAAATATGTTCCACTCGTATACTATAATTCATTCAATATTTGCGTTCCATGTTTGATTGTCATTTTATACTATAATTCTTTCAAATTGTTCCATGTTTGGTACCTTGAGCCTTTTCAAGTTATCCATATTATTATTATTCTTTTCTAATGTAACACCCATACTAAATTTGTTTAGAATATATAGCATAAGCGTTAAACTTAGTACTGAATACATTAAATTACCGAATAAACAATTTCGTCTCAATGAATTATATCAAATACTTAATCTCATATACCTAGAAAATTACGTACAATTTAATAATTATATACATAATACATAAATCCTCGTTTGAACAATGAACAATGAATGCTACTAACTAGTATACAAGTACAAAAGGACGTATGTAAGAGTGATACGAAATATGCACGTGTATGTCATCTAACTTATGTTGTTTATCCTCGTGACGAGCAACCTACTTGTCTGAAATAGAATAAAAGGATTGCGATGAGACATAAGGTCTCAAGGAGTTCCATCTATAATAGGGTAATAGTGATATGGAAAAACTTAGGATCACTAACTGTTTGTAGACTATCTAGGTTTGTTCTGTCACAGCTGTATATTCAAGTCATTATTATTATGTTGGCGTGTATTGTAACACCCCGTTTTCCCAACTTTAAAATAACATAGATTAATCAGAGTTTTTCAACTTAAAAACAGAGTGTCACATTCAACTTTACAAAAATCCAGCAAATATAAATATAGCTAAATTGTTATTTATTAAAACTTCTACTTTTATAAAAATTTAACAAAAATGCAGCGGAAATAATTTCAACATCTTAAATAATCTTTGGCTCTAAAAGGCCACATCATCAACATCTTAAATAAATTCGCATAAAAGGAAATACGTAACAAGGAAAACATGCAAGAACAATCCCCATCCCGTTACGTATCAGAGCATCCTATGCGACACGGCGAAGATTACTATCAACTACACTATTCTTGATCACCTACAAGTTACTCATATGAAGAGCAACATTTCCAAGCAAAGGGGTGAGATTTCACATTCTATAATAATAAGCAACAATTCATGTAAAAGAATTAATCAACATAAAATAGCAACAATTCTAAGATAATCAATCGACATAAAACAGCAACAAATCATATAAGAGAATCAATCGACATAAAACAGCAACAAATCATATAAGAGAATCAATCGACATAAAACAACAACAAATCATATAAGAGAATCAATCCACATAAAACACCAACAAATCATCATCAACAAGTACTTCATATAATTTCAGATATAAATCATCAATTAACTTCAAGTATCAGGTAACATCATCATCCTTAATCAACTTCATAATCAACTTCAAAATTTACTTAACCACTTGACTCGACAATGCAACTTTAACTTGACTATGCAACTTAATCATCTTACTCATGCATGTGGTACCAATTTAGGGCATAAGCCCTCGTCGCTTTTTGAGCATAAATATACTCCTAGGGCATAAGCCCTCGTCGCTATTGAGCAAAACCTCCTAAAGCATGAGCTCTCGTCTCTGTTGAGCAAAAGCTCCTAGGGCATGAGCCCTCGTCTTTAAATGAATATGCATGGACTCAACGTCTTACAACTTAGACAACACAACCATCTTATACAACTCCAATAATAATTTGGATCAATAACTCACAACTTAGACAGACACATGCAGCTTTAAACAAATGTAAAGCAACATGGCAGCACATTATTAGTCTCAAGATATAACAATATCAACATTTAAACATCATCTTAAAGCATCACTTAAAATTCGCATAATAAAATATCTATAAAAGATTTTCATGTCAAACCAAAGCTACTGGAAACATAATTTAATCATCAACAACTTATATATAAACATCATATAAATAACTTCCATATAAACATTATATAACATCAAATAAATATCAACATTTAAACATCGTCTTAAAGCATCATTTAAAATTCGCATAGTAAAATATCTATAAAAGATTTTCATGTCAAACCAAAGCTACTGGAAACATAATTTAATCATCAACAACTTATATATAAACATCATATAAATAACTTCCATATAAACATTATATAACATCAAATAAATATCATATAAACAACTTTCATATAAACATCATATAAATAACTTCCATATAAACATTATATAAATAACTTCCATATAAACATTATATAAATAACTTTCATATAAACTTTCATATAAATATCATATAAACAACTTTCATAAAAATATCATATAAATAACTTTCATATAAATATCATATAAATAACATATAAACAACTTTCATATAAATATCATATATACAATCTTCATATAAATATCATATAAATAACATGTAAACAACTTTCATATAAATATCATATATACAACTTTTCAAAGGTTAGTCCCACCCTTACCTTAGATTGATTGATTGCAAGGATTCTACAGACTTCTCTTCTCTAACTCTTCTCTTTCTCTAGGTTTCTCCTCTTTCTCTTTAACAGAGTTTGCACGTCATATATTTTCTAACTCTAACTCTCCTTTTTATAATAACCATAATTTCTCTTACACCCCAAAACTACTTTTTTCCTCGTAATCTTATTTATTTCTAAATTAAATATATCTCTCCCCCACTTAATAATAATAATAATACACCAAATAACAAATATATCTCTACACAAAATAATAAATATATTTCTATACTAGATAACATATATATTTCCACACAAAATAACCAATATATTTCTATACTAGATAATATATATTTTCACACAAAATAACAAATATATCTCTACACAAAATAACAAATATATTTCTATACTAGATAACATATATATTTCCACACAAAATAACCAATATATTTCTATACTAGATAACATATATATTTCCACACAAAATAACCAATATATTTCTATACTAGATAATATATATTTCCACATAAAATAACAAATATATTTCTACACAAAATAACAAATATATTATACAAATAAATTACAAACATATAACATAACAAAATATCACTTCATCAAAATAAATCGACTAAATTATAAAAAGACATCTAAGTAGGGTGTTACAACTCTACCCCCTCTAAAAGAATTTCGTCCTCGAAATTCAGAGCATAAGACAAGAGAAAAATGAATTTAATTATTGTTTAAATATCTTAAACAATATATAACAAATAGTAACTTCAAACATTACACAAAAACCACATTAAAGTTAGTTAGTCAAACATGATCACATAATAAAACATAACCACTAATTAAAAAAAACGACAATATTCAACTGTCACATGACACAAACGACTCAACTACTTGGCCGGACGGACCGACCTGCTCTGATACCAATTGTAACACCTCGTTTTCCCAACTTTAAAATAACATAGATTAATCAGAGTTTTTCAACTTAAAAACAGAGTGTCACATTCAACTTTACAAAAATCCAACAAAAATATTTAGATTTTTTTATCAAAAATTTAAAAACTATAAGATATTTTTTTAATTTTCAAAATTAAAAAAATGTAAGATTTTGTAAAAAAAAATTCTGGAATTTAATTTTTTGAAATCTCACTATTTTTTAAAAAAGTTGTATCCAAATTTTAAATAATAAAATGTTTCCATAATTTTTTTTTGCAGAAAAAAATTTAAAAATACTTTTTTTCGGAAAAAAAATCTAACTTTTTTATTTTAAAAGTTAAACTCCAGAATCTTAGAAAAAAAATGAATATTTTTTCTGATTTTTTTGAATATTTTTCTGATTTTTGAATTTTTTTATTTTTGAAAATTAATTTCCTGAATATTTTAAAATCTTTTTAATTTTAATAAAAAATCTGATTATATTTTCTGATTTTTTTAATTTTAAAAAATATCTTATAGTTTTTTAATTTTTGATAAAAAAATCTAAATATTTTTTTATTTTAAAATTTTTTGGAAAAAATATTGTGAATATTTTTCTGTTTTTTTATATTTCGGAAAAAAATCTTAATTTTTTTTTGAATTTTTTAGTTTTTAAAAAAACGATTTTTTTAATGTTTTGGAAAAAAATCTTAATTTTTAAATGTTTTTGTATTTTTTTAAAATTAAATATGACGTGGAATTTTCTTTTACACGTGGCCAATCAAAAAAAATAAATAATGAAAAAAAAAAACCAAGTCAGCGCCACATATGCGAATTTGCTGAATTGGATGGAGGAGGGGTGTTTTCCGGAAAAAAAAGTTTTACAAGGATGCAAATCAAACCGAAAATTTTACAGGTGCGAAAATCGAAAATGACCTATATATATATATATATATGTAAAGCAAACGAGGTTTAACTTCGGTAAGTCCGAACCAACTCGCTTGGACAAATTGCAACTGTAATTTCTTGAATCTTGACCGTATAAATACTCCCTCCGACAGTGGTGAAGCTAGCAAAGTTTTTATGAGTGAAACAGTTATAAAGATACAAAATTAGTTAAAATTTAGTTTTAAATATATATGACCCCAAAACGGAAATGACTATAAAAACACCAATTATAAATATATATACACTCTAGAAGAAACAATTATAAATGTATATGTAATAAAGTAAGAAGGAAATAAGAGAAAGTGTGAGTCAATTTTTTTCTTTTTTTATGTTCCATTTTTATAGTCATTCTTCTACTACTTCACACGTTGAAGGTGGTTTTTTTTCATCACTCCCTCATTTTGTTTATAAACAGAAGTTTATGGAAGTTAACTTCTTAGGCGCCTGTGGGTGTGGGAGGAGGAGCTTTTTGAGGAATGTAGGCTATTACTTGCTAACGTTTCTTTGTAGCCTTTTTCTTATGATGTGTGGTAGTGGCAACCGGACCCGAGTCAAGGGTATACTGTTCGTGGTGCGTATGCTTTGCTTACTACTTAGGTTGTGCATCAAGACAGGCTTTGTGATGACTTGATTTGGCACAAACATGTTCCGCTTAAGGTGTCTATTTTTGCTTGGCGACTGCTTCGTGATCGGCTTCCTACAAAGTCTAATTTAGCAAATCGTGGTATCTTGGCTCCAGAGGCGTGCTTATGTGACAGGGTGTGGGGTTGTGGAAGATGTTCACCATTTATTTTTGTCTTGCAGCGTTTTTGGTTCTCTATGGCATTTAGTGAGGTCTTGGATTGGCTTTGATGGTGTTGACCATTGTGATGTTTCAACTCATTGTGCCTATTTTTCATACTATGCAGGTGGCTTGAAATTAAAAAGATCATTTCTTCAGCTTATTTGGTTACTTACGATGTGGGTTCTATGGAATGAAAGAAATAATAGGCTTTTTAAGCAAAAAGAAAGCTCCATAGTTCAATTATTAGATAAAGTAAAATATCATTCTTGGTAGTGGCTGAAAGCCAAAAGGGCTGGTTTTATGTTTAGTGATCAGATGTGGTTCTCGAATCCATTGTCGTGTTTAGGCATTGGTTAAACACTTGGTGTAATATTTGTGAACAGCTGTTTCTTTTTTAGTAGTCTTCTCAGTACATCTTGTACTGATGAGATTGCTATAACAGTGTTAATATATCTCTCATTTTTGTTTGTTAAAAAAAAACTTCTTATCGGCCGAACCAACATTCATTTCTATCACTCCTCTAACATTTTGATGGTGATCTATTTATTCTTGTCTTGTGCATAGTAGTTAGTATCGCACCTACCATAATTTATTTGGCTGTTTTTTGTTTTTAAGGTAGAATTTACTTGGCCGTTTCATAGACCACAATTCGCACCTGCCACTCAACCACACCAATAATTTGCATAACAAAATCAAGACCAGTGCCATAACTGTAACATACCAAATTTTGGAAACTTCATGAAGCTTACTATTAACGGTTGAAAAGGATAGCCACAGTGCTTAAATTCTTTATTTGACCAATGGTCGTGTTACTCAACCGATCATAACTTGACGCGTTGATCTATTTATTTACTTTTTTGACAAAAATAACCTTATCGCATTTCATTTACAAGAATTTCATAAATACATGATTTCTTCAACCAAAAAAAATACATGATAGTATGTCAGAGTAAATATGGAAATTAGGATTATATTGAACTTCTTTAATTAAGCTATGAGCAACACCGTTAACTTGTCTTTAAATGAACTTCAAGTTTGAGTTCATTAAATCAGTAATTAACATGTGTCTGTAATCGTTGATAATGACCATATACTCTGAGACACCGCTGCTTTCTCCATAAACACTATCTACCACCGTTTTAGAGTTCATTTCAAAATTCACATTCACAGGTTGTAAATCTATAACTGTATCATACCAAATTTGTAAAATTCATGAAGTCGTACTTATTAAGGGTTGAAAATGATAGCCACGCAACTTAATTTCCTAGTTTGGCTAACGGTGGTATTACTAAACTCAATTATAAAAAAGAGAGAAAGAAAATTAGAGAAAGAAAGCATATATATGGAAATGAAATTTAAAGATAATAGAAATGATAAGGAAAAAAGGTAGTGTCTTGTTTTGTTCATTGAAGTGTTATAAATAGAGCAGATTACTCGTAATTATATGAGATAGTTGAAGAAGTTGAATATTTATGAGTAATTATTTGACCCAAAAACAGACTCAATTAATAAGCATATAATTTGTCAACTCAACATAACACTACTGTTTTTTTCTATTACTAGATCCCACCAAAGACCAAAAGTGAAGGTATTTCAAATAGTAGAGGTTGGATAAAAAAAAAATTGCACGAAAATGAACATATGGAAACTTATATTTAATATAATAAAATTAAGCAAATGACATCCAAAAACTAAAATATAGTTCATCGTAGTGTTTTGAGTTTTGAGCAAGCGTATAATGGATTGATCACATTTGACCAAGAGAAACCCCACAAGTGGCATTGACACCACATCTTCACCTAAAATCTTAAGACATAAGGTATATTGGTCATCTCACATTCATATTTCTATATATATACCTTTTCATACAATGTAGAAGTCTAACTCACACATGGCACATTAAGATCTCTTTGTTAAGTGTGAGACAATCCGTATTTCTGATCTGGTGACATAGAAAAATAAGGTCGGAGACACAATATGTTATAAAATGTGGGCTGGTAGCGATTTCATATAGGGATGTTTTTGTTCCTTTCTTTTAATGAGAAAGGAGAAAGTAAATTAGAAAAAGAAAGAAGATGAAAAAGGAATTTGAACATGAGAGAAATGATAAGGGAAACAAGTAAGAAGTGATTGTTTTATATGTGAGTGTATAGAGTATATAATGAGTTACTGATAATTTTTTACATTTATTGAATGAGTTAAAAATTACTAGGTAATTATCTTACAAAAATATTAGACTCATTAAAAAAAAATACCACAACAATTTAAAATGTCTAATAAACATGTATGTATTTTTATCTCAGCTGAACACATTTATATTTTTTTGTTGTCAGATCCCACCAAAGATCAAAAGTGAATGAAATTGATATAATAGAGGTTGAATAATTTTTTGACATTTGAAAACAAAAATTTAAGATAAAAAATTAAACAAACGACATTCAAAAACTAACAAATCAAATTATCATAACGTTGGGACTTTTGTGTTAGTCTAAATTGAGTTGTATAATCACATTAGGCTAAGAGCAATCACACAAGTGAAATTAACATCACATCTTCATCTGAAGTCTTAAGGCATTACGTACATGGATCATATCATTTATATGTTGCTCACATCTACTATTGCATACAATGTGAAATTTTAACTTACACTTAACACATTAACAAATGTCCATTAAATGTCAGACCCTCCGTTTTTTTGATCCACCACCTAGAACACTCCCGCTCCCCCACAACATTGAACCATGATATCATACCACCGTTGGTCTTTCTGGAGAAGCCAACACTAATGTTGATTGACACATTGGAGAAAGGGTAACCACACAAGTGAGAATGATACTACATTTTCATCCAAAATTTTAAGGCTTAAAGTATACTCCCTCTGTTTCAAAATACATGTCCAATTTTTGCAATGTGCATTATTCACTTGACTTACTTTGACCATATTTTTTAACTAATGTATAAATACAAATATTGTAAGATGTTGTTTGATTTGTCTCGACAAATATTTTCAAAATATTAAATTTTTATAATTTTTTACTTTATATAATTAAAGATATTAACGATCAAAATTGTGCATTGGCATATGTGAAGTGGTTGACTTGGACATGTATTTTGAAACGGAGGGAGTATGAGTTTTTCACTTTTTTGATTTTCAGCCTACACTCTTTCATTTAATGTTGGACTTTAACTAACATTTGTTACATAACAATATTATCATCCTTAAATTTGACAGAATTCTAACCCATATTTAGCACAGTTGTCCATACTAGTTATGTCTAATAACTTCAACGTGATATGTTCTAGTATGGCTGAACTTTCCTATATTAAATAACATACTTATTTTCTACACTTATTTAAAAAGAAGATTGTATATACCGTTGACTCACAACCTTTGAATTTGAAATGGGAATTGACTTGGTTTCAATATAATCAATGTTTTTATGGGCATTGAAGTGCAACGGCAATTGGGCATATTGGCTGGGTTTTTTCAACGCTCATCAATCAACTTTTCACTGTAAATTGAAGTCTTTGGTGAACATTTGAACATACACCTTGACTCACAACTTACAATCAAATCTCCTTTTCAAACTCTTATTGCTATTTTTCTCACTTGATCATTTTTATTTTACTTGAGGGCTTTTATACTATATAATTTATTTTGTAATCATTTGCACTTCAAGTTATTTTATCTACATATTTGGTTTAATCGTTTTAATTATTGTTTTTCTTATTTTGTATTGGATGTGATCCCAAAATTTTAAAAGAGGTGATATCTCTTGATTTAGAAGCTTTTCTACAAAGAATAATTTTGTTTGAAGAGTGTTTGCTATCTTGTAAAGGTTATTAGTTATTATCCTATTTAAAAACTTGGTTAGTGAAAAATCATGATAAACTTCTTGTATCTTTTTTGAGAGAGAGAGAGAGAGAATATTCATTAAAAACTTTATTATTTGTCATATTATTTCTTATAAAAACTTGAAAAAAATAACTTGAATTTATAAATTTACTCGTAGGAAATATAATTAGGTAAAAATATATTTCATATTAGTGATATTAAATATAAGTACGTTTAATTTATTTGATAGTTTGGGATATTGGTGTCCCACATATTTATAGTTTACCAATGATATTTGTGTAACATCCAAATATTCAAATTCAACATCTCATATTTTCTCTTTATTGTTATACTTTTCTCACATCACATATATCACATCACCTTCTCTACTTTTTTTTCTCTCCTTTTCAAGGTATTTAAAATGTGTATTTTTTTAATGTCAAATAGATATATCATAAAAGAAAAACATAGTGAATATACAAAGAGTGATAAATATCAGAAATGACCAAAAATCCCAACAGAAAATATCTTACCCTAAGGAGGGTGTATTGGATTATGATTCTAAGGGATTTTAAAAGACTTTTTTATCATGAAAAAGTCTTGTGGTATTCAATCAAGACTCTTTCCAATTTAAAAAAAGTCTTGTGGTATTCAATCAAGACTCTTTGCAATTTAAAAAAAGTCTTGTGGTATTCAATCAAGACTCTTCATCATTTAAAAAAAGTCTTGTGGTATTCAAAATCATTCAAATTTCGAAGGATTGTTTAATAAATCAGATTTTGATGGATTTTGAGAGATTTTCTAATGAAATTTTAGCATAAAAAAGTCTTTCATGAAAACATGAGATTTCTTAGGATTGTTTTTTCTTTTATTTTATATCTCTCTCTCCTCTCTCGCATCCCTTCTCTCTCACTCTCTTCTTCTCTCCCTCTCTCTTCCCTCCCCCTCTCTCTTCTCTCTCACTCTCTTGTTTCCCCCTCTCTCTCTCGCAAGCTCTCCCGTAAAAAAAAAAGTAAAATAAATAAAATAGTCTGCATGGAGATTTTGTGAAAGAGAGTGTGTTCGATTTTTTGATTTTGTGAAAGAGAGTGTGTTATGATCATTTTCTTCAACGAATCCTTGAAATTCATAAAATCTATTGAAATCCATTAAAATCATTTCAAATCCTTTAAAATCTTATGAATTAAATCCTGCAAAGTCTTTTAAAATCATCAAAGTCATCAAAATCCTGCAAAGTCTTTTAAAATCCTCAAGACTTTTTTAAACAAAAATTGTCCTTTAAAATCCTAATTCAATACATCTCCCTAAACTAAAACAAAAACCTCTTACCCTCCTAGTACCAAAGATCAATTGAAGAATGAAGCAAGCTACTCCACCACAAAGATGAAACACATGAAATCAGGAAACAAAGTTAAACCATACTCAAAGGAAGCAAATTAAAAAAGCCCTCCAGACAACGATGTTACCGACTCCAACAAAGAACTGGTTCAACCGCTCGCTTATATTGGGAACAAGGAGCATCAGAGTGTTTCTCCTAGAAAATCACAAAACCACAAGGAGAAATGGATCTTATGATAATTTCTGAATGAATTGATGCATGAGACGAGGTCCCATAGAAAAAACACCACCGTCCACAAATAAGGATGGCAATGGTTACCCTATGGACATGGTACTATAGCGACCCTCCTCCATAAGTGTGTTTGTAAAAAATGTCCGAGCTCGTACCTTCGTGAGCATGAACTTCAGTGTTCTTCCCTATACTTTATTGACACCCAAGTGTTCATACTCACATCCATTCCAATTGAAATTAAATTATGATCCAAAAAAATTCAAATCAACTCATAAAATAGTATGAATCGTAGTATTTAGTCAAATAAAAACATCGCAATTTTTAGGTTTAGGTTTAAGCTGAATAGCTAAATTAATCAATTAATCATATACCAAAAATAAACTATTTATCGTATTATATTATATAAATATGTATTTACGGATTGCAAGGAGGACGGTATAATGCCTTCATCCGCATTCCTGTCCATTTAAATTTTTGGATAATTACCCAAACTTAAAGGTGGATATATGAAAGCAGATTTTAGCCTACACATTGCAAGTATTTTTTGCAAATATCCATTAGGCTGGATCCAATTGCCACCCTTATCCACAAAAGTCACAAAACCAAGATATATTAATTACAAGCGGTACAAATTAACCTGTCAATTAATGATGACTAACTCACAAGGACATAAAGTAGCAATTAATTGGAAACGACAGTACATTACATGCACTACAAAGCCTTTAAGGACCAAACGCGAGGGAGGCGAGTTACATGCAATACAAATTAACCTTTCAATTTCAATCAAGACCCTAGATATATAAGAATGTGTGAAGGATATATTCTATATTATATTTCTTATCTCATCACATTTCTATTTTATTCATTTCCCTGATACACTCAACATCATGACAGGCATTCTACTTATCTCAACTACTATAATCCAAGCAACAAATCATGGTGATCACAACTCAATTATCGATTTAGCTCCATGGGATCTCAAATATCTCAAAATGGCACCAATCCAAAAAGGCCTTCTTTTCCATAAACCCAAAACAAACCAAATCGACCATCTTAAACAAACACTCTCCTCCACCCTCAACTTCTTTCCTCCCCTCGCTGGTCGTCTTGTAATAATGCAAGACGATGAACAAAACAACGCCGCATGTTCCATCATTTGCAACAACGCTGGTGCATTGTTTGTTCACGCCACAGCAGAAAACACTGCCGTTGCCGACATCCTTCAACCAAAGTATGTTCCTTCCATTGTTTCCTCATTATTCTTACTCAACGAAATGCAAAACTACAAAGGTACATCACAACCATTACTTGCAGTTCAAGTAACAGAGTTAATTGACGGTATCTTCATTGGTTTTGCAATTAACCATGTGGGTGTAGATGGCAAGTCATTTTGGCATTTCGTCAATTCTTGGGCTGAAATCTCACAGGGTTTTAATAAGCCAACAAAAATCCCTTCTTTCAAACGCTGGTTTCCAAACAACATTAACCGTCGCATACGGTTTCCTTTCACAAAGGAAACAAAAAAGTCAACAATCTGAAGAGTCACCTCATCGAATCTTCCACTTCACAAAGGAACAAATTATACAACTCAAAGCAAAAGCTAATGCAGAAATTAGTAATAGTAGTAGTAGTGATAAAATAATAATAATATCTTCATTGCAAGCGCTTTTAAGTCACCTTTGGCGTTTAATTATAAGTAAACAAAATCTTAAACCCGAAGAAAGGTCTGCTTTCGTGTTACCCATAGATTGTAGGACACGAATGTGTTCAAAGTTAGAAGAGAATTATTTTGGGAGTGGAATCGGATCAACTGCAACTGTAATCATGCAAGTAGGGGAATTAATGGAAAGTGGGATCGGTAAAGTTGCTATGGAAATGAACAAGGAGATTTCTATACAATCTCATCATGAGAAGGTAGTGAGTAACTATGAGTCTTGGTTGAAAACCCCGTTTATACCAGAGCCAGGTAAATCATCAAGTAATTTGTTGATAGCAAGCAGTTCACCAAAGTTCAATTATTACGGTAATGACTTTGGTTGGGGTAAACCTATTGCAGTTAGAAATGGTGTTGGACTTAAAAGAAATATTGGTAATGTTATTGTGCTTGGTGGAGCAGAAGAGGGCAGTATTGATATTCAAGTTTGTCTTCCTTATGATATTTTAGAGGCTATGGGAATGAAATGATCATCTGACCATTGATGCTATGAATGTCTAATACTTGCAGATCGGTTCTTAGTTTCATCAATAAGGCTATTGGAACACATGCTTGACAACAAAACTTATATGGTGAAATTTATTTTTTGAGAATAAAAAATATTTTTTTTATCATAAAGGATGGTTTTGTTCCACAAAAATGTATAAGGCTAACCACCTTTTTTAACATAAATCTCATTAACCATTTTGACAACTTTATTAATCACAAGAATGCAAGGTATTAACTTTTAATTTTTTAAAACTATGCAAACGAAATGGTTAATGTCTTGCATTTTTATGGTTAATGAATTATTTAAAGAATGAGGTTCATGTTAAAAAAGTAGTTGACATGATTATTTTTTTGGTTAATATGATGCCACAACTCAATTTTGTGTTTCAAAATCCTCCTCTATGAAAAAAAAAACTTAAAAAATAAGTGAACAACATCTCATGTAGTATTTTTTGTCCAATATTTCGTTCTAGTGTCACAACTCTAGCTTTATCTATCTTTGTTAGTTCTTTCGATTGAAGTCATATTGTTGGTGTAGGTTCTAGAGGCTAATAATTTTATTAGAACTTGTAATTTTGTATCGGATAATTATTCATTAATAATTAAGGTATTTCATATTATATTTATGTTTCGAAATAATAAAGTCCTTAAAATAATTAATGACGGACGGTAATAGAGATTAATTAGTGCTATACATACCGTATTAACGGTTGAAAGGGATAGCCACCCAACTTAAATTCCTCATTTGGCTAATGGTGGTGTTACTCAACTGATCATAACTTGTTGTGTTGATCTACTATTAATAAGGTTGTATACGATAGAAAAACCATTTATTGATATAATGAAATTCCTCTACCGAATTTCCCAAAGTGTCTTATGTTCACTGATTTAGTGATCTCATGGCCAATATTGAATATACGAGTATTAAATAATAAGAAAAAACAATGTATAACAAGAAAAAAACAATGTATTACGACTTAAATACAGGGAAACAATTTAGGGTTAAATGATGTTTACCCCATTGCCATTTGTAGAGGAAATCGAAGAAGGAATTTTGTATCTAATTTGGTTCAATTCATCTTTCCTACTTCTTTGTATAGGAAAGATGATCATAAAAGATAATTTTTTTTTATAGTATTAGTTAGTGTTTTAATTTAATTGTTAAATATTTTAATTATTGAAAGTAAGTGTTAAATAAAAAAAGTCAGCTGTAATAAAATTAAATAAAAATGAATTAAAAAAGCCAAGTCATCGTAACACTTCATCAAATTTACCCACTCAAATGCACGAAGGTCTAGAATGAAAGAATCATCAAATGTACAAAAAAAATTATTACAGAGGACTACATCAAAATTCGTTCAAATAAAAGGGGGTTAAATATTATTTAACCCAACAATTTATTCTTCTCTCTTATTCCCTAAATGTAGGAAAACATTTTATTTATATCTTTTAATCTCTTAATTTCACTAATTTGCATATAAATTTTTTTCATAGAAACAAAATACAAATATTGATATTTTTATAATAGTAAAAAGTTTTGAAAATTTTATCTTATCAACTTTTTCATATTGGTTCATAAAAATTTCTTTATGAAGATATAAACACATAAAATCTGCAACGAGTGTGGTGCAAATATTTAACAATGTTTTGCATATAAAATAAAATATATATTTAATAGAAACACTACATTAATTTTTGATATTTTGAAAACAACCGTTGAGTTTTTAAAATTGTGTCATATAGACTTTTTCAAATTAGTTTATAAAAATTAGTTTTAGTACATGTAAGCATATAAAATCCTCAACAAGTACGATGCAAATATTTACCGGTGTTTTGTATATAAATTAAAATGTTATTTAATAGAAAAGCTATTAATGTAGATATTTTGAAAATAGTCATGAGTTTAAAAAAAAAAATCAAGAAGCCAAACAAGTCTATCAAAATTGACATCAGGGAGAATCAAATCTAAGCCTTTGAGAGGAGCATACTCTAGGGTCTCAAGTCAACACCATCATGCCAACAAAAAATTTATAATATCAACTTTCTCACAAATGTACATAAAAATTTGTTTCCGTAGGTATAATCACATAAAGTCCACAATGGGCATGGTGCAAATGTTTAAATGTGTTTTGCATAGAAAATAACATAATATTGAATAGAAACACTACATTAATGTTGTTATTTCAAAAATAGTCATGAGTTTTCAAAAATTTACCATATCAACTTTCTCGGTACATAGAAATTTGATTATGCATATATACGCAAATAAAATCCACAACGTGTTGAACAAAATGAGTTTTAGGCATACATCTGAAGTTTGATGATAACAAAGTATGAAAAGAACAATTCAATATGCTAATATGTGTTCAAGTGTGCAACACTATATAATTAAATTAAAATTGTTAAATCAAGTTTTGGTTCTGAAAGAGCAAGATACTAAACATGTATAAGAGCATCTGAAGCAAGTGAGAAGCTGAAGACTTGGAACAAGATCTAAAGAAAGGTCAACCGGAAAGTCAACTTTGAGATCATAAGAGAGATTTCATTCAGAAGCATCTGAAGAAGTGAAGCCTTTGAAGACCTCAATCATATAAAGACACGTCAGGAAGGTTGATATCAGACTTTGAATAGTATAATTTGTCGCCTTCTGACCTTGTTCAGAAACAAACAAAGAAATTCAAGGACAAAGGAAATGAAACAGATCATTCTAATAGAAGAAAAGGAATTTCTAATGACTACTCAACGACATTAACCAAATCATAAAATATTCCAACGTGTCAGATAAAGCTTCTCAGGGACTCATTTGTTGTAGTGGCACTCTTCAACATCTATAAGAATTTCCCCTATACAAGGACCGGAAGACTTGAAGAAAGTATGAACAATACTTTGAATTTTGCAAGCGCTCTTCCTCTTTCAAAATCAATAGAGCATAAATACTTCAAGGATTTCTTACAAACTTTCATATCTTAGAAATTCTCAGAGTCCATTTGAACTTTATTATATTACACTTCTAATTGTATATCAAGTGTAAAAACCAACAATATTTTCTTTGATTAAGTTAGATTGTAGAAGTCTCTTTCTTGCGTGGTTGAACATTGTAAGTCTCTTTCTTGTGAGATTGAGCAAAGAAAGTCTCTTACTTGTGTGCTCGAGCAAATTGTAATATGCAAGATTATAGTGAAAGTGCAAAGCGACTAGACTATTTATAGAAATCAGTATAATTGAGGATGGTGTCAATTTTCAAGTTGATTTTGAATGTATGGTGCTGGGTAGAAAGATATTAACTGAGACTCAAAAGAATATTTATAGAAATCACCATAGAGTTCGTGGAATTTTGGTGGAAGCTCTGCCTAACTCAGAGTATACCAAATAGTAGATAGATATACTACCAAAAGTATCTTTGAATCACTATGTTTTACGTATGAACTCTTTAGAATGAAGGAGGATGAAGATATTGAACCATTTTATCAAGGTTTCAAACTCTTGTATCTGACCTTCAAGTTTCAAACAAGAATTATACTACTCATGACCATGTAAAGAAGATTCTGAGAAGCCTTCCTACTAAGCGGAGACCTAAGGTCACTTCTATTAAGAAAGCAAAGGACTTGAACAAGATATGCATTGGGAACCTGATAAATTCCTTGAAAAGTCATGAGATGGAGCTTATAGGTGATAAACCTGTTGAGAAGTCCAAGTCCATTGCTCTTAAGTCGGAGGGAAAATTTGTCAAAACTCTTCAGGCCATGGAATCTGAAGAAGAGAATCCATAAGGAGACTCTGAAGATAGTTCTAATGCTGAAGAGATGGCATTCTTGACTGTTATACCCTGATTTTGGACCAAAAAATACTCATTCAATGTTCTTTTC
This sequence comes from Medicago arabica, assembly GCA_946800305.1. Taxonomy (NCBI): domain Eukaryota; kingdom Viridiplantae; phylum Streptophyta; class Magnoliopsida; order Fabales; family Fabaceae; genus Medicago; species Medicago arabica. Next base: position 44,158,387 of record OX326968.1, on the reverse strand, counting down.
TATCTTTAATCAGTGTCAAATTACAATTGTTATTCTGAATTTTTTACTATGTTTCATCTGCATATTCTTTTACTATCTCTGCATTGCAGTATTTTTAATCATGACTTTGTCTATGTTTCTCTTGCCTAAAACCAATCCACGGTGTCTTTTCTTGCGTAAAAAGTCATTTAAGACCTCCTTGAGGCATTGCATTGCTGTCCTTGCATTTTATTTCAAATATTTGAAAAAATCATACAAAAGGGCATTTTGGTCATTTCCTGCAGTGGGACCCACTTTAGTCCTTGTGATTGTCTCTGAATCTTTTCCAGTTTCTTTTTACATTTTTAATCCCATCTCTGTTAAAGATCCATTTCAAAATTGTATCAGAGTCATTTTGAGTCAGTCTGAGTCAGTTTGGTCCTTAGGGGCGTTTTGGTCTTTTCATGTCAAAATTTCGGCAGGGAGGTATTTTAGAATACCTCATTTGTGTAATTTGTTCGTTTTAGTCCTTTGGTCGATTTTATTTTCATTTCACTTTACGTTTTGTCAGATTACCAGTTTTAATTCATTTTTATTTTATTTTTGCTTTTTAGTCCTCAAACTTTCTAAAATTGCATTTTGGTCCCCAAGTTTTCAATTTTGCAGAAAAATCCCTAAGTCACAAGTGCCAGAGTCACGCCAGCTTGCAAATCCAGATGTCCAGCTCTCATTGGTTCATCAGTACACATGGCAGCATATATAAGGGTCGAATCATCACAGAATCAAAAAAGCAATCATTACACAAACAGAATCCCGTTTTTCTCTCTCTTGGCAGTTAGATCAAAAATCAGAGAAGCTCAAGAACCATGAAGAACACCATGAACAAACCCTAGAATTCCAGAATCACAACTCATCAAGGAATCAACGCGAATTTGGTGCAATTCTCGGCGGTTCTCAGGTGGTTCATCATTGAACCGGTAGAATCTGCAATTCAAGCACGAGCTCGCCGCCAGAAGCAGCAAGCTACAAGCGCGATCACGGATTCCGAGAGTTGAGGAAGAAGAGGAAATCAAAGAAGATGAACCGGTTCCGGTGAAGAAGAGGAAGCACCGATTTATTTTCGGATTCAAGCCGAGATCGACGAAGAACAGAGTTGCCGTTCATAATCTGGTTCGAATCTCCGAATTAAAACTCAGGTATATACTCAATCTACAGTTTTCTTGCGCTAAAAAACGTCACAAATCCAGATCTATGTAGATCCGTGGTGGTTCAACAGTGTTCGTTCAAAAAGGTCGAAACCCTAACAAAAACAATTCGGCAAGCAAAATAAACACGTCAAGGTTCGCAATCGAGTTTAACTCGGAACGAATCTCTTGAAGATTTGTCAAGAAACTCAAAAAAAATAGTTTGAAACCGTAACCAACAATCAAGATCTACATCGTTTCGATTTGAATTTGTAAAAACCAATGCCAGAATCGTGTTTAGAACGAAGAGACGAAGAGATTCATGTAAAAAAAATCGAGTTCTGGAAAATTAGGGTTTTGAGTCGCCGGAAAACTCATAGGCTCGCCGGAGAAGATGAAGTTTCCGGCGGACCTTCAAGGTCTCCGCCGTAGCTTCATCCTCGCCGGCGGTGGGATGCTAGAGAGAGTATGAGAGAAAACGGTGAGAAGAGAGAGAAAGGGCAAGTGCAAATGAAAAAAACCGGAGCTCTTGCCTTTATAAAGGCAATTGAACCGGTCCGGTTTATTGCCGGTTTTGTGAGGTAGATCCATGGTGCGTTGGGCTTCGGGTTAGGGCCCAATTTTTTTCGTTATTTTCTATTTTCTTTTGCTACTTGCACCTCTGATTATCCAAATTTAGGCCATAAAATTCCAGAAAAATTGCTATGCGTTTTTCGCTATATTCGTGACTGTTTGTGGTGTATTTTACACTTGTGGACCAATAAAAATTGCATGACTAAATTCTTGGTTGATTTTCATCTTTATGCGCTTTTGTGGAATTTTCCTCTATGACTTTTGAGTATTCACGTTCCCCATATGATGTTGGTGTATGCTATGTGATTTTGTGGTGTTTTACTCATGATTCTATGTCGATTACTACTGTTTGTGGGTTCATGGTTGAATTTCTTGTGTTGCAAGTTTACTTTGAAAAATGTGAGATATGCCTAAATGTGTGATAATTTTGAACCCAAACCATGCTTTGTAAATACTCATTCTTGTGTTTGAAATTGGCTCCCGAATTTATGCTATGGTAGAAATTATAGGTCATGTGTTTAGATAGATTTTGTGGTTAGGATCTCGTGCATTTACCTTTGTTTTTGGCTATTGTTTCCATCACTCCTTTAATATGTGCTTTACTATTGTCTCTTGTTGTTTCGTTAGTCACTTCTTGTTTATCCTTTGTTATTACCACTACATATTTTGCTCACTAACCGTGCGTTTCATTCCTCATGCATCTCATAAGCATTCATTCCGGCACTTTCCCTTCTTTAGATTTCATGTAATTTCTCTTAGAATTCTTATGTAATAATTTTAGAGTAGCTTTCTTTTTTAATGCCTCGCAAAGACCATAGCATGTAATTAGGTCAAATGTAAACGAACAATGGACTTTAGTGATGTACACCGACACGGACACTGACACGCACACACGGTGTATGTGTAACGATTAGATGTATGTTTAGGTGAAGCGACTCTTAGAAAATTTTCCTCAAAAAAAAACAACAACGTCTTAACTCAAACCTTTTAATACAACTCGGAGTCAAAACTCCACCATTTTACTTCTTTTTCTTAAATAAAAACTCAATGAAATAATCAACTTTAGACTAACATTTTTTTAAAAAAATTGAACCAACCTCGCCTTCTTTTCTAGAGCCTTCACGGCCCCGCATCTTCTTCTAAAACCATTTTCAAAATTAAAAGCAAGTCAACTCACAAGTTTTTTAGAACGAACTACAATGGATTTGATCCTCTTAAAGAGGTATGTAGGCAAGGAGCTCCACGACTCCCTCAATTCAAATAAAAATAAAACCAAATATCTTCTTCTTTTTCTCATCCAAATAAACAACTCTCAATAAAATTAAGAGTAAAGCGAAGACATGAGTTTGAGAAATTAGTCGCTGCGGGTGCCTAACACCTTCCCGTAGCGAATACGACCCCGAGCCTCGAGTCTTAATAAGGGTTTTTTTTTCTCAATTTTGCCCTTCCCAAGAAAAAATAGAGATTTGTCAATGATTGAGTGGTTCAAGCCGATTCAATGACTTGACACCCCGAAATCGAGACAACAGAAATGGCGACTTCACTGGGGACATTTAAGTTTGGGTTACGCCTAGTTTCTCGTAGTTTATGTTCTCGCTTTACTCTTTTTGCTCATATATGTGAATATTTGTCTATTTTCTTGTAACGTGTGGGGTGAGAATATCAAAAGTCCTATACCCGGGCTGAGTGAACTTAGGAATAGGCAGAGATATAATCGACAATTCGATCCGAGGGTTGCCTCGCGTGTTGGATTATGCGATCAATCTCACATAGCAGAGGCATTTTTTGGAGCAATGTTGTCGGCATGTGTCGTCATGCTTAGACGCTTTGTTTTCAATTGTTCAATGATGCTATGGACCGTAGTTACCAAGCCCATCCTTGGCCTCTTTTTAGGACGTAGTGCGGTGGCTAAACCGAGTGTCGTCTCGAGTTTTAGTCGTCACGCGATACTACACTCAAACTAGACCTTCTTGCGGGTAAATGTGGGGCGGACGTTGTTTCGTGCTACCATGATATACGCAAGAGAGGTTGCAGTTTGGGAACCTCTCTAGAACCTTGGTTACTATTATCCAAACCCCTAGTTTCACCGAACACCGTGTCCACCCGTGACTCCTTGATTTTGAATCTCAACCCACCATGTTTCATTTACATTTGGAAAAAAACAAAACAAACATGCATACATGCATTCATGCATAAACTCTTTCCATGCATTCATCGAAAGGTTTAAACAAATTAAAAACTTTGTAAACATTACAGGTATGAAGAGAACCAAGTCCTACAAATTCAAGGAAGTTGATTTGGTCGGTTTGAGAGAGTTGGCACTCAAGGTTAAGAATCCGACCGCTTTCCGACTCCGATATGGTAGCTTGCTTACTATCCTCCGAACCAATGTCGAAGAGAAGTTGGTGCACACTCTGGTGCAATTCTATGATCCGGACTTCCGTTGCTTTACTTTCCTAGACTTCCAGTTAGTTCCTACTCTTGAAGCATACTCCGACTTGATGAGTTTACCTGTAGCCGAGGGGACACCTTTCACCGGTCCCGGATCTACTCTTACTCCTTTGGTTATTGCTAAGGATCTTTATCTCAAGACCTCCGACGTCTCCAACCATCTTGTCACTAAGTCTCACATCCGGGGGTTCGCTTCGAAGTATCTACTTGAGCAGGCTAATCTCAAAACCACTTGTCAGGACACTCTCGAGGCCATTCTTGCACTGCTTATCTATGGGCTCTTTCTCTTCCCGAATGTTGACAACTTTGTGGACATGAACGCTATTGAAGTCTTCCATTCCAAGAATCCGGTTCCTACCTTGCTAGCTGACACATACCATGCCATCCATGATCGGACTCTCAAGGGTCGTGGGTACATCCTCTGCTGCATGCCTCTCTTGTATAGGTGGTTTATTTCTCACCTTCCGAGTTCTTTCCATGCAAACTCGGAGAATTGGTCTTATTCACAGCGCATCATGGCCCTCACTCCTAATGAGGTGGTTTGGCTCACTCCCGCCGCTCAAGTCAAAGAGATTATTACTGGTTGTGGGGATTTTCTCAATGTACCTCTTCTTGGTACCCGAGGGGGAATCAACTACAACCCTGAGCTTGCTATGAGACAGTTTGGTTTCCCGATGAAGGGAAAGCCCATCAATCTTGCTACTTCCCCGGAATTCTTCTACTATGTGAATGCTCCCACCGGTCAAAGGAAAGCTTTCATGGACGCATGGTCCAAGGTTCGTAAGAAGAGTGTGAAGCATTTGGGCGTGAGATCTGGTGTTGCTCATGTGGCTTACACCCAATGGGTGATAGATCGGGCCGCGGAGATTGGTATGCCTTACCCTGCTATGAGATATGTGTCCGCATCTGCTCCGTCCATGCCGTTACCGCTACTTCCCGCGACCCAGGAGGTGTATCAGGAGCATCTAGCTATGGAGAGTCGTGAGAAGTGGATGTGGAAAGCCCGATACGATGAAGCTGAGAACCTTATTATGACTTTGGATGGTAAAGATGAGCAGAAGACTCATGAGAACCTGAGGTTGAAGAAAGAGTTAGCCAGAGTCCGAGAGGAGCTTGAGGAGAAGGATGAGCTACTCATGCGGGATTCCAAGAGAGCCAGGGGACGTCGTAACTTCTATGCTAGACACTGCGGTTCAGATTCGGAGTCCGAGTCCGAGGACTACCCTACCACTTCCTATGCTTGAGTGTTATTGTGCCTATGTTGTTAAAATTCCAAAGTCTACCCTTGACTTAGTACTACAAAGGGATCTACCTTGTGTTGTTTGTTTAATAATGTTTACAAATTTTTTAATTTGTCAAAAAACCTTTCGATGTTTAAAAAAGAGTCGATTTTGCATTTGCATCTATACATATCATGCATCATATGCATCATTCATCGGTCACAAAAACTTCCCAATGCTCACTGCCTCCTGGTTCTTCTGCCACAGTTTGAAAGGTGGCTCGTGCCCGAAAGGTCTATCAACCTACCAGAGTTCATCACACTAGACTATACGGAAGACGGAATCAGATAGTTATGGAAGAGGAAAATGCTCAGCTCCGTACCGAGTTAGCCTCTTTGAGGGAAGAGTTGGCCAAGGCCCATGATGTTATGACTGCTCTGATGGCTGCCCAGGAACAACCAGCTACAACTGCACCACTACCTACCAGTGCAACCCCTACTACTGCTCCAGATGCTCGCTTTGTCATGCCAGAGGGGTTTTCTTTCGGGCTCCCACCATTCTACGCCCCTAACACTGCAGCAGCTACTTCTGGAAATGTCAACAATAACCAGGTTCTCAGGATGAACCCTGTTCCTATCAATACCGCCCCGCCTCAGGCGACGACCACTGTCACAGAGCCAATTGTGCACACTGCACCTCAAGTTATCAGCATTGGTACAAGCCGCGAGAGCACCCCTGTGCTCGGAACTATGGAAGAAAGGATGGAGGAACTTGCTAAAGAACTCCGTCGGGAGATCAAGGCTAACCGGGGAGGTGGTGATACTATCAGGACCCATGACCTCTGCTTGGTCTCGAAGGTGGACATTCCTAAAAAGTTTAAGGTCCCGGATTTTGACCGATACAGTGGGCTAACTTGTCCACAAAACCACATCATCAAGTATGTAAGGAAGATGGCCAACTACTCTGACAATGACTCACTCATGATCCACTGCTTCCAGGACAGTCTAATGGAGGATGCTTCAGAATGGTATACCAGCCTGAGCCGAGAAAACATCTGCACCTTTGATGAGTTGGCTGCTGCTTTCAAGAGTCACTATGGGTTCAACACCAGACTAAAGCCTAATAGGGAATCCCTCAGATCCCTTTCTCAAAAGAAGGAGGAAAGTTTCCGTGAATACGCACAAAGATGGAGAGGGGCAGCTGCCCGTGTCACTCCTGCTCTTGATGAAGAAGAGATGACTCAGACATTCCTAAAGACCCTGAACAAAGACTATGTCGAGAGGATGATTGTCGCTGCTCCGAGCGATTTCTCTGAGATGGTTACCATGGGGACTCGCTTAGAAGAGGCTGTCAGAGAGGGTATTATTGTGTTCGAGAAAGGTGAATCTTCCACAAATGCGTCAAGGAAGTATGGTAATGGTCATCACAAGAAGAAAGATTCCGAGATCGGGATGGTATCTGCCGGAGCCGGTCAATCTATGGCCACTATTGCTCCCATCAACGCTGCTCAACCACCTTCGCCGTATCAGTACATGCCGTACTCTCAACACCCTTTCTATCCACCACTTTATCATCAGTATCCACTACCGCCGGGACAACCTCAGGTACCGGTCAACGCCATTGCTCAACAACCACAACAACAGCAACAAACCAGGCCCACCTTTCCACCAATACCAATGTTGTACGCCGAATTACTCCCGACCCTGCTCTCCAAGGGACATTGCACAACCAGGCAGGGTAAACCTCCACCTAACCCACTGCCTCCCAGGTTCCGGTCCGACCTCAAGTGCGATTTCCATCAAGGGGCCTTGGGCCACGACGTTGAGGGGTGTTATGCTTTGAAATACATCGTGAAGAAGCTCATCGATCAAGGAAGCCTGTCCTTTGAAAATAACGTCCCCCATGTCCTGGACAACCCTTTGCCGAATCATGCTGCAGTAAACATGATCGAGATTTGTGAGGGAACTTCTAGCTTGGACGTCCGTAATATGGCAACTCCTCTGGTACCGCTACACATCAAGTTATGCCAAGCCTCCTTGTTCGATCATGATCATGCTAATTGCCCGGAATGCCTCTGTAATCCCTTGGGTTGTGATGTTGTGCAAGGTGACATCCAGAGCCTGATGAATGACAACTTTTTGACTGTCAATGATGTTTGTGTGATCGTGCCGGTCTTTCATGATCCGCCCGTCCGAAGTGTGACTCCGAGGGGAAATGTTGAGCCTCTAGTGATAAAATTGCCCGGACCAGTACCATATGCTTCTACAAAAGCTATTCCTTACAAGTACAATGCCGCCATGATTGAAAATGGAGTAGAGGTGCCTTTGGCGTCCCCGAACGTGATAGGCAATATTGCTGAAGAGACTACGGCTCTGAGAAGCGGAAGGATCCGGCCCCCGTTATTCCAAAAGAAAGCTGTTGCACCTACCACTACACCGGGTGACAAAACATCGGTACCAGATGTCCCCTCCGTTACCAAAGATGCGGGCCGGCCAGGCCAGTCAATCGAGGATTCTAACTTGGATGAGATCTTGAGGTTAATCAAAAGAAGTGATTATAAGATAGTGGATCAGCTGTTACAAACTCCGTCAAAGATATCCATCTTGTCATTACTCCTGAGTTCCGAGGCTCACCGGAACATTCTTTTAAAGGTGCTAGAACAAGCCTACGTCGATCATGAGGTCTCTGTGGATCACTTTGACAATATAGTGGGGAATATTACTGCCTGTAACCATCTCTGGTTCAGCGAAGATGAACTTCCCGAGACAGGAAAATACCACAACCTGGCGTTACATATCTCTGTGAATTGCAAGTCTGATATGTTATCAAATGTGCTGGTGGACACTGGTTCATCCTTGAACGTAATGCCAAGATCGACTCTGGATCAGTTGAACTGTAGGGGTATCCCTTTGAGAAGAAGCACTTTCCTAGTCAGGGCTTTCGACGGATCCCGCAAAGATGTCCTTGGTGAGGTGGACCTACCAATAACTATTGGTCCTGAGACATTCTCCATCACGTTTCAGGTCATGGACATCAGTGCTTCTTACAGTTGCCTCCTGGGAAGGCCTTGGATACACGATGCTGGCGCAGTGACCTCTACCTTGCATCAGAAGTTGAAGTTTGTGAAGAATGGGAAACTCGTCATTATACATGGTGAAGAGGCGTACTTGGTGAGCCAACTATCATCCTTCTCTTGCATTGAAGCAGGATCTGCTGAAGGGACCGCGTTTCAGGGTTTGACTATTGAAGGTACGGAGCCCAAGAGGGCCGGAGCCGCCATGGCCTCTTTGAGAGATGCCCAGAAGGCTGTTCATGAAGGACAAACTACCGGATGGGGCAAATTAGTGCAACTTCTTGAAAATAAACACAAGGAAGGTCTTGGGTTCTCCTCGACTTCAGGTGTCTCGAATGGAACTTTTTACAGTGCTGGGTTCGTCAATGCAATCACCAAGGGTGCGACTGGAGCTATCTCTCGGCCTACATTTGTTACACCAGGAGGCGTTACAAAGAATTGGGATGCCATTGACATACCCTCCCCCATGCATGGTTTCAAGTAATATGTCCTGTTGCTCATAAGTCTGTTTTTTTTCAAAATAACTATCCTCTCGCTCGGCCCAAGGTGAGAGTGATATTTCTGTAAGGGCATGTTTGTTTCGGCATTGCCAATATTAATAAAACTGCCGTATCTTCCGCAACTTTTTTCACTCTTTTAGTGCATTTTTTCTTGGAAATAATGGTAATGCCAGAAAAAACCAAAACATCTATTACTTTTTTCTTTTAATCTCAAAAATCCGCATAAGAAACCCCTTTTTCTAAAATCATCAAACCATCTTATGCAGATTGAACCATAATGAGCCCGTTGAACACAGTAACCATACGGATCCTCCAAAATTCGAATTCCCGGTATATGAGGCCGAAGATGAGGAAGATGATGACATACCATATGAGATCACTCGATTACTTGAACAAGAGGAAAAGGCCATTCAGCCTCACCAGGAAGAAACTGAGATCATCAACCTGGGTACCGAAGAGAACAAGCGAGAAATCAAGGTCGGTGTTACCCTTGAAGAAGGGGTCAAAAAGAGGATCTTCCAGCTTCTCCGAGAGTTTCCAGATGTCTTCGCTTGGTCATACGAGGACATGCCAGGGCTGGATCCCAAGATTGTGGAACACCGAATACCTACGAAGCCAGGATGCCCTCCCGTCAGACAGAAATTGAGAAGGACTCGTCCAGACATGGCCCTCAAAATCAAGAGTGAGGTTCAGAAACAAATTGATGCAGGTTTCCTCATGACAGTCGAATATCCTGAATGGGTTGCTAATATTGTGCCAGTGCCGAAGAAAGATGGCAAAGTCCGGATGTGTGTCGATTACAGGGATTTAAATAAAGCCAGTCTCAAAGACAACTTCCCATTACCTCATATTGATGTACTTGTTGATAGCACTGCCCAGTCCAAGGTGTTCTCTTTTATGGATGGTTTCTCTGGTTACAACCAAATCAAGATGTCGCTTGAGGACAGAGAAAAGACTTCCTTCATTACCCCGTGGGGGACTTTCTGTTGCAAGGCTATGCCGTTTGGCCTAATAAATGCTGGTGCTACTTATCAAAGGGGAATGACCACCTTGTTCCATGATATGATCCACAAAGAAGTTGAAGTATATGTTGATGATATGATTGTAAAGTCGAAAGATGAAGAGCAACATGTTGAGTATCTAACAAAAATGTTTGAAAGGTTGAGAAAATACAAGCTTAGGCTTAATCCTAACAAATGCACGTTTGGCGTCAAATCTGGCAAAATGCTAGGCTTCATCGTCAGCCAAAAGGGGATTGAAGTCGATCCTGATAAGGTCCGGGCTATCAGAGAGATGCCGGCACCACAAACCGAGAAGCAAGTTAGAGGTTTCCTTGGGCGTCTGAATTATATTTCCCGATTCATATCTCACATGACCGCGACCTGCGGACCAATCTTCAAACTACTCAGGAAGAACCAACCTGTTGTGTGGAACGACGAATGCCAAAAGGCTTTTGATAGCATCAAAGATTATTTGCTGAAACCACCTATCCTTGTCCCGCTAGTAGAAGGAAGACCCTTGATTATGTACTTGTCAGTATTGGATGACTCCATGGGTTGCGTACTCGGTCAGCAAGACGAGACGGGAAAGAAAGAGCATGCTATTTACTATCTAAGCAAAAAGTTTACCGATTGTGAAGTTCGATATACAATGCTTGAAAAGACTTGTTGTGCTTTAGCCTGGGCTGCCAAACGCCTGCGCCACTACTTGATAAATCATACCACATGGTTGATATCTAGAATGGATCCGATCAAATACATCTTTGAGAAAGCTGCTGTCACGGGAAAGATTGCACGTTGGCAAATGCTCTTGTCTGAGTATGATATTGTGTTCAAGACTCAAAAGGCGATCAGGGGTAGCATTCTTGCGGACCACCTGGCCCATCAACCTCTGGATGATTACCAGCCAATTAAATTCGATTTCCCCGATGAAGAGATCATGTTGTTGAAATCAAGAGACTGTGAAGAGCCGTGGATTGGTGAAGGCCCGGATCCCAATAGAAGATGGGGATTAGTCTTTGATGGTGCCGTTAATGCTTATGGTAAAGGAGTTGGTGCAGTCATGGTGTCTCCTCAGGGGCATCATATTCCTTTTACCGCCCGAATCTTGTTCGATTGTACCAATAACATGGCAGAGTATGAAGCGTGTATCTTTGGGATCGAGGAAGCGATCGATATGAGAATCAAACGCATAGACATCTATGGTGATTCGGCACTTGTTATTAACCAGATAAAGGGTGAATGGGTGACTCATCATGACAAGTTGATCCCCTACCGTGATTATGCAAGACGCCTGCTGACATACTTTACAAAGGTCGAGTTGCATCATATCCCTCGGGATGAAAACCAAATGGCTGACGCCCTTGCTACTCTGTCTTCCATGTTTCGAATAAACCATTGGAATAATGTGCCGACAATCAAAGTGCAACGCCTTGAAAGACCGGCCCATGTGTTCGTTATTGAAGAGGAAAATGGACAGGCAGATGAAGGTGTAATTGATGATAAACCCTGGTATTATGATATCAGGCTGTTTTTGCAAAACCGTACATACCCGCCAGGTGCCTCCAATAAAGACAAGAAGACTCTGAGAAGGTTGTCTAGTAGGTTCCTATTGGATGGGGATGTTCTATACAAAAGGAACCATGATATGGTATTGTTAAGATGTGTTGATGAGCGCGAAGCAGAGCAGTTAATGCATGATGTACATGACGGTACCTTCGGGACTCATGCTACGGGGCATACTATGTCAAGAAAGTTGTTGAGGGCAGGTTACTACTGGATGACCATGGAGCATGATTGCTACAGGCACGCCAGAAAATGCCACAAATGTCAAGTTTATGCCGACAGGATCCATGTGCCTCCTCATGCGCTTAATGTCATCTCCTCCCCGTGGCCATTCTCCATGTGGGGCATTGATATGATCGGAAGAATTGAACCAAAGGCTTCAAATGGTCATCGTTTCATCTTAGTGGCGATTGACTACTTCACCAAATGGGTCGAAGCCGCATCCTATGCTAATGTAACCAAACAAGTGGTGGTCAAATTCATCAAAAACAACATCATCTGTCGATATGGAGTTCCTAGCAAGATTATCACTGATAATGGCACCAATTTGAACAACGACGTGGTACAGGCTCTGTGTGAAGAGTTCAAGATTGAGCATCACAATTCTTCCCCTTATAGGCCTCAGATGAATGGTGCAGTTGAGGCTGCCAACAAAAATATCAAGAAGATCGTTCAGAAAATGGTCACTACTTACAAAGACTAGCATGAGATGTTACCGTATGCTCTACATGGTTACCGTACTACGGTACGCGGCTCAACCGGGGCAACCCCTTTTTCTCTTGTGTATGGCATGGAAGTTGTCCTCCCCCTGGAGGTTGAGATCCCATCTCTCCGTGTGATCATGGAAGCAAAGTTATCCGAGGCTGAATGGTGTCGAAGCAGGTATGATCAGTTGAATTTGATTGAAGAAAAACGTATGGACGCCATGGCTCGGGGACGATCGTACCAAACCAGAATGAAGACTGCTTTTGACAAGAGGGTTCGTCCTCGGGAATTCAAAGAAGGGGAACTTGTGTTGAAGAGAAGAATGAACCAACAACCCGACCCAAGGGGCAAGTGGACGCCTAACTATGAAGGTCCTTATGTTGTTAAGAAGGCCTTCTCTGGCGGTGCTTTGATTCTTACGCACATGGATGGTGTTGAACTTCCAAACCCTGTGAACGCCGATATTGTCAAGAAGTACTTTGTCTAGATATATGAAAAGAACAGCGTGGTGGGTCGAAAACCCGAAAGGGCGGCCTAGGCAAAAATGCGCTTCCCGGTGGATCGAAAACCCGAAAGGGCGGTCCAGGCAAAATAAGGGACAAAAAACGATAAATAAATGAAAAGCTCGCTGAGATTGTACGCAACTCAGGCAAGCATGAGCGCCTCGATGAGCCGAAAACCCGAAAGGGCGGTTCATGCAAAAATGAGGTTGAAGCAAGAAGACAAATGACTGTACTTGGCAAGCCACCACCCCCTTGGGGCGTCTGCAACTGTCTACGACTATTTTCATCAGAGGCTTATGTACTTGTGAACTCGAAGTTTCCAGGGAACGTAGCGGTTATCGTGTTCAATGTACCACCAACCAATAAAATTACCATTTCTCAAGCCTTGTAAATCCGTGGAGTCAGACCATAGTCTGACCACCACTCTTATACATCAATTTGAGCCTGTGCTTTTGCTTGGACTTCTATCTCTCTATATTTTCAAAGCTATGAATAAAAACGTTTTCTTTCCATTTAATAATGACGATGCCTGAGACAAACATTTTGAAAATTGAAAACTTTTACTGTCTATTTTGAAAGCAAACTCGAGCAACAGGGTACATTCAAGTGAATCATGCATGAGTGAGTGTGTGTTGATGTCCATCTCGATGAATACTACAAGCAAACTCTCATCAAGACGGTCTGTGGTCAATGGCAAGAATGAAAAAACAGAATGAAAATGCAAATAAATATGAATGAGCTCGCTAAGTCGAAAACCCGAAAGGGCGGCTTAGGCAAAAAGGAGCACCTCGCTGGATTGACAACCCCAAGGGGCAATCCAGGCAAAAAGGAGGCAGTAAAAATTTTTCCCCGGTGGATCGAAAATCCGAAAGGGCGGTCCAGGCAAGAATGGGATGCAAAACAAATGAAAAAATGAAAAAATCAAGTAGGAGAAAGCATTGACCACAGATGCCGTATCCAAGGTGTGCCCAGCACTGGTGCGTCCAGCAGTGAGGACGTCATCCTCGGTGGACTCTCCGATACTATTTCCCCGTTGAGTTGTGCAACTATCTGTCCTTGACTATGGCTCCAATGCGTCTCACAGCAACGATGTCTCCAGAAGAGGATCTCCGAGGAGATAGTGTGCCTTCCCAGTGAATATGTGATATAGCACGAGCCACCAAGTGCCCAATACTCCAATGTCTTGTCTGCCTCTGCAAAATTGTATCCACTATTTGTCAACCATCATGCATTTCAAACATTCATACATGCATAATCATGCATGCTATGTGTCCATGCATTTTAATAAGATTGTTATATCATCCATACATGCTGCATTCCCAATGTCAATCTCAGTATCAATACAATGTCTATGTTGAAATTCTCTGTCATGTGAGCTAGTATCGTCAGCCAATCTATCTCTACAAACTGTGTCAATGTCAAACCAAATTCCAATCTATGCGTTGTCAAAAGCATGTCCCCAGCAAGTGTTTCTATTCGGTCAAGTGGCTAGTTCGAATCCAAGAACAGCTTGTACCTGTCCATTTGTTCGTCTCCGGTGGAGTAACCAGTTCAAGTCCAAGAACAACTCACACCCGTCTTTTGCTTTTGTTTTTGGTCGAGTAACCGGTTCATGTCCAAGAACAGCTCGTGCCTGCTTATATTTTTTTTACCAAACATCCCCAAGTGAGTAACCAGTTCAAGTCCAAGAACAGCTCACACCTGTCTTTTCTATATTCCCAGTCGAGTGACCAGTTCGAGTCCAAGAACAGCTCGCCCTTATCCGTTTCCCTGTATTCTCAGTCGAGTTCCCAGTTCGAACCAAAAGAACAACTCGTACCTGTCAGTTCACCCTTTTGTTTCCCCTGTAAGGTCTGTTATTTGTCATTTTGTCAATGTCTACCAATCCCGCAATGGATACGGCATATTTTGTTAATTCCTACTCTCGTTTGTCCTGCATTCATAATCCAAATGTTGCATGGCATTCATGATATTTGAGGATGTACAATCGTATTTTTTCGTCCAAAAAACAGTGCAAGTGTTAATATTTAAGTATCGTTGCCCCGTCAAGCCAAAGACTCCGTCTCTTGACCTCCCGGACAAAGAAACTTAAATAGGGGCAGCTGTTATACCCTGATTTTGGACCAAAAAATACTCATTCAATGTTCTTTTCTATCTTTAATCAGTGTCAAATTACAATTGTTATTCTGAATTTTTTACTATGTTTCATCTGCATATTCTTTTACTATCTCTGCATTGCAGTATTTTTAATCATGACTTTGTCTATGTTTCTCTTGCCTAAAACCAATCCACGGTGTCTTTTCTTGCGTAAAAAGTCATTTAAGACCTCCTTGAGGCATTGCATTGCTGTCCTTGCATTTTATTTCAAATATTTGGAAAAATCATACAAAAGGGCATTTTGGTCATTTCCTGCAGTGGGACCCACTTTAGTCCTTGTGATTGTCTCTGAATCTTTTCCAGTTTCTTTTTACATTTTTAATCCCATCTCTGTTAAAGATCCATTTCAAAATTGTATCAGAGTCATTTTGAGTCAGTCTGAGTCAGTTTGGTCCTTAGGGGCGTTTTGGTCTTTTCATGTCAAAATTTCGGCAGGGAGGTATTTTAGAATACCTCATTTGTGTAATTTGTTCGTTTTAGTCCGTTGGTCGATTTTATTTTCATTTCACTTTACGTTTTGTCAGATTACCAGTTTTAATTCATTTTTATTTTATTTTTGCTTTTTAGTCCTCAAACTTTCTAAAATTGCATTTTGGTCCCCAAGTTTTCAATTTTGCAGAAAAATCCCTAAGTCACAAGTGCCAGAGTCACGCCAGCTTGCAAATCCAGATGTCCAGCTCTCATTGGTTCATCAGTACACATGGCAGCATATATAAGGGTCGAATCATCACAGAATCAAAAAAGCAATCATTACACAAACAGAATCCCGTTTTTCTCTCTCTTGGCAGTTAGATCAAAAATCAGAGAAGCTCAAGAACCATGAAGAACACCATGAACAAACCCTAGAATTCCAGAATCACAACTCATCAAGGAATCAACGCGAATTTGGTGCAATTCTCGGCGGTTCTCAGGTGGTTCATCATTGAACCGGTAGAATCTGCAATTCAAGCACGAGCTCGCCGCCAGAAGCAGCAAGCTACAAGCGCGATCACGGATTCCGAGAGTTGAGGAAGAAGAGGAAATCAAAGAAGATGAACCGGTTCCGGTGAAGAAGAGGAAGCACCGATTTATTTTCGGATTCAAGCCGAGATCGACGAAGAACAGAGTTGCCGTTCATAATCTGGTTCGAATCTCCGAATTAAAACTCAGGTATATACTCAATCTACAGTTTTCTTGCGCTAAAAAACGTCACAAATCCAGATCTATGTAGATCCGTGGTGGTTCAACAGTGTTCGTTCAAAAAGGTCGAAACCCTAACAAAAACAATTCGGCAAGCAAAATAAACACGTCAAGGTTCGCAATCGAGTTTAACTCGGAACGAATCTCTTGAAGATTTGTCAAGAAACTCAAAAAAAATAGTTTGAAACCGTAACCAACAATCAAGATCTACATCGTTTCGATTTGAATTTGTAAAAACCAATGCCAGAATCGTGTTTAGAACGAAGAGACGAAGAGATTCATGTAAAAAAAATCGAGTTCTGGAAAATTAGGGTTTTGAGTCGCCGGAAAACTCATAGGCTCGCCGGAGAAGATGAAGTTTCCGGCGGACCTTCAAGGTCTCCGCCGTAGCTTCATCCTCGCCGGCGGTGGGATGCTAGAGAGAGTATGAGAGAAAACGGTGAGAAGAGAGAGAAAGGGCAAGTGCAAATGAAAAAAACCGGAGCTCTTGCCTTTATAAAGGCAATTGAACCGGTCCGGTTTATTGCCGGTTTTGTGAGGTAGATCCATGGTGCGTTGGGCTTCGGGTTAGGGCCCAATTTTTTTCGTTATTTTCTATTTTCTTTTGCTACTTGCACCTCTGATTATCCAAATTTAGGCCATAAAATTCCAGAAAAATTGCTATGCGTTTTTCGCTATATTCGTGACTGTTTGTGGTGTATTTTACACTTGTGGACCAATAAAAATTGCATGACTAAATTCTTGGTTGATTTTCATCTTTATGCGCTTTTGTGGAATTTTCCTCTATGACTTTTGAGTATTCACGTTCCCCATATGATGTTGGTGTATGCTATGTGATTTTGTGGTGTTTTACTCATGATTCTATGTCGATTACTACTGTTTGTGGGTTCATGGTTGAATTTCTTGTGTTGCAAGTTTACTTTGAAAAATGTGAGATATGCCTAAATGTGTGATAATTTTGAACCCAAACCATGCTTTGTAAATACTCATTCTTGTGTTTGAAATTGGCTCCCGAATTTATGCTATGGTAGAAATTATAGGTCATGTGTTTAGATAGATTTTGTGGTTAGGATCTCGTGCATTTACCTTTGTTTTTGGCTATTGTTTCCATCACTCCTTTAATATGTGCTTTACTATTGTCTCTTGTTGTTTCGTTAGTCACTTCTTGTTTATCCTTTGTTATTACCACTACATATTTTGCTTACTAACCGTGCGTTTCATTCCTCATGCATCTCATAAGCATTCATTCCGGCACTTTCCCTTCTTTAGATTTCATGTAATTTCTCTTAGAATTCTTATGTAATAATTTTAGAGTAGCTTTCTTTTTTAATGCCTCGCAAAGACCATAGCATTTAATTAGGTCAAATGTAAACGAACAATGGACTTTAGTGATGTACACCGACACGGACACTGACACGCACACACGGTGTATGTGTAACGATTAGATGTATGTTTAGGTGAAGCGACTCTTAGAAAATTTTCCTCAAAAAAAAACAACAACGTCTTAACTCAAACCTTTTAATACAACTCGGAGTCAAAACTCCACCATTTTACTTCTTTTTCTTAAATAAAAACTCAATGAAATAATCAACTTTAGACTAACATTTTTTAAAAAAAATTGAACCAACCTCGCCTTCTTTTCTAGAGCCTTCACGGCCCCGCATCTTCTTCTAAAACCATTTTCAAAATTAAAAGCAAGTCAACTCACAAGTTTTTTAGAACGAACTACAATGGATTTGATCCTCTTAAAGAGGTATGTAGGCAAGGAGCTCCACGACTCCCTCAATTCAAATAAAAATAAAACCAAATATCTTCTTCTTTTTCTCATCCAAATAAACAACTCTCAATAAAATTAAGAGTAAAGCGAAGACATGAGTTTGAGAAATTAGTCGCTGCGGGTGCCTAACACCTTCCCGTAGCGAATACGACCCCGAGCCTCGAGTCTTAATAAGGGTTTTTTTTTCTCAATTTTGCCCTTCCCAAGAAAAAATAGAGATTTGTCAATGATTGAGTGGTTCAAGCCGATTCAATGACTTGACACCCCGAAATCGAGACAACATTGACTAAAAGGTTTCAATACCTGACTAAGAAGGAGAAAATATTTCCAAGTAGAAGTAGTGGATCCAAAGGATCAAGCTACAAAGAAAAGAAAGATTATCAAAGAGTTGGTTAAATTGCAAGAACCTAGTCACTTTATTGTTGATTGTCCTGATCTTCAGAAGGATATTCAAAGAAGGAAAGCTCCAAGCAATAAAACTTCAGGAGTAGAGTCAAGAAAAGTCTCATGGCAACATATGAATATCTGGATGAAGAATCTGATGAAGAATATGTTAATCTAGCTCTAATGGCTTCCACATCTTTCGGTGCAGAATCTGAAGATGAAGATGAGGTATTTTCTGAACTCACATGTGAATAGTTAGTTACTACTGTAAAATATCTCATCGGCCATTGTCCCGGTAAATCAAAGTTTTAAAATAAAAAAATACTATGATTTGCTAACATAAGAAGTTAAGATTATAAACGTATAGAATGAGAATCTAAGAATGAGGAATGAAATTCTAGAGAAGGATAACCTCTCTAAAGTTCAGCAGAGATCTGATTAGCATTATGATAAGCATGAAAATGCTCTTCACGAGTTTACTATGAATGTCATTAAGAGAAGGAATCTAGCTTCTATGATTTATAGTGTCAGCGGAACAAGGGTGAAGTCATTGGCTATTTAGAAGATGCACCTCTTCAAAGGATGCAGGTTTTAGAGAAACAAATGAAATGTCCTTGTGTTGAGTGTGTACAAAAGGGTCTATATTCCTATTTTGTTCCAAAAGCTTCTAAAGCTAAGGTTCTGAACTAATCAAAACCACATGTGTAACACCCTATTCCTATTAAACAGTAAAACACGCGAATATACAAACATATTCTAGAAATAGATGTTACGTCGACAACAAACTTCAAAATTCACAATTATAAATTACCATGATTCATAAACATAGCAGCGGAACATATCAAGCATATAAACAATATCTCCAATCTCATGATAATAAATACATAATCTCATCCTCAAACATCGGATATAAATCAATCATATCATAACTCCTCGGATCAACATATGATAAGCAAAATCCAACATGTAAACGCTATCCTAGATCAGAGCCCTAATCTAGACGCATGCAAAAATAAATTGAGGACTCCTGCTCCTCAGCAACATCAAGCAAACAAGCTACTAATCTTGTACTCCATCTACCCGTCCGTACGGAAAGGTAGGTGGTAAACCACTGAGGGTTAGCATTACATCAACATAATCTGCAAAGCAAATAATCAGGAATATCATGTATAATGAATATTAAATAGTATAAACATCTTCATATATACAATCACACAATATTTCAATATCATTCCAATTCATCAATTCAAGTTCACACGAACCAAGTGCATTAACCACATATCACAACTCAATTCAATTCACCAAACAAATGCATGCAATATTCTATACTCATCTAGATGCATGTGGTACCAAGTCTCCTCAAGGTCGTCACCTTCGATGCAACAAAAACATCGTATGTAAGGTTTCACGCCCCGCCTTACATTGGACATAAGTCCGTCACCAAACAATGAATGCATGAACATATGACTCAACTCAATGCATATGTTCATACAACGGTCGCTTCATCAATCAACATGCATATAAAATTATGCAATCATCACCAAAACAATGCATATACAATTATGCGATCATCACCATCATTCAACAAGTATGCACACACCGACATACAATCAACATATATGTATTCACCATCATTTGAATATTTAAACAACATATATGCATTCAACAATTTCATCTCATTTGCATACTTCATCATAAAACATACATGTCTTTCACAAATTCGGATAACGGAGACACATATACCATAACAAGATATATATCATTATCAACATCTATCATTCATTCATAAGTCTCCATTAAATCATATAAAATCAGTCACAAAAGGTTTGCCAAACAATTGGTTTTCAAGTTAAGTTTTCACAAAGTTTTACTCACAATTCACAACTTTGAAAATAATTGAAGTAATGAATCAAAACCAATCAAACAAGGTTAATTGCCTAAGCCATGTATACTCTTAAGTCACAATTGTGTGCAGTAGAGGTTACATAAGCATTTCATCGGCCAATCACGACGAATTCACAAAAATCACGAAGTTCGTCCCACTTTATCATATTGCAAAACCAATTCATTAAGAGAAGAAAACTAAGTTTGATTCAACAAGACATAGATTAGATACTATTAAACATCATAATTAAACTCATAATACTCATATTTGATGTTTGGAAGCAAACCAAAAGTTTCGGGTTGAGTTAGAAACGGTTATGCTTAATTTTTCGTAAAAGTCTTCCAAGACCCACTTGGAGTGTTTCTATCATAACTCAAAATCCACAAATTATTTTCAAGTGAAACCAAATCCATTGGAAAGCTAACTCAATTATGTAAAACTTTCATGTTTACACCAAAGGCCAATTCAAAACAGAAATGTGCAAAAGAAATGCAAGAACGCGAAACAGAGAATGCTGTCACTGTGCAATTTCGCTAATAGCGAGTTTTCCCCTGTTGTTACGGTTTTTACACCATTTTTCACCCAAAAACCCAAATTTTGATTCCCCAACATCCAGATTTGATCCCAAAGGTCATTTCAACACAATTCAAAACCATATAGAACTTGAAATCAAAACATCATTTCAACACAATTCAACAATTCCATTATTCTTCACAAAACTCTCAACAACAACTCAATTCACTCTATAATTCCATAATCATGAACACCCATGACATCAATCATCAACAACAACATCTCATAATAACAACAACAACTATTAATCATGAATTCCTCAACATTCCAACAACAACATTATTCTTCATCAATTTTTCACATTAACTCAAAATATTCATATTCATACATTTTGACATGTTAATTCAACAACAACTACACATTTATCATGTAATTCATGCTCACAAACATATCATCAACATTTAAGCACGAATTTACAGAATCAAATTCAATTAATCAAATCATGAAGATGGGTAGAAATGAAAAAATTGAAGAATTATGTGTGAAGACTATCCCTCATACCTCTAGCACAAAGAATTCCTAACCCAAGCTTCACTTTAGCTCCTAGGATCAATCTCCCTTTAGCCTCCAACCCTCTTCTCTTGTTCTTCTCTCTAGCCTTTTTGCCTCTATTCTCTTGTGTTGTGCTAATGACAAAGTTTCTAACCCTAGTTGCTCTAAGTCATGGGTTATATGCTCACACCTCTTAATGGGCCTAAACCACACAAACTAATTGGGCTCAATTCTAATTACACTAAACCGCTAATTCTAACTTACTAACGGTAATTAATTAGAAACCTCGGCTCTAATTAAATTATATCGACAACTTAGTATCTTACAAATAATAACGGCTCTAACTTGAAACGCTAAAATAACTATTGTCACAAAGTTACTAAATTACCCTTCCTCGTAAAAGACTAAAATACCCTTAAGTCTAAAATGACCAAAATACCCTTCTAATACGAAAACTCATGAAAATGCACACAGACATAAATAAACACACATAAAACAATTAAAATAAAATAATCGCAAAATCGGACTATTACAACATGCACCAAAGCTTGAGGTTCTGAAAGGCTCAAAACCTAAAGCTATGAATAATTCAAGAAAATATACCTTCAAATCCAAAGTCTTGAATGATTCTAAGCATCATAGCTCTAAGCCTAAGCCTCTAAAGAAGGAAAATTCCTTTAGATTTAATCCTAAAAGATCTATAAAGCTATGGGTACCTAAGTCTAAAATTTTCTATGTTTCAGACATGCTTTAAAACAGAGTGAAGGCTCTAGTCATGGTACCTGGACAGTGGTTGCTCACAACACATGACAAGAGGAAAGCATATGTTCCAAACCCTAACAATGAAAGAGGGAGGAATTGGGGATTTGGAGGAATATGGGTATTATGGGTAATTCTTTTATCTCTATTAATAATGTTTGGTTAACTGATGGACTGAAGCATAACCTACTTAACATAAGTCAATTTTGTGATAGTGGTTACGAAGTAGTGTTTGATAAGAACAATTTCACAATAATCATAACCTCTGACAAATCCACGATGTTTGCTAGAAAGAGGAAATGCAATGTTTATAAGATGAATTTTTCTGATTTGTTTGATCAGAATGTAGTCTGCCTTCTGTTAGTAAGTGATGAAAAATGGCTTTGACCTAAGCATTTAGGACATGCTAGTTGGAGATTAATCTCTAAACTCAGCAAGCTAAAACTTTTCAAAGTCCTGCCATAGTTAAAATATCACTGGTGCTCTCCGTGGAGCATGCCAAAAAGGGAAGATTGTTAAAAGTTATTTTAAAACTAAAAATATTGTCTCAACCTCGAGATGTAACATCCTGAACCAATGACGGATCCAAAAAATTTGACTTGCGGGGGCAACATTTTATATGATAAATATTTATACAAAATTTTTAGCAATGCAAAAGTGATAAAATAATAACATTTTTATCATTGAGTAAAATACTTGACATTATAAACACTATGTTGTTATATATTGGAAAAATTAAAGACTCGTTAACATATACAAATTAAAATTATTATTTACGTGTCTTTATATTTAAAAAGTATGGTAAAAATCCTTTAAAATTTCATCTCAAATGCATTTAACCATTTGATTTTATAAAAGTCATAAAAAAAAACTCTTTTTATAATATAAATTTTCATTTAATGGGGGAAATCAATTTTTTTAACAGGGAGCAATAGTTAAAACATCTAAAATTTAACAAATAAAATAGCAAAAGTCGTGGGGGCAATAGCCCCCAAACTACTATACGTGTATCCGTGCCTGCCTTGAACCCCACTTATTATTTTCTAATAAAAATACAATAATTAATTAAACATGTAAGGGTGTTACACATCTTCTTCAGTTTAAGAGTACTTCATTTAAATTAAAAACGTCACAGCGAAATAATAATTTTCAAATCATCAAAGTAATTGTCACATCATTGTATCGACATCAAAACTGAATTTAAAGAAGAATTTTGAAAACAATATCTGAAATAAAAAGAATCCCTAGTGTTACCGATAAGAGCTTTGACTCAATAAAAACTCCCAAAAATGATAAACAAAAAAGGGAAGGCTCCAAAAACGATTAATTAGTGTTGATTATAAGTGTTAGACCAAGGATTATTCCAACGCCGAAAGAGGATTATTTCGGAAACGCACTGGTGGTTGGTGGTGTGAGGATGAAAGCAGGAGAGGTTCTAGAGTGTGAAATCAAAAAAGTTGCTTTGGAAATAAACAAGATGGTTACGTTACATTCTAATGAGAAAATAAGGAACCATTACGAGTCTTGGTTGAGAACACCAACGTTGTTCCAAAGTGGTAGTTCGCTAGGTGGTAATAAGTTGGCAATGAGCAGTTCTCCGAGGTTTGATGTTTTTGGCAATGACTTTGGTTGGGGAAAGCCTGTGGCGGTTCGAAGTGGGAGTCGATGTTGAAATTTGTCTTTCTTATCAGATTTTGGAGGCTTTGGGAAACGATCTTGAGTTCTTGATTCCTAGTTCTAAGTAATGTGACACTGGACCATAGAGGCCACCCCACCCCACACATGAATATCTATAAAGCATTTTTCATTAAAGGTCACGTAAAAAACCTCTAATAATGGAGAATGAGATAACAATTTTATATATCTAATGATTTAATATATCTTGGTTTCTGATCTGGTCTGAGACTGTTAGTGGCTTGGTATTTTTCTTTGTTTACACATATCAAAACTTCGGTCTCTTGTATCTTATCTACCTATAGTATTTCTTGTGCTTGGGTATTATATATTGAATAAATTTCTTTTGCCTGTTAATTTTTTTTTTGTTATAAGCCTAAAACTATTCTTTATTTCCACTAAAAAAATGAGCGTTGAAGAATACATAATTGAGAAGACTCGCAAATTCAATATCTTCAGATTTTGAATTAAAATGTAATAATTCAACTCATGTATAATTACTTTGGATGTAATATGGATAATTTTCCAAACTCTCCTCGTAGAACATTTTCAATATACTAAAATCCACTCTCTCCATTCTATCAGTAGACTAAGTTACAAAAGCTTTTCACATTTTTTACTTCGCATTATATAGATCACACCGCAATGCATTATATTAGACTACAACGGGTTACGAACCACACTAGACAGAAAAATTTAACAAACACATTACATTAATCAACATAATCACCATTGATTTACTATAGCCATATAAAAAAATTGTAACGTTTATCGTGCACCTAACAAATTATAAAACAACGTCAAGAAAAGAAGAAGAAAAACACTTTCCAATTTCTTACCTTCATTGTATGTATGATGTATCTCATAACATTCCTTCAAGTATAACCTAAAAAAAAATTATTGTGTAATTTTTCATATTCATTCTCACCCTATATAACCACAACTAAGTCAAAATAGGTACTTTGTCTTCTTCTTGAGCTTGATGTGGAGATGGAATTCTCTCTTGAGGGTCTTGTCTTAGAACTTGGACTATAGGCTCCTAGAGTTTCTTAAACCACATTTTGTCGATGTTGTTAGCCTTTATTTGTGGTGAATCGGTGGGTTTAATCGGAACATGTGTAGCCTTGCATAAAGCATGTCTGAGGCTACAATGTCTCAACCGAAATTCGGCTCGATTTTCATCGCCTAGCCTCTTCAAGTCATTTGCAGTTATCCTCCTCACGTTTATGTCTTCTCTTTCAACAATTGTTTGTACACCAATCACGGTGACCAATTTGAATTCTGAAGCATACCCACAACTTTCTAAATTAGAAACAAACTATGTTCCCCGCCTTTATTAGTCGCCTCATATCCTTTTGAGAAAATTTTCTAGGAAAACATCCTTCGACATGCTTCAACCAACTCGCTTTGGGTACACACAACGCATCCTTGATTTCCTTCAAAAGTCCCTCTTCCCTAGTCTCCTCCAATTCCACCCTTCTACTTTCAACATAGCACATTTTCAATGCTTGAACTCCAAGTACATTGTTGATTGCATTCTCATCAAAAGGCACCAATTTTCCATTAACATATTATTCCCACACTCTTCCTTTTCCTAGAAAATGAAATTGTGTTTGCAAGAAATTCAATTGCAATTGAATGATTGGAATCTTGAATCATGATATTCATCATCTCCCAACCTCTTCTCTTTAATTCTTCATCCACTTCCAAGCAATCTCCTCTCTTGAAAGCATGTTCTTCAACAAATTTCTTGTGACAAATTTTTTAATACCTTATTGTTTCCTTTAATTTCCCTAAAATATTTATTTTCATCATAAGTGTGTTATTCGGGTGCTGACCTCTTGCACTTTTTCGTCCTCTAGCCATGAGGGTTTTCTTTTGAAATTAGTTAAAATGATTAGGTTTTTGCAAAGTAAAGTGATTTGGGGTTTTGGAGTTTGTTTGAAGTAAAAAGGGTAAGGAATTTTTGTGAAAGATAAGATGAAGGTTGGAATATTGTTGAAGATTTTGTGGTTGTTTAAAAATTTGATGACCGGTAAGTTAATTGAAGCATTTGGTAAAATTAACGGTTATCTAGTTTATAAATGTAAAATGATACAAAAAGACATTTTATTACCCTATTTTTTACGAAGGCAAGAAGAACAACGTACACTTTTTGTATATTGTTACAAAAATAAATTAATAAGGGTAAAAGTGGACGAAAAAACAATAAGCTATAATCTCAAACGCTGCTTGAAATAACGTCTGAAAAATAAGTTATAAACTCCTGAAATAAGCTATAAGCTCGTTGTTAAAAGACAATACCAAATAGGTTTTTTTTATCATACGAGTTTATAAGTTATCCGCTATAAACTAGCTTAATAAGCTAGTTTTATGGTCTTGCCAAACAGAGTCTTAATAAGTGTGAACTGATTTTTTTTGGCTTATTTAAGAAGGAATTATCCACTTTAAAATGAATTTTGGTTGTCCTCCACAACCTCTGTGCTTGGTTGGACGCTGTCCCGAGACAAACAACTTCAAAATATTTCTTCTAAATTCCCTCAAACATGTCTTGCACAATGTCTTAACAAAAGTATTTTAACGCAAACCATGTTTTCCACAATGTCTTCCCTAAATTTTTAATCCATTACCAATTAAAATGTATTCTTATCTTATTTCTATTTCAAATTTTTTAAATGAAATTGGATGATCATGATTCAATAAAAAAAAATAAAAAATTAACTACATACACTACATCGTTGTACAATTATTTTACACATATATCAAATCAATCATGTATTGTTACGTCTTTCTATAAATATAAAAACACATGAATTATAAAAACTGATACGACAATATGTAAATGTATTAAATGATTAATATGATAATATTAATCAAATATTTTAATATCAAGACTATTTTGTCTGACAAATTAACGAATTATACATTAAAAACTATTGTGACGAGTCTTTTTTGTCAAGTAGTTTAGTGGCTACAGCTCACACGTTTTAAACGTGGAGAAGTGGGGTGTCCGAGGTTCAAACATCAACCCGTCGACCCTTGCGTATAATATATATGCAACATCCCTACCAACTGAACTAAGCTCCGATATTGCGACACTATATACTTGAACACTTGAACTATCTATCTTTGGTTCATTTCATAGTGCTCTTGTGCAAAAGTTACCTACCATGTATTCACATTACCGTTCAAAATGCAAAGCACTAACCACCACCATGATTTTCCTTTTACCACTCATCTCTTCCCTTTTCTTCACCTCTTCCACCGCTTGCTCTAACGGCAATTGCCAGGTTCGGTTTTTTCCTTTCAACACAAGAGATCCAACAAAATTTGCTTTCTTTCTATGATTCTGAACTGAATTTAGCAGGTTTTGGAAGCTTGTTCTGCTGCTACGGATTGTGGGTCGGGGCTTTTTTGTGGTAATTGTCCTGCTTTGGGTTTGAACCAACCCATCTGTACTAGAGGGCAACCTGTAATTCCCACATCTACGGTAAGTTCCTTCTTTTTTGTTTTAGGGACTTTCATTCACTTTTGTAGCTAAAAAAAAGCAAGTGGGTTGTTGAAAAATTTAAGCTTTTTGTGATATATGATGCACTGATACGGACACTGACACCTAACACGATCCTGACATGTTGACATTGGTAGAATATTTGAATTATTGAATGTAGCCATATGTGTTAGGAGTCGGATACTAGACATGACACTGACATGTTGACATTGGTAATAACTATATTTGAATTATTAAATGTAACCACACGTGTCAGGAGTTAGATACTAGACACTACTTTTTCAATTTGAAATGTTTGTGTTATGTTGTTTGTGATTGTGATGATACTTTAGGAGCTATGCTGCAGGTAAATGGATTGCCCTTCAACAAGTATTCATGGATAGTGACTCACAATGCCTTCAGCATTGTCGATTCGCCGCCTCTGCCTGGTGTTCAGAGACTAACTTTTTACAATCAAGAAGACACTGTAACTAATCAGTTGAGGGTATGTGTACAGTGTATACTGTAATCAGTATTGTGTTTGTAATTGCATGCTTTTATGGAATAAGTTGGATTCTACTATAATTCAGCTTGACAATGTTTTTAAGTATATTTTTGTGCTTTGGGAATTTAACTGTTTGTTTTGTTTTTGATGATATAGAATGGAGTGCGAGGACTAATGTTGGATATGTATGACTTTGAAAATGATATCTGGCTCTGTCATTCGTTCCAAGGGAAATGCTTTAACTTCACTGCTTTTGTAATCTAACTCTAACCCTCTTTGTTATACTGATTTTACAATCTAAGATTGCATTTGTGGTTGCTATGTGCTTTTGTGGTTACATTGAAATGTTCTCGATTTCAGCAACCTGCAATCAATACTTTGAAAGAAGTGGAAGCATTCTTGACGCAAAATCCAACTGAGATTGTTACCATCATAATTGAAGACTATGTACATACTCCAAAAGGGCTGACTAATCTTTTCACAAGTGCTGGATTGGATAAGTATTGGTTTCCCGTGTCAAAGATGCCAAAAAAGGGTAATGATTGGCCCACTGTAACCGAGATGGTTCGAGCGAATCACCGACTTGTTGTTTTCACTTCTGATGCTTCGAAGGAAGCTGAAGAAGGAATAGCTTATCAGTGGAAGCACGTGGTTGAAAATGAGTGTAAGCACAATATCATTTTGACGCATATATATATATATATATATATATATATATATATATATATATATATATATATATATTACTCTATACATGATTTGTAATGAAAAAACTCATAATTCACTTGTTTTCAGCTGGAGACCCCGGAGTTCAGAAGGGTTCTTGCCCACATAGGAAAGAATCAAAGGCATTAAACTCTAAAAGTGCATCGCTTTTCTTGATGAATTACTTTCCAACATATCCAGTTCAAGCTGACTCGTGCAAGGAGCATTCCGCTCCACTTGCTGAGATGGTGAATACATGTTATAAAGCTGCAGGGAATGTGGTGCCTAACTTCATAGCAGTTAACTTTTACATGGTATTCCTTAATGTTCATTGTTGTTAATAGAAACTTATTATGATACTTATATAGCACACACGTCGCAAACAATTCAATTCTGATTGAAATTTGATGCAGAGGAGTGATGGAGGCGGTGTTTTTGATATTGTGGATAAAATGAATGGCCACTCATTGTGTGGATGTAGTACAGTTGCTGCTTGTCAGGTTTGTCTACTTTTCTTGCCTTTACTGTTAGTGTCTGAACCTTCAGTATTCTTTTAATTACTTGTTGCTGCGTGTCTTCTATTCCCAAACTGATAACTGGAAACCTATTTGATTATTGTTTTACACCCTGTAGTTTCCCGATTTTGATAATTTACAAACTTTAATAGTAATTTATTTGAAATGTTCGTTCACATGAGCAGAATATCTAGAGGATATTCTTTGAAGCTTGATTATGTATTTGTTGAACATTAGATCACGGTAATATAAATTGTCCTTCCGAACATAGGATCAGATAATCAGTCAGTCAGTCACCTCATTTAAAGTTTATCCACATTTTTTTGGGGTATAAATCAGTGTTGTCAAATGTTGCCGCAATAGCCCTGTAGCGTAGTGGAATTTGAACAAATTGCTATTGTTTTGTTATACGCTATTCAGTACAAAAATATTGTCAAATAGTGGCGTTACAGTGCTGTTGTGTAGCAGGTTTCGAACAAATCCGCTATTTTCAGCGATATGCATTTGACAACACTGATATAAATGTGTTTCTATAATTCTTAAACTGGCAATAATTTGAGAGACAAAAGAAAGCTTTAGTCACCTGAGGGTGAAGGTGAATTTTCATCGTGTATTAGTGTTGAAAGTACTGAAAACATCATTAATATGTTTGAATTGATTGCATCTCAATATTTCATTTTTAACTCTTGGTGTCTTTTATCTACACTGTTGATAACCAAAGAGAAAATAGAGGTAATTAGCCATGTTCCCTTTTTGTCCTAGGATTTTTAAAAGTCTACTTATCTAACTAAAGTCTTTATTAGACACCGAAAAGTTATTTGTTTATAAAAATAAAACAATTAACGGTTACATGATTACTGAAATTTTGCAGGCAGGTGCGTCCTTTGGGTCTTGCAAGAATATTTCTGTACCTAATACAAGTCCAGTGAGCAACACTGGTGGAGTTGGAAGCTTTAATGGATCTGTTCAGTTCTCTAAATCTGCTTCGCCTGTCCATTACCCAAATTGCATGTTTGGCTTCTTATTTTACTTCCTGCTTATTGCAGTCTTGTTGAAACTATGATCACTAAGCATTATCATATGACTCGAGCTATGAAATTCGTGGAACTGTTGCTAGGTTAGGAAATTAGTAATGTGTTTGGAAGCTTTATCTTCCACCGGTGTCTCCTTGCGTTTATGCTAAAGGTACTAGCTTTGAGTTGACCCTGTGTCTAGGTGTTTGCACCGTATATCCAAACCTACGCTAGATAAACTTTTGTTTATGCTTAGGCTAAATTCATGGATATTTAAGTCATCTGTGGTAAAATGTAATCAAGAGAGATCAAGAGCTTATCTGAGCTATAAGCAGTTCAGGTATGTTATATTCTTTGGCTGTAGAAATCAAGTTCTAAATACTGCAACTTTTTTGGAAGCTTAAACTTTCACTCTTTTCTGTCATTGCACTCTTTTGTTGACGTGGATCTAATGGACCAAGCTATGATTAGGTAATCAAATTCTTTCGAATTGAACTCATTTAGGTGCTTTAATGATGCTACAAATTTTACATGTTATATAGAACACTTACTCATCAATCATCATGGTCAAGTTGGATTAGATATTTATTTCTCTCTCCTGGGAAGTTTGTGATTCCACCAGCTATAATTGGTAGCCTTTTCACTTTTGTTTGTATAAACAGCAAGCGCTTATGGCACAACCACTTATCATATAAGTGCTTATCATGTATAAGCTATTTCTATTACAAAAGATAAAACAATATCAAACTGTTTTCATATGAGTTATAAGATGTTTTTATAAGCTATCCTGGAGAGCTTTATGAAAATAAGCTGACAACCGATCATAAACTGTTTTCATAAGCTCCCAAACAGTCTCATAAGTGTTTACATCATTAGATAAGCTCAATTAAGCCAATTCTAACAAACCCAAAATGAGCTTTGCTGTATGTGTTTATGGTGATGAGTTCATTTTTCCAATGGTTTAAAAAAAAGTGGAAGAGTTACTTATGATGCCAAATAATTGAATTCTGTATTAATGATTTATGTTGATTGCAGTTGTGGGTTCAATACTCTAGTTTATGTTAAACCTCATATAGATTTATAAGTTTTTAGATGTATCATGGAGGGGTTCATTTATTATTTAGGGAGCGGATATGGTGCATGTGCATAAATCCCAACATAATTGTTTCCTACACTCCTAAATAAAACAAAACAAAACGAACAAAACTTGGAAATAAACTGAATCATCACCGTCGTTCATCATCATCACTACTGGAATCTTCAATCTCATCATCAACACTGTCGTTCATCATCATCACCGTCATCATCACCGTACCGGAATGCCAAAACTATTTTGCTGTGGAAATGGTTTCTGTGAGTTGTATTCCAAACCCATTTTGTTGTGGAAATGGTTTCCAGAATCTTCAATCTCATCATCAACATCGTCATTCATCATCATCACCGTACCGGAATGCCAAAACCATTTTGTTGTATAAATGGTTTCAGTAAGTTGTACTCCAAACTCATTTTGATGTGGAAATGGTTTCCAGAATCTTCAATCTCATCATCATCACCGTCGTTCATCATCATCACCGTCATCATCCCTGTCGGACTGTTTGTTTGAAGAGAGAAGGGAGAACTTCTCTCTCTAAGTTTAACTTAGAGAGAAGCCTAGGATTATTACACGTGTACACTAGATCTAATGGTTGTGAAGTATTTATGCACGATGCATAAGGAAATGGCTTATGCACCATAACTTTTGCCTATTATTTATATGTTTTAATGCTGCATATGCATATGCATACGATAAGATGGAGCAAATAGTCACTTTAGTCCCTGACTATGTACCTCGCTGTCACATATGTCCCTGACTCATAATTAAATACAAACAAGTCATTGACTCTACACTTCCGTTATCACTTTAGTCCCTGCCGTAAAAAAAGTCTGTTAAGTGATGATGTGGCACGCTGACAAGGGTATGACGTGTCACAGTGACTAAAGTGAAAGTAAAAAAATGGTCACTTTGGTCCCTGAATTGAAAATCAATATTCTCAATTTACTGTTAGATACCTGACTGTGTATACTTACTGTCAGTTAGGTCATGAATCGAAAATCAATATCCTCAACTTACTGTTAGGTCCCTGACTGTGTATACTTACTGTCAGTTAGGTCCCTGACAGTAAACACGAAATTTCGCTAAGATTCTTGGCAAGTTGTTAGTTTAATATGCTACTTACTGACAACACTAAGGTATATGTGCTAAATACGAAATAAGGTATCTGTGCTACTTAGTTTAACATGCTTCTTGAAGGAAGTTATAACAACTCTTATAAATAAATATCACATATCCCATATAACAATGTTGAAGGTGAAGCCTACGTTACCCTCTCATGATTTGAGGGTATTTACCCTCTCTTCATATCAATCAATCAAATTGGGCGAAGCTTATATTACCATTTACATAGAATTTTAGTTATTTACATCTTTACCCCATATTCAATTAATGTGCTTTTATCTTTCCAATCAAAATATTTAATGAGATATTTTATTTCCACATTTCAATTGTTTAAACAAATTTCTTCAAAAAAATTGTTTAAACAAATTTTGTTCTTCTTTTTTCAATATTGTTTTTTGTTTCACATTTTTATTTCTCTACAAATTTTTGATGCTAAAAATTATTTTTACACCATATCTTGTTGTTTTTTTAAGATTCGGTCCAAAAAAAATCAAAACGTTATTTTTTTTACATCAATTAGATTTTTTTTTATTAATTAGTTTATTATAGGTTATCATATGCTTGTATCTATCAATATTAGTCTAAACATCATTTATTTTATTTAGATGACTAAATGCTATTAACCTAAACATTTTTTTTTTACAAGTTAAAAAAACAAAGACTCGTTTTAGTTCCTGTTAAAAAATTATAAGACCTAATTTAGGCAATTCACTTTTATTTCCTCCAGAAATATAAACAGACAATTTTTTTTTTTTAATAAGGCTAGAGCAAATGACATAAAAAAAGTGGCTCCCAACTAAGTTGGTACTCAACTTCAATCTGTCAGATGCTCATAAATATATTATTAAAAAAAAGAAAAAATACATAAAAAAACTGGGGGACATAAACATGACCAGTTTATCCACAAAATGGAGGTATACCCAAACGGGGAAAATGAAAATTGAAAACGACACAAGTGGATTATAACATCCTCTTAAGAGTCTAGACCGCAGTGAATGGACCAACCGTCAACACGGATCAGATCCACGTATCATCCTCTCCCTACAAAGCACAGAGATTTCGAGCTCCAAAGTACATACCAAATAAGACTCTCCTTCTGGCGTGGCATAAAAAACCTTACTTTATATATATATACTATTGATTGATATAAAAAATATAAATTAATAAAATCAACTAAAAGTATAACAAAATTTGTATATTTAATATAAAATACACATGTTCCGCTACAAATTTATAATTTATTACTCTCTCCGTTCTTTTTAAGTGTCGTTCTAGTGCGGAATTTTTTGTTCATGTTTAACTGTCGTTTTTGTATTTTAAAGGTATGATTTGTCAATTATACCATTTGTCAATTACTCTTATCTTTTTCAATATAAAACTGATTAATGTTATATATTTGGAAAACAAAATTTTGTTACCTATAATAATAGTTCCATCAATAGTTAAACTTTTATAAATAAAATGAATAGTAATTGTTAAAAATTTCAAGTGCAAAGTATAAGAACAAATTTGGGAGATAAATAAAATAAAAGACTCTTTGAATGTTCAAAAGGAAGAAAGAGTGGGAGACTAATTGGAACGACGGATGGGAGATAAAGAGAGAGAGAGAGAGAAATAGTTGAAGTCTCGTTTGACAATATAGAAGAACAATATTTAGAAAATTGACAATTGTTTGTTATGAGAGAGTGAAAAAATAATAATAAATTTGTTGGAGAAAAAGATAGTAACTAACAAATGTTTGTTACAAGAGAAATATAACATATTAAATTTATTGAAAAGAAAAAAAAAGCAAAAAAAATATGAATATATATATATGTATGTATATTTATATATTTATATATATATATATATATTTGTGGATTAAAGTAAGGGTATAATAGGAAGACAATGTGCAAAAATACATTTTGATATTTTAGTGTTAATATTCTGAAACGACTCTTAAAAAGGAATGGAGGGAGCATTTAAACTTCTTAATGTGAATAAAGTTTAACATGTGCAAACTTTTACATGGTAAAAAAAAACTCATATAATAAAAGCCGAATTCTATGATTTTAGAAATTTAGGTGTTTTAAGATTATTTTTTTTTTTACAAAAAGGTGTTTTAAATTTATTAATTGAATAACATTTAGACCAATATATCTTTTATTCCTATCAAAGAAATAAATTTTAGACTAATATATTTATATTTTGGAAAAAATAATGTTTAGTCATTATGTCAAAAAACTAACGTTTTAAACTAGTATTGATATATAAACACATGAGAATATATATTCTTTCTTGGGTACAAGGGAATATATAATCTAACTATTGTAAAAGAAAATAACATTTATACTATTTTTTTAAAAATCTTTTATGGTAGAAAAATAATGGATTTTATGAATTTGTGAGAGAAGAAGAACCAAGATTGAAAAAACACTAAGACATGGTGTAAAAACATTTGCAGAAAAAAGAAGAGATGAAACAAAAATCATTAAAGAAAAAAGAATAAAATATGCCTAAATAATTGAAATGAGGCAACAAAAGATTTTATTAGATTTTTTGATTTAAAACATAAAGACACATTAATTGAATGTGGGGTGAGTATGTAAATAGAATAAAAATATATTCAAAATATGTAAAATGTAAATATATGTTTGACTTTAATTAATCGTTGTTCATATTGTTTATTTTAATTAGTCCACATCAGCAGAGGGTGATTATCCACAAATTTATGAAGGGTAATCTAGAAAAAACCAATGTTGAAAGATATTATACATGTGTTTATAGTTTTTTTGAGAGGATGTGTTTGTTGTTATGTTTAATTTTAAAATAATATATATGGAAAAATTATTGAGTCATTTATTTTATTTATTTATAACAATTGAGTCATTTACCTTTTTTGTCCCGTTCAAATCATGTATCTTATTTATTTGTAACATTTGAGTCTTTTTTTTGTCCGGTTCAAATCCTTTATATCTTAAAACTTGTAAAAGCAAGTCATTTCTTAATTTTTTTTTTTTTATTAAAAAAATGTTGAGTTGGCTTGCCATGTATGATTGTTAGTAATAGTTTTTAGGGTTAATAGGCCTTTACCCCTTGTAATATATGTCACTTTTGATTTTTCCCTCTAAATTTTTTTTGTCAGATTTCGTCCTTGTAAAAAAAATTGTTTTCGAAAACCCCCTGACCAGTTGACTGTGCATTTTCGCTGATATGGCACACTACGTCACCTTTTTCTGATGACGTGGCGTGTTGACTTTATAATTAATTTTATTTTTTATTGGGTACACGAGGTATTTCTGAATTTTTTTTAAATCTTTAAAAAATTTATAAAACGAAAAAATCTTAAAAAATTCTAGAAAAATTAATAAAAATGAAAAAATCCGGAAAAATTAATAAAAATAAAAGAAAAATAATTTTAAAAATATCTGGTAAAATGAAAAATAATGACAAATTTTTGAAAAAATGAAAAAAAAATTATTAAAAATTGCAAAATTCAGTAACTTAAAATATTTCAAAATAAAAAAAGTTCAGTATTATCTTTCGAAATTAAAAAGTATGTTTTTTTTTATTTTTATACAAAAAATAAAAATAATGGAAAATATTTTCATAATTAAAAAAACATAACATTACATCATGAAGAATATAATTAAGTGATTGTTATTCAACAATGTAACATGACTTATATATCGGTGTCAATCAATATCCATTATATCCTGTTATTCATCTAGATTATATTTTTTGCTTTAGTTCATATTTTATTTTATAATTTTTTCGGAAAATTTCAATATATATTAATCTTTTCCAGAATTTTTTTAAATATTACCAGATTGTTTTTTAATTTTTATTAATTTTTCCAGAATTTATTTTACCAGATTTTTTAATTTTTTTTTTAACAAATCAAAATGAGATATATTATAAACAACGGTGAATCATCCCTCACAAGATGTGAAAAGGAGAAACACCAGCACATATTTACAAGGTCAGGGTGCTAGAAAAAAAAAGCACCATCCAAGCAGACAAAATAAGTTAAACAATATTACCCATATGAGGGGTTGGATGCTTCCCTTTTATCATTTTAAATTATTTTTTTCATTTTTATTAATTTTTCCAGAATTTTTAAATTTTTTCTGAAGTTTTTCAGATTTTTTTCATTTTTATTAATTTTCTAGATTTTTTAAGAATTTTTATTTAAAAAATCAGAAATGTCACATGTACCCAATATAAAAAATAAAATTAATTATACAGTCAGCACGCCACGTCATCAGAAAAAGGTGACGCAACGTGCCACATCAGCGAAAGTGCACAGTCAGCTAATCTAGGGGGTTTTCTAAAACAAAAAAAAAATTACAAGAACGAAATCTGACAAAAAAATTTACAGGGGGAAAACCAAAAGTAACATATATTAAGGGGGTAAAGGCCTATTAACCCTAGTTTTTATTTTAAAAAATGTTTATCGCTAAAAAAACTCAAAAATAAAAACAAATATCCATCTTCTTTATATTCATCATCTTCACCATCATCATATTTTTCATCAAACCCATAAATTAAATCAAAACACCAAGTTTTAGTGTCTCAAATCAATACCTAGAAAACATCAACCCTAACCCTAATAATAATATATGGCTAGCCTCATCAATGTTTTTATAATGAAAATAAAATGTTTTTTTTATATGCGGCAGCTAATCACTCAAACTTAATTTGGAATAAGGAGGTCCCTTTGAAGGTTAATCTATTAATCATCTACCAACAACAA
The DNA here is from genome assembly GCA_946800305.1 of Medicago arabica. Classification (NCBI taxonomy): domain Eukaryota; kingdom Viridiplantae; phylum Streptophyta; class Magnoliopsida; order Fabales; family Fabaceae; genus Medicago; species Medicago arabica. Next base: position 44,121,601 of record OX326968.1, on the reverse strand, counting down.
ATAATTTAATTAGGAGGCATGTTCTTCATCATAATGTCCACTTATGTATAGGAGGTTGTGGTTTAATGAAGGATATTGATCATCTTTTTCTCTCGCGAATTTTTCCGACAAATCTAGCTTAGTATCTCCAATTGGCTTGGTTTCAGTACAGTATACCCTGCGCATGTTGTAGAACACTTTCACCAATTTGAATATTTAGGCAGGTTTTCAAAAAACATCCGCGCTACTTTTCAACTCATTTTTGTTAACAACTGAGTGGGTGATCTGGTGCAAACGAAATGTCCGGGTCTTTCGTCAAAAAGAAGATTCACTACAACATCTTCTAGACAAAATTAAGCTACAATCTTATTGTGGTTGAAAGCAAATAGAATTAATTTTGTTTTTCACTGCCACTTGTGGTGTCTTAACCCGTTGTCTCGTTTGGGAATCACTTTGTATTGAGGTTGCTAAGTCCTCTTCCTTTTTCTTTTGGTTTTGATTTTGACGTAATGTGAATCTTTTCTTCTTGGTTTTCGGCACTTGTGCTGAAAATGCAAGGATCTCGGTTAGTATAATCCATTTTAGCTTCTTTAAAAAAAACCTTCCCTGAACCTCCACTGACGCGGGGAAGATCATGATGAGCACCTCCAGATCCCGAGACGACGGACACACGGTGTAACCACATAAAGCAGCATCACCGTTGTAAATCCCATCGCGCGACCAAATCAGCGCTGATCAACGAGTCACAGACGTGAAACAAGATTGGACCAGAGAAAGGACCGAAGATCGCGACGACAACAAGAATCCACCGCGACGACATTGAATCGAAGACAACCCTTTGGGAACAAGTCCCATCTAGGTTTTTAGGCGGTGACGCAAGCCAATAGACTCGATCACACCACCAAGAGCAAGGGTCTACATTGTGGCGGTCAGATTGGAATTTGTGGATTGAAAAGGGGCGGTGGCTAACTTCTAATTAAATCATTTTATAGTTATCACTTAATTAAATCACTATTTTTATTAAACACTCCAAATGAATATTCCGTTATCAATTATTTGCTATAAGCTATTCACTATTTGTTTGATCATATGCTATCAACTATAGATTTATCCGTTATCAGTTAACTAATCAACTATCGCTAATTTTATTAATAAAAAAAAAGTCTAAAAAGTGCATATAAATTAAACTCAATTGCTTAAATGTCACAATAATCAATTACTTTCATTAAAATCGATTATATTTTGAAAAGAAGTACTAGAGATGATTGAGAGAATATTTATCCAAGAGCTCTCTCTTACTTGAACATGTTATGTTTGATGGCCGGAGAAGAAAAGTTTTGATATCTACAGCTTTTTTCAATTGGTATGTATCTTGTGTAAATATAAAAATGCACACATACATCCAATCATTTTGTTATATTAAAATCAATACTAAAGAAATCAAAATCAAGTCTAGAAGACTATTATGAGGATGACATAAATCTAACATCAGTATTGCCAGAGTATTTCTTTATTTTTTGAGAGAATATTGCTAGAGTTCTTATTATGAAAGAATAATATATTTTTGATAGAAGTAGAGAATAATATTATATTATAAAGATCCAACTGAAGAACGATAAAATAATAATACAACATCCATAGTGGCCTCTTTGGCCTCCATTACATAGAAAAATTACAAATGTGGGAAGTACGTAGTAGGTGAAACATTCATTTGGATACTTAAACCAGACTTTTCCAATTGGCAAGAATGAAGCAAAGATCAATATGAATAAAATCGAAAATCTCTTGTAAAATATTTTATATTTATTTTTTTAAAAGATAAAATATTATATATTATAATTAATTATATTTATAGCACACTCCACAAGTCATAACCTTGTTAAAAATTGAAAAACTTATAATAAGAAAATCAAATTCTCCATGCACGCAAATTAATCATCACAAAGGTGGGATCAGTTGATGCGGCGGCACAAAGTAATGCCATCACCAACTGGGAGCTGACAAATCTCGATCCTTGAATCTTTAGCTAAATTCTCGTTAAGCTCAATCACATGGCCACGTAAACGCTTAACGAAATCCAACATAGGCGCATCTTCTGGAGCAGCAACTGATCCAAACCATAAGGTATTATCGTATCCAATCAATCCTCCAACTTTAACAAGATCAATTACCCTCTCATGATAGTTTAAGTAATTATCCTTATCAGCATCCACAAAAACAAAATCAAATGCCCCCTTGTTGTTTTCCTGCAAAGTTAATGGACACCAATTCAATGAATGCAAATATTTTTTTATCCTAAGTTTGTGAAACGTGCATGGATGGAATAAAGTTGGACTTATATAATAATGAAATAAAGTTGGTGGCAAATGATGCAAACGCACGTCTTGAATAAGTTGGTCAAGAAGAGGGAGAGCAGGTCCTTCTCTAAAGTCAATCTTGTGAGCCACTCCAGCTTTTTCAATTATAGGCAATCCCAGCTCATAATATTCCCGACTCACGTCCAATGCCAATACCTGATAAAATTAATAATCAATCATGAATTAATCATTATTTCACGATGATTGATTAGGAGGATATTTAATTTTAATTATATATTCCTTCTTACTTAAACTTAAAAATAAAAATAAAAAGTTATGTGCGTTCAATATCAATTCTTAACAAATTTCAGCCTATTTAAATTAAGATTTTAGCGACTCATTTTAATGTCCTTATGAAACAAGTTCCTTTAAAAAGATGTTTGAGGAACAATATATATATATATATATATATATATATATATATATAGTCTAATGTCTCTCCCTTCCTAACTAAATAAATAAAAATTGCAATTCCAATGACAATAATATGCAGTGCAATATATTAAAAATGAAATTCTGAATATTTATAAAAACCATTTACTTAATTAACCATATTTTTTAAAGTCGGGCCCTAATTACCTTTCCATCAGAAGGAAGAGCAAGAGCAGTTGAGAGCAGAGAGTAACCGGTGTACACACCAATTTCCATTGTGTTCTTGGCATTGATGAGCTTAATCAACATCCTTATAAGTTGTCCTTCATCAGCAGGTGTAGCCATAAGGTTCCTGTTTTTACATCATGTATATTATCAATTAATAGTCTTTTTTTTTAGACGCTAAAGTTACAACTTACATGTATATTTTAATAAATTAAATACATAAAATTACGAAATATATATTGACAATTTTGTTCCTGTCCAGACTTTCAATATAACAAAAAGTCTTATTTTGTTTGAAAATCAAGGCTAAAGTGAGTGTGTTTGATTTGCAATAAAATAGAGGACATGACAGAACAATTAAAGTGGAGTACTAAGTTTTTGTCCAATAGACAAGAAAGAAAAACACAACACAGCCCTTGTCATTTTCACTTTTTTGTCTCCAGATAGGAGAATTCATAACATCCTTTTGGTTGATTTGTTTACTTTTGCCAAATCTTTTCAATTTTTTCAATTTTAGTTTGTCAATTATTTTTTTATTACATCTGAAAGAAAAAAATTATTACAATTTAAGTGTAGCATATTTTGTTGGTACAATACGACATATTATAACCCAGGAATCATTTTAAGTTTATGTTTGCATTTCAATAAATTAAATTATTTTTAATTTATATTATGATAAAAGAATTTTAATAAATAACAAAATAATGAAACGTTTGAAAATTTTGAAATACATTCAAATAAAATATTACCCAATATTGAGACACGGAGGCTGCGCTTTTTTTTAAAAAAAAATATGACACAATATTAAGGATAGTATAGTGATTTTGTATATTTTTGTCCTGTGTTGTGCACCGACACCGACTATCAAACAAGATACATGAATATAAATTTTGTTGTGACTCAACATGTTTTGTCCAGTTCTATTTGTCATGTCCTTTAACACGAATCAAACGCATCCTAACACTTTTCTATGTGAGGTGTCTTTTACATAATAAACTATGAGGGTTTTGCACAATACCCCAAAGCGGACACTACCTCATAAATGTGGCTTGAGGTCGGAACATTGGTGTCGTATGTGAAAAACGAGAGTTTAACACAATGCAGAATGACATACCCTTTAAACTCTTAGCCTCAATTGAGACTAAACTCAATTTATAAACAAACATCCATACTTATCTATCAATTAATTAGACACCTTTTAAAAAGCCACAAAATTGTGTGGTCTTTGCACAAGATCACAAAACGAACAATTTTTTTGAAAATGTGATTTGAGGTTGGTACAAATTTCATAATTTATACATATATGTAGTACAAGTACTGGTGTAAAAAAATAAAAAATACTAGTGCTAGTATATATTTTCGCATCAATAATATAGTTACTGAGAAAAAGGTATGTATTATATTTGATCATAATCTTAATTTTTTGAGAGGATAATCATAACCTTAATTACTATATGAGCAACTATCACTACGCTTTACTTTATTGTTTTAAAGTAAATATATATCCACTCACTTTAAACAAGTGAAAATAAGCATTCCCCATAATAGCATATACTACTTATTATGGAACACACAAAATTGTTTTTTTTCATTATAAGGAGAGACAAGTATGATCTTACCGAGGGTGTTTTTCTGTCATCTCACGAAGCTCCTTCAAGCAAGGGTGTTCATTTGGAAACACACTTGTTTCAAGTATATACTGCACTAGTATTTTTTTATGACAAAGTCACAATTTAAGTGTTAGCAAAAATATAAGAGACTTAGATGTAATCAAATCAAATCATGTTATAAGAAAAAATATAAGAGACTTAGCAATTGATGTGTTTATATTGCAACTAGTAAAAATCTTGAACAAGATTTCATATAATTAAGCAAAGAATAGTGCAAAAGACAGATATATGTGAAATTACAATATGTCACAAAAAAAATTATTAAATTAAAATAGATAATAATTGTGGTCTTGTAGAAAGTGAACCTGATAAAGTGCATCACTCTGAAGGAGAGTCTTGTGAGCAAGATCTGTGTGTCCTATGATTTGGTTTTGTTGTTCTTCTCCATGATTGATAGCCATCTCTTGTGTTCTTGTCTTAATGTTTTTTCACTATGAAACACTCTCAATGATGAAGAATAAAGCTCCAAAAAGCTGTCCAATTTATAGATAAAAAAAGTTGGCAGGTACAATAATTTTTTTTATATATTATTTTAAAATAAAAAGTTGATGTGGTTGGATTCCATAAATTCTTGGAATTAGGCTTCAAAGTTCATAAACGCCAACAAAGATATTTACATATCACACACTAACGAAATTTTTATGTCAGTTGTAAAGTTCTCTTTATAGAATATGAATTAACTTTTATCAATTGAACTTGTAATTAAATATGAGCTAATTTTTTATGGCTTAAATGCAATTCTGATTTCATTATTTTTAATTTTGTTAACTTTCGATACCTCTATTTCTAAAATCAACATTTTGGTTCCCCTATTTAAAAAGTCAACGGAAATTTTTGATATCTCTCCACTTTAGACGAAGTGGCGTCTCTCCACTTTAGACGAGGTGACGTGCTTATTAATGATGTGAATCTTACTTACATGGTACCTTCACTAAACACCTCATTACCACGTCATCGATTTGGGGATTTTGCCAAGTTAGGGTTCTTCATTTGTGTAGACATTTTATTTTCAATTCTTTTTTTTTTATAAATTCTAACTATTAAATTGTTTAATAGATATTTTTAAATTAATGACATGGAAACGAAGTGTCAAATGATGGTACCATGTTAGCAATACCACATATAATTTACATCAAAATTTAACAAAATTGAAATTAAAGAGATCAAAATTGCATTTAAACCTTTTTTTAGTGAATCGATCAACGTTTGAAATATGCATATCCTTTCATTTTCATAAACTGATATAATTTTCTCAAAAAAAAAAAGAAGTAATATTTAAAAATGTTCGTACAGCTAGGAAGGCTTGGTTGGTAAGAAGTAGTTGGATAACAGAAAATTTCATTGATATTCTGAAATTGGTTCAGTGTACACTTATAACTATTAAATGATGAGATGATAGATAAAAACGCATCCAACCTATTTGTGTTGGTTTAATGGTGTTGATCAAGATCTTGAAATGTAATTCCTCTCAAAAAATTAGGTTTGATTATCTTCATTACCAATTTCGGTGGATTAATTTAATTTCTTAGAAAAATAAAAACACATCCAATCAAACTTTAAAATACTACCAAGTACCATTTGTTCACCTATAATAGATTCTTTTCCATGAAAATTCATATAGGCCTGTGTTGTTGTCAACCAAAGCCAGGGAGACATGTTGGAAAATAAAGTTCTTTAGTAAACTACTATGCTAATAATAAATAGAAAATTAAATATCATTCAATAATTTTTTTTTAAGGAAAATATCATTCAATGATATTCATTGAACTTTTGTAAATCTTATAAACGTGGGATGCACGAGGTTGCTCACAGAATAAAAAGATAAAGCATATATTAGCTCATGTCCTACACATACAGAGATTAGGTAGCAAGGACCAAAAAATAAAGGAATATATAACTAGTTGTCCTAGGGAGATTAGGTAAGTAGGTTAGGTCCGTTTACTTTTTAATAAAAATACTTTTAAATCTAATTTTCAAAAATTTGTATTCTTAAATTTGTTAATAATGAGAAGGAAACTTTTTCTTTTGAAGGTAGGAGAAGGAAACTTGTATAGTGAACAATTGTGATGCACTTAAAATGGTGGATGCAACATTAGTAATGAGAAGGAAACTTTTAAGTGACAATCTATGTTGATGCAATATTAGTATTGCGTAACCATTTTGTCCAAAATAATTTGAGAGTTCATCCAACATTAGTCCTCTTTCTCTTTTCTCTCTCTTCTAATCATATATTTTTTTTAGTAAAATACCAATTTAGTCATGTCATTGTAATCCACTTTTAAATTAGTTACCGACTTTGTAATTAATATTTTAAAATAGTTTGTTTTGTCAAAAAAAAATTCAATTAAATTTCCATCTTTTATGTTTTCATCATATGACAAGACACTTAATTGAGAAACTGTTGACAAGGACATAAACTATTTTGAAATATTTTTAAAAGTTTTTCTACTAGATCTTTATCTCTATGTTTTTGTCACATGACGAATGATTTAATTGAAAAACTTTTAACAAAGACAATGACTATTTTGAAATATTAATAGAGTCGATGACTAATTTGAGAGTGACTTACAAAGACAAGGACCAATTTGGTGTTTACTCTATCATTTTTCCTCTTCATTTCTTCTTTAGACTATGTCTGGATTGATGGAACAAAACGGAGTGAAGCAAAATTGAATATAATGGAGCAAAATGCTATAAAGATTTCATCACATTGTTTGGATATTATTAACAAATTAATATTTTCATTCCAATGTTTGGACAATAGACGGAACGGAACAAATTGTAATTTTTTATTCTACTTTGATCATTGTTTAAGAAAAAAACATTATCATTATGTAATATTATCTCCAACCATTCAACCATCCAAACAAAGGTTCATAGAGCATCCTAATCCTAATTTGATTAAGCACGTTAATCAAATATTTACCGATGAATATTTGGTAAGTGTACCAAAACTATAGAAGTAATAATAAAATTCGTATTTATGAGGACTATTGTTAATTTCTACTCAACAATTTCGTTAATGTAAAGGATATAATAAATTGGGGGTTACTCTAGGTAGTTGGTTTGGTTGCATAAAAATTCTAAAAAAAGCAATTAAGTTGGTTCGAAGATTAGATTAAACAGATAATCAAGCGTTCAAATCTTCTATTGCTCATTGCGAAATATTTTTCTTCTCACTCTCAATGTTCACCTAGTTTTACGACGAATTGACACAATAGTTTTGATCAATATCTTGAATCAAAATCATTTCCTAATTATAATCCCTTAATCTCTTAAGTCGATTCATAATCGTCGGAAGTATTACTAGTTCGTTAATCTCTTAAGTTGATTCATAATCATCCGAAGTATTACTAGTTAGTAAATCATGAAATCCCTAAAAACCATAATTGTGCAAACTTGCCCATTGCATAGCCATATGATCTCTTTACATTTCTGGTAACTTTTAGCTCATTTTAGCATGTAAATCATAAAAATGACTCTCAATTTTGCACATCAAGGCATAAAAATGACTACAAAACAATAGTATGGCCTAATGTCATCATTTACCAAACTGTGTTAATTAAAAAACGCTACAAAAATCATACCTCTACAATGTTTTTTTGAAAAAAGAAAAAGGTAAACATAGAGAAAAAATTATCACGCCACCGTAAGAAACAACAAACTCATGCAATATGATTAATGGCATTATTGTCTTCTTGCTGGCAATGATGAAATGAAACAAGATTGATGGACAAACGGAAACACAACAGGTGAAGAGGAAATGCGAGAAAGATCAAGAGGATGATAAAATAAAAATAAGGGTATAATAGTAATATTTTAATAATGGAGATTAATTGCATTGGATACACCTTAAATTAGGGGGAATGAAAAAATTGACGGATTGGATGGAATGAGATAGAACGCGTTCCATCATGTCGCACCTTAAAATATACAGAGATATACGAATAAGAGACGAGAAGGTTGAGACGCACAAATGAGAGACTCCAGAATAAGATAAAGATTAAAAAGGAATATTAAATAAGTAAAATAAGAGAGAGATCGGTAGAGAGATATATAGATAGATAAATAGATGTGTAGATAGATAGATAGATAATTAGATAGAGATAGAATGGAAAGAATGTAGATTTTATCTTTTGATTTTATACCAAACCCTTTAGAAGGTGTTATACTATATATAGTGTGGGTATTTTACTGATTATAGGGTCATGCATTTGAGAGAGGACGCCCAGATATTAGATCTCATGCCTGATGTAGGTTTTATGAATTATGAAAACATTTAGGCTCCATTTCAGCAACATTGAGGTGGATTGTCGAATTTATGTCTTCATATGGGTGTGCCCCCGTCCATCTCATGATTTTGCTACCTTTTACGACCACTTATAAGGGAGAATTCATGCCACAAATGTTTTTTTTTACTCCTCCTCACTTGAAGGTGTTTTAACCACCCACTAGTTATTTGAGATTCCTTGAGGAGCCCGATTGTTGTCCTAATGTCTTTGCAGACAAGAACTTTCGAGTTGAAGCCATTAATCGTTCAGCCAACTAGAATTTTATATCGTTTGAGATATCGTCTCTAGCGGCCAGTCCCAACGAGTTCATGGTTTTAAACTGCATTGGAACTGAACCATATTAATGGCTAGAGTTCAGTTCTTAAAACCACTATAAGAAAAACTGATTTATTTTTTAAAACAATTCAGTTCAGGTTTAAAACCGGTTCAGAACCAGTTTAATATATTTGAACCATAGTTTTTTTAGTGCACATTTTTTATTCAGATTTTTATATTAATTTTTAATTAAATAATTTAAAATAAATAATTTAAATGAATAATATAATAATTATAAAACTGCTTATTACGATTTCTTTTTAAAAAACAACTTATTAGGATCTCTTTTTAAAAAAGAACTTATTCGAAACAACTTATTTATACAAAACAGCCTATTAGGATCTCTTTTTCAAAAACAACTTATTTATGCAAAACAGCTTATTCGAAACAACTTATTAATGGAAAGCAGCTTATTTGGATCTCTTTTTTTTCAAAAATAGCTTATTCGAAACAGCTTATTTATGGAAAAACACCTTTTTAGGATCTCTTTTTTCAAAACAGCTTATTCGAAATAGCTTATTTATGAAAAACAACTTATTAGGATCTCTTTTTCAAAAACAGCTTATTCGAAACAACTTATTTATGCAAAACAACTTATTAGGATCTCTTTTTAAAAAAAAAACAGCTTATACAAAACAACTTATTTATGGCAAACACTTTATTAGGATCTCTTTTTCAAAAACAACTTATTTATGCAAAACAGCTTATTCGAAACAACTTATTAATGGAAAACACCTTATTAGGATCTCTTTTTACAAAAACAGCTTATTCGAAACAGCTTATATATGGAAAACACCTTATTAGGATCTCTTTTTTTCAAAAACAGCTTATTCAAAATAGCTTATTTATGAAAAACAACTTATTAGGATCTCTTTTTCAAAAACAGCTTATTCGAAACAACTTATTTATGCAAAACAACTTATTAGGATCTCTTTTTAAAAAAAAACAGCTTATACGAAACAACTTATTTATGGCAAACACTTTATTAGGATCTCTTTTTCAAAAACAACTTATTCGAAACAACTTATTTATGCAAAACAGCTTATTCGAAACAACTTATTAATGGAAAACACCTTATTAGGATCTCTTTTTACAAAAACAGCTTATTCGAAACAGCTTATATATGGAAAACACCTTATTAGGATCTCTTTTTTTCAAAAACAGCTTATTCGAAATATCTTATTTATGAAAAACAATTTATTATGATCTCTTTTTCAAAAACAGCTTATTCGAAACAACTTATTTATGCAAAACAGCTTATTAGGATCTTTTTAAAAAAAAACAGCTTATACGAAACAACTTATTTATGGAAAACACCTTATTAGGATCTCTTTTTCAAAAACATCTTATACGAAACAGCTTATTTATGGAAAAACAGCTTATTCGAAACAACTTATTAATGGAAAACACCTTATTAGGATCTCTTTTTTCAAAAACAGCTTATTCGGAACAGCTTATTTCTGGAAAACACCTTATTAGGATCTCTTTTTTCAAAAACAACTTATTCGAAATATCTTATTTATGAAAAACAACTTATTATGATATCTTTTTCAAAAACAGCTTATTTATGCAAAACAGCTTATTAGGATCTCTTTTTAAAAAAAACAGCTTATACGAAACAGCTTATTTATGTAAAACAACTAATTAGGATCTCTTTTAAAAAAAAAAACTTATTGGAAACCGCTTATCTTATGCAAAACTGCTGATTGGAGATCATAATAAATTATTTTACATAAATAAGTTGTTTTTTAAAAAGAGATTGTAATAAGTTGTTTTTGAAAAAGAGATCCTAATAAGTTGTTTTGCATAAATAAGCCGTTTTTGAAAAAGAGATCCTAATAAGTTTATTTTCATAAATAAGCTATTTCGAATAAGTTGATTTTGAAAAAAGAGATCATAATAAGGTGTTTTCCATAAATAAGTTGTTTTGAATAAGCTGTGTTTGAAAAAAGAGATCCTAATAAGGTGTTTTCTATTAATAAGTTGTTTCGAATAAGCTGTTTTGTATAAATAAGATGTTTCGAATAAGCTGTTTTTGAAAAAGAGATCCTAATAAGGTGTTTTCCATAAATAAGCTGTTTCGAATAAGCTGTTTTTTTTAATTATAAAAAGAGATCCTAATAAGCTTTTTTGCATGAATAATTTGTTTCGAATAAGCAGTTTTTGAAAAAGAGATCCTAATAAGTTTTTTTTTCATAAATAAGTTGTTTCGAATAAGCTGGGTTTTTATAAAAAGAGATCATAATAAGCTGCTTTGCGTAAATAAGCTGTTTCGAATAAGCTGTTTTTGAAAAAGAGGTCCTAATTAGTTGTTTTTCATAAATAAGTTGTTTCGAATAAGCTGTTTTTTTTATAAAAAGATATCCTAATAAGTTTTTTTTTTGCATAAATAAGTTGTTTCGAATAAGCAGTTTTTGAAAAAGAGATCCTAATAAGTTGTTTTTTCATAAATAAGCTGTTTTGACTAAGCTGTTTTTTTATAAAAAAGAGATCCTAATAAGCTGTTTTGCTTAAATAAGCTGTTTCGAATAAGCTGTTTTTGAAAAGAGATCCTAATAAGTTGTTTTTCATAAATAAGCTGTTTCGAATAAGCTGTTTTTTTATAAAAGGAGATCCTAATAAGATGGTTTGCTTAAATAATCTGTTTCGAATAAGCTGTTTTTTAAAAAGAAGTCCTAATAAGTTGTTTTTCATAAATAAGTTGTTTCGAATAAGCTGTTTTTTTATAAAAAGAGATCCTAATAAGCTTTTTCGAATAAGCTGTTTTTGAAAAAGAAATCCTAATAATTTGCTTTTTTCATAAATAAGCTATTTTGAATAAGTTATTTTTTTAAAAAGTGATCCTAATAAGCTGTTTTGTATAAATAAGCTGTTTCGATTAAGCTGTTTTTTTAAAAAGAGATCCTAATAAGTTGTTTTTCATAAATAAGTTGTTTCGAATAAGCTGTTTTTTTAAAGTGATCCTAATAAGCTGTTTTGCATAAATAAGCTTTATTTTTTTATATAAAAAGAGATCCTAATAAGTTTTTTTTGCATAAATAAATTGTTTCGAAAAAGCAATTTTTGAAAAAGAGATCATAATAAGTTGTTTTCCATAAATAAACTGTTTTGAATAAGCTGCTTATTTTAAAAGAGATCCTAATAAGCTGTTTTAATAAAAGTGCACTAAGAAAAATATGGTTCAAATATATTAAACTGATTCTAAACCAGTTTTAAACTGAACTGAATTGGTTTAAATTTATGGTTCAGTTCATAAACCATTTCATATGGTGCAGTTTTTTGTGGTTCAGTTTATGGATACAATTCAGTTAATCACATTTTTGCACACCCTTATTTAAGTCCCATGTGTCTAGAGACCCTTGAAAGACTAGACTAGTGTATGGTTGGTGTTATTTCGTAGTCTACTGTCATTTTTTTTTATGTTTGTTGATTATTGCCTCCTTGATGATTTGCAAAGAGAATGACTGGTGTTGCGTACTTTAGGGAACTTCAAGCTCGTGTTGTTTCTCAATATAGGGGCATGCTTCTTGGTTATCTTAAAATGGAGATAAGCTTAAACTCCTTCCATAACCTTAGGGAGATGGGAGAAATTCTCTAGGGGGTGATTTACTACCTTCTCGCGGACCTGCAAGGAAGGGAGATGAACCTACAATAGTAATGCAGTACCAAAGTTTTTTTTTTTTTTTTTTTTTTTTATCATATCCATGGGTACTTGGTTAATTGTTCAATTTATTTGAAAGGTATGGTAGTTTATAGTTGATAGTGATTAATTGATTATAGTGTTTATTGATAAACTATGACTAGGTGAAACAAACAATAGACATGTTGCGTTGAAATTAAGTTTCACCAGTTAGTTCACTAATGTGTTTCCTTCATTAACTATAAACTCCTCTTATTCAAATTATAACTTCACCTTTTACCCTCCATAAATCTTAATGTCTAGCAGATAATGGGAGATCATCTTTAGTCTAACCTCTGATGTCTTACTAAGTTAGCTAAAAAAGAAGCATTAAGTTTCAATAGTGTGTGTGATTGTAAACCTATCCAGATATCTTTCAGCCCACATCTACAAGTGTCATGACATATGTCCCTTACAAGGGATTTTTATGTCTAGCACGCCCTAAGTTAAAATTCAAATCTAAGATTGCACATTGGAGAAACATTAAAAGCAGTAATTAAGATATTGAGATAACCAAATAGGATTTATTTATAGCCAATCAGACCAATGGCCTACATTAGACACCTAACTAATTGCACTTAATCCTAACACATACAAAATTTAGCTACACATAATGTATAACTTACGAGACATAGGAGAGGATGGTGAGATGTTGCATCAGTTGGCTTGATCTAGAATCCTTCAACATTCCTACCTTGTATCTTCCCTTTTTATCTCTCTTAAGCTGTCTCTTTCTCTAAAAATTTCTAATGGACGAATGAACTTGAGTGAGGCTACGCGCCCCTTTTTATAGGTTCTATTCTTGGTCCTTCGTTAGGAAAAAGTCTTGTTTTCTAGGTGAACAACAATTTCTGGTCCAATGGGGCTCTACCATGTCAGGCAAGAGGGCCTTTCAGACCGCCTATTCTCGTTGGAAAATTCCTCTTCTTCGATGGGTGAAATTTCGGCTAATACAATTAGGCCTTTAGACTGTCATTGTTCAATAGGTGAGGTACTTCCTTCGCTGTGTAATTTTCCCTTATTTTAGGACATGAGTCTCAAACTTGCATTTTTGGGCGAGTGGCTTTGTTCGATGAGCGAAGGTCTTGATATTCCTCTTTTAGGATCAATGCTTGTAGCTTTGATTCTTGTTCTAGGTGTTGTACATTTATGTTGGAAAAAGATGGTAAAAGACAAGGAATACTAATGTAAAATTGGTACTATAATATTTACAACAATTAGGGGTTTTCATGACGTTTCTTGCATAAATAAATCAATAAATGCCATCTTTTAAATAGGTAGAATAAAGTTCATTTGACACTTATCAACTCTTCCCAACCTAGAACTTTGTTAACCCTCAAACAAAAGTACAACAAAAAGTAGGTACAAGGCGAAACTTTTCAATTCCAATAATGCATTATTGTTCCAATAGTTTTGTGATGAATCAAAACACTTAAAGTTTGCATGATTCATAAAAATGGTGGCATTTACCATGGGAAGGGATAATCTCTTCCCACCATGGGAAAGTTCCTTTTTTATGTACACCAACAAGTTGAAAGAACTTTTTGTTGGTCACTTCCCTTGAACAAACAAAAATTAATACAATATTATACTAAACTTGGTATTACACCTCCCTTGTAAATTGGTTTGCTTTATACACCATCAAAATCATCTCTCACTTTATGAATATTGTAGGTGTGTTTTTCTTAATAAGAAATAAAAGAGTAGTTGCATTATACCATTGTTACGTTATGCTTCTTTTGTTTTGTAGATGTTACGTTATGTTTTTATTTAAGAGAAATATATTCAATTTTTTTATAGATAAGTTTTATTTTTGGTTACATAGATAGAAGAGTTACCTCCAGATTTTTTTTATGTTTAACTTTAATAAGTTTAAAAAATTGAAATAAAATAATATTAAAATAAGATTTTAGAAAATAAAATTTATTTAAACAATAATAACTAAAAGACATATTAAATTAATAAAATTTATTATAAATTAAAAAAAGTTCTTTTATATCATTTTATAATAATTATACTAAAATAAAATGAAAATAAATACTGAAATATAAAATAAAATATAGCTTGTCAAAATATATATATATATATATATATATATATATATTAAATAATATATAAAAGATATATTGAATTAATAAAGGCCTAAAGTTGTGTAGAAAACCCAATAAATAAAATAACATTTTCCCTATACTATGTGGGGTCCGAATTTTTGGTAAATGTCAAAAAACAAAAGGTTAAGAAAAGGTTAAAGGTAAACAATCTCAACCATTCAATTTTTTTAATAATATATCTATGGTCAAAATCTTTCTTTCCTATGGTGGAAAAGGATTAGACCTTCTCATGGTAAATGTCACCCTTAAAAATGCAAGATATAAATCAAATCTTATGTATAGCCTTAGACTAAAACATGAATATGAACAGACTACTCATTCAATGTAAGATTTCAAATACTAGAATCCACAACTAATCATTTCAGAATCATTTAACCTCACTAATAAATACACTAAGTGGTTGGTGCTTCACTCAAAGCAAGAAATGTATTTACATCAATTACATTTTGAAATATATTTCAAGTGCAATAACCAAATATGCACATAGTCATGGATCACTAAGGTCATTCTTAGCGTTGTAACATGGCAGGTCTAAAAGAAATTATTGTTCAATAAACCCTAATAACAGAGCATCTTTATTTATACACAACTATTGACATTAGTCTACTCTTCTCATTCTTTACCAATATCCTTTTATTTGCTTGGCGATAATGTTATGCTAGACATCTTTTCTTTTTAGAGAGTTCTTTTTCCATTTAAATTTCTTTCGTATTTGTGTTCTCAAGCAAACATTCAACTTTTTGTTGATATTTACAGTCACCAAGTGTCATGTTACTTTTTCTTCATCGAACTTCAAATTACTAGAGCTTTCCCATGAATCAAAGGAATAACACCAAAAAGATTCAAACTCATTATATATGAAATTTAAAATTAATTCAAACTTCAAGCAATAAATTTGATACACTCGAATCTTCTCATAGATATTATTATTCTCTTTAGAATCAACTTAAACTCTAGGATTTTTTATAAATTAAAAATCTATAAAATTTATTTCAGTCATACAGTCCATGAGCCTATCTAATGGCACAAGACTTGATTATTGTTGTTATACACACCATGAGCCATAGCTTTATTAAAAGCTTAAATACTTATGATAAAAATTCAAATATTCTCCATGCGTACAAATTGCAAAGCAGGAGAGATCATTAGATGCGACGGCATAGGGTAATTCCATCACCAACCGAGAGTTGACAAATTTCAATCCTTAAATCTTGAGCTAAATACTTGTTGAACTCAATCACGTAACCACGTAAATTCATAATAAACTCATGCATAGGTGCATCAGGTGAAGCCGCCACTGATCCGACCCATAAAGTATTATCGTATCCAATCAATCCCCCAACTTTCACAAGATCAAGCACCCTCTTATGATAGTTTATGTAGTTATTCTTGTCAGCATCCACAAAAATAAAGTCAAATGCCCCCTTGTTATTTTCCTGCAAAATTGTGGAGTCTTTTTATTCTAAGTTTGTAAAATGTGCATGGATAAAATCAAATTGTAACTTGTAAAAAAGAAAGAAATCATGTTGGTGAGAGAAATGATGTACGCATACATCTTGAAGAAGTTCGTCAAGAAGAGGGAGAGCAGGTGCTTGTCTAAAGTCAATCTTGTGAGCCACTCCAGCTTTTTCAATCATGGGCAGTCCCAGCTCATAGTATTCACGACTCATGTCCACAGCCAACACCTAATAAAATAAATCAACCATGAGTTACACATGAAACAAAAAGATGAGTTTGAAATGAACTCCACTAAAAAACATAGTGATTACAACACCATTTCTTAAATATTTCCTCCGATCATTTTTATAAGAAATATATAGGTCAACAAAAATTGGTGTATTTTATCAATTTTATTAACTAAATATATTAAATTTTGTTGATCGATTTGTCTCTTATAAAAAGAACAGGAAGGAGTAATTATTAGAAATCACAACTACGTACAATAACACACAACGCAATGCAATAAAAACTTCATCCATTATTTAAGTTGGAGCCTTACCTTTCCATCAGAAGGAAGAGCAAGAGCAGTGGTGAGTAGAGAGTAACCAGTGTACACACCAATTTCCATTGTATTTTTAGCATTGATGATCTTGATTAACATGCTTATAAGTTGTCCTTCATCAGCGGGTGTAGCCATGATTTTTCTGTTTTACAGCATTGATAGTTTATTCCTCAAAAAAAAAAAACATTGATAATTTATATTATATAAATAGAACAATTTTTCTTTTCAAAGACTATTTACAAATGTATTTACATGTACTTTTCTCTAAGAGTAGTACTAACGAATCTCAAATTCAAAACCGTCAAATTCAAGGTGTGCCTTTTTACCAATAGAATTCATTGGAGTTAATAGAACCGTTTTTTAAATGTGTATATTGGCTTAGTGGTCAACACATATTCAGATAAATGTATAAAAAGACACATATTTTAATTAATAAGTAAAAAATATAAAATTATAAACTATTTTAATAGTTTTATTATTTATCTCACACACCACAACACAAATGAAGGATTATCAGTATATACTGCACAATACAATACAATATATGAGATTTGATGTGTGATTTTTTTTTTATTAAATAAAAATCAAAATAGATATATAATTGTAGAGAGTGGATATATACTTGATATAGTGCATCACTCTGAACTGAAGGAGAGACTTGTGAACTAAATCTGTGTGTGGAATGAGTTCCGGTTTCTCTTCATTATTGACAGCCATCTCTTGTGTGCTTATCTTAATGAATACTTGATATGATCAAATGATCTCTCAATGATGAAGAATTAAAGCTCCAAAATCTGTCCAATTTATAGAGGTGAGTGTTGTGTCATAGACAATCCTTTCATTTTCATTAGATTAATCAAATTAAACTATAATACTAGTAATTTAAGAAATTCGTTACAGTTTTCTTTGACTAAGAAAGTTCTTACAGTTATAGGAGGAGGACAAAGCTCAAATTGTGATGCAATTGATGATGTACACACTCCAAAATTTCTCAACACAATCAATGCTTCAGGACTTCCACATCACAAGATCAGATTAAAGGTTGGTGTTCCAGTTATGCTTTTGAGAAACATTGATCAAAAGATGGGATTATGCAATGGAACGAGGCTAATCATAACAAGAATGAGAAAATTTGTTCTTGAAGGAAAGGTTATATCTGGAAGTAATATCGGCGAAAAAGCTTTCATACCTAGGTTATCTCTTTCACCATCTGATGTTAAAATTCCGTACAAGTTTCAAAGAAGACAATTTCCTTTGGCTGTTTCATTTGCCATGACAATTAACAAAAATCATGGGCAATCAGTTAAATTTATTTGCCAAGTCCTGTTTTTTCACATGGTCAGTTGTACGTTGCAATTTCAAGAGTCACTTCAAAACAAGGTTTGAAGATACTAATCGTCGACGAAGATGGAGAGAATGATATCACTATCTCTAATGTGGTTTATCACGAAATGTTCCGTAATGTATCTTGATTATTAAATTCAAACATTTGTCATATCAAGATTATAATTTGTCATATTAAGACTATAATTTTCATTTTACTGTTATCAACTGTATATGTTTGCATGTAGCGACTTATTCGCTTAACTTCTACTCTCACGGGTCAAGAGTCTAGTTTTCTCTATAGTCCTATTGGCATCGTTATAAAGGGTTTTGTTTGACATTAATTTTGTAGGCTTCTATTGTTGTCGACCAAATAGTCAGGTGGCATGGTACAAAATAATGTTTTTTGAGAGAAAAAAAAGTTCACAATGACACCCATTTTTTTTTTTTGAAGGAACACAATGACATCCATTAAAATCTTGTAAATTATATCAACACGAGACGCAGGTTCTATATAAAAGATGATTTATTTAATAATTTTTAATTTTTTTGGTCTTAGATGAAATGATAATCCATTGAAATTAAACTCACACTTACCCAGGCCACGACGTTCGGCTTTGTAATTTCGGCATTTGTCAGTTGAGTTAAAACTTCTAGACATTTTTTTTTGGAAAGAAAACGACGACTTAAATACACAATTTTTGTTACATTTTTTTAATATTTAAATTTAATCTTATATATTTGTTACATGTGTTATTTGTATTGAAAATTGAGGGCATTTTTTAAAAGAGAAAAAACAAGTCTAAAAGATCTGAAATGAGTTATTTTCTTTATATATTTGTGTTCAGATCATCTTGTCATCTTTCAGGAAACCCATCGTGTTTATAATCTGCTCTATTGGATGATGTTTTAGGTATATCATTTCCAAGGACTTAGTTCCCCTCATTTTCTTATGTAACAAAAAAAAGAAAATTGTTATTATCATATACAAAATTGTTCACTCCCGTGTAAATTAACCAAAATATCTAACATGAGTCAATTCACATTAACGCTGGATATCAGCGTGTGTTAATGCATGCCGAACTTCAACGTGAATTAACTCACGTTAGGTTGCATGCACATGAAAATCATATTAATTCTCAATTATGCAATGCAAGGGACCTAAAGTCTTTATCACAATTATTTACTGAATACTGCTCTCCTCCTGCACATTTTGCTCTGACCCAACTGAAGAGACGATAATGCTCCTGCGCTAGTTAAGTCACGCAGCGTGACTTAACTTACGCACCTTGTAATTTATGCACAGACTAGGCGTGAGTTAACTCACGCATGTGTTAACGCTGAGCGTGAGTTAACTCAGGCAGTGTTTAACACGTGCGTGACTTAAGTCACGCAGTGTTAGTTAACTGACACATAATTTTACACTTGCGTTAGTTAACTAACGTAGAGATATTTTGATCATGCCTGCAGGGCGGAAGTGTTTTGTGCAAAACGAAAAGCAATATTCTTATTTACTTTATTTGAAATTTTACCCATCCAAAATTGGTTGACTTATGAGCCCAAAGTGGTAGGTAGTTTATTACACTGCTAAGAGCAATGTTCTCAATTTTCATGTGCATGTCTAAGCCTTATTTGAGTGGTTACTAATGCCGCATGTGTGTTAGTGTACAGTCATATTATACCAACCAAAGCATGGAGATGTTATTTGCTTTTGTCATTCTATTTGTTTGGTGAGGCCTATGCTACCCTCTCTTGTTTAGAGTGTGATTACCCTCTTATTATATTAACCAATCAAAATGTAATATATATATATATATATACAACATTAAATGTCAAATAAATGAATCAATTTTTTTTAAAAATAACAGAGCTAATCTTAATCATAAGGTTACCTTTAATACTTTTAATTTTTATTTAATTATATCAAGGTGTTCACTCTTAATTAATTTACACTACAAGATTTATAACAAATAAAATTTTACATCAAATTTCTTTTATCTGGATGTCCTTAAATTCATCGCCTACATTCATAAAATTTCTTTCATTCAAGAACCACGAACGTGAGAACAAACACATCTCCTTCATTCAAAATTCTTCTTCTTTATTCTTCCCTAATGATCAATTCTTGTTTCTTTTTCATTCTTCTTCCCATTTTGATTGTTCAATTTTGTCGTTCCAAACTGCCGCAGTTTCCAATTATAGTGAGAATTGTCGTTGTTTCTAGAACCGTGTTAAGTATCGTGACTTGATTTTTTTAATTTAAGCAGTCAACCTAATAAAATCCGCTAACACGCATAGACCTGCCTCACTATCAGCCAAAGCTTTAAAGTCCAAACAATAGAACAAAAGCCTCATGAGTCATGACATAACCATTTTAGCAGCAACCGGAAAAAAATGCTAGCAAACTCCCACAACATCACAACGGCAACACCTGCTAGCAGTCCTCAAAGTACAACGAATGACTTACTCAATTGTTATAATTAACTACCTCACAACCAAAAAAAATCAAATCAAAAAGAAAAATTAAGTCGTCATACCTGACGTGGTTCTGGAAATAACGGCAATTCTGACGATATTTGGAATTAAACGAACGACGACGATTCTCAAGAAAATTGAAAACTGCGGCAGTTTGGAACGACAAAATTGAACAATCAAAATGGGAAGAAGAAATTTTATGAATGTAACTGATAAATTTAAGGACATTCAGATGAAAGAAATATGATGTGAAATTTTAATTGTTCTAAGCAAGTCATGTAATGTAGATTAATTAAGATTGAACACCTATATATAATTAAGGCAAGATTACATTAGGGGTCATTTATCTTATTTATTTGCAACACTTTGATCCTTTATCGTTATTTTTTTCCGTTTAGGTCCTTTATAAAGCACATATACATTTTTTTCTCATTTTTTATTAAAAAATACATAATTTTATTTTTAGAAATATATTTTTATTAAAAATGAAAAAAATCTAGAAATATGATGAAGATGTTCATCATCTTCATCTTCTTCCTTTGAATCTTCATCATCTTCTTTAAATAAACAAAAATTCTACTAAAATATATCTCCAAATATCGTGAATTAATGTTATATTCACCTCAAATCTTCTTTTAAACACAAAAATCAAAACCTTAATTTCACAAATGTAGCAAGGCGGATATTGGAGGCTTAGTCACTGGCGGAAGGGTTAGACTTTACGAAAGTTAAGATTGTTCTGGAAACAACAAAATTGATGTGCAAAGCTGCTCTTAATTTTGGGGTTATTTTTATGTTGGGTTTGAATATCGAGTTAGAAAATAATAACAACAACAACAACAATAATAATAATATATACCGTGTGACAATTTATATAACTAATTTTATTTTTTTTGATGAAACTAAATCTCTTTCTCTATAGGGTTTTGATTTTTGTGTTTAAAAGAAGATTTGAGGTGAACATAACATTAATTCTTGATATTTGGAGATATATTTGTGTAGAATTTTTTTTTTATTCAATAAAGATGATAAAGATTCAAAGGAAGAAGATCTTCATATTTCTGGATTTTTTTTTTATTTTTAATAAAAAATTATTTTAAAAAATAAAATTATCTATTTTTTTTAATAAAAAAATGAGAAAAAGGATGTATATGTAATTTTATGAGAGATAAAAGACCTAAACGGAAAAAAATAAAGATAAATGACCAAAGTATTACGAATAAATAAGATAAAAGACCTCTGATGCAATCTTGTCTATAGTTAAATAAAAATTAAAAGTTACCTTATGATTAAAATTGATTTTGTTTTAGAATTTTTTTTATTTGACTTAATCTTGCCTATAATTAAATAAAAATTAAAAGTTGCCTTATCATTAAAATTGATTTTTTTTATAGAAAAAATTGACTCATTTATTTGACATTTAATGTTGCCAATAATATTACATTTTGATTGGTTGATATCATGAGGGGGTAAATACCCCATAAACAAGAGAGGGTAATCTAGAAAAAACCTATTTGTTTTGGTTCAAAAAAGTAGTTTCCATAAAATACAATATGGGAAGAATTAATACAATTTTCATTAAAGTTGAAGTTATGCAAGTTGTTGTTGATAAAGTCTTTAGGGTACTTCCGATGCATAATTGAGAATTAATATGATTTTCATGTACATGCAACCAACGTGAGTTAACTCACGTTTAACATGAGTTAACGTACATTGAGGTATAACTTTCATATGTTAACTCACGTTGCTTATACCGAACGTAAGTTAATTCAAGTTGAAGGTATTTTTATTGGTTTACAAAAAAGTGAACAATTTTGTACAAGAGAGAAGAGCAATTTTCCAAAAAAAAAAAAAGAATCTCTCAAGAAATTGGAGTTTTTATTTTTTTATTTTTTATAATATAATTTTTTTTTATGTTAGTCTCTTTCGTCTATTCATACCTCCCTCAATTGTTATTTGTATCATTTGATTTGAATGTCCAATGCAATTTTCTTTGCACCATTGAAGAAAAAAACGCAAACCACACACCACTCCCATCAGCAAGGCCACCACACACCACCGCAGCCTCGGACAATGGTGCTCGCTTCCACCACCACTACTAGCCTCCCTTCTTCTCCATTTGCTAATCTAATAATCTTTGAAAATTTAAATTTCTTCTTTTCCCACCTTGAAATGTTATTTATTCACTTGTTATTGAAGAAACTAGTAATAGACCCGTGCTTCTGCAAGGGTCGCGTAATATTGTGGTGATCATATAAAAAATAATTACATTGTTAATATTGTCAAATGTTAAAAATATTAAAAGGAAATTATCAACACTAATATAATGTTTTTATTGAATATTATATTTCTTATATATAGAAAAATATGTTAAATGTTTGAATTATGTATGTTGTGAATTTTATTTTCTTATGCACGCGAAAACAAATTTTTATATACATATATGAGAAAGTCAATAAAATAAATTTCTTAAAACTCATGACTATTTTCAAAATATTAACATCAATGTAGTTTCTATTAAATAACTAACTTTTATTTTATATGCAAAACATCGTTCAATGTTTGCATCACACCCGTTCTAGATTTTATGTGTTTTATTTACAGAAACAAATTTTTACGTAAATATATGAGAAAAATGATATGATCAAATCGTTAAAACTCAGTAATATTTTCAAAATATAAACATTAATATAGTTTTTCCGTTGAATAAGTTTTTGTTTTATATGCAAAACACTGTTCAATGTTTGCAGTGCACCCATTGCAGATTTTATGAGCTTATTTATGCATAAATGATTTTTATGTACATATATGAGAAAATCGATATGATAAAATTTTGGAAACTATGACTATTTTCAAAATATCAACATCAATGTAGTTTCTATTAAATAAATTTTTATATGCAAAAACCGTTCAATGTTTGCACCAAACCCGTTGCAGATTTTATGTGTTTTATCTGCAGATTTTTTTTATGGAAATATAAGAGAAAGTTGATATGATAAAATCGTGGAAACTCATTAATATTGTCAAAATATAAATATTGATTAATATAGTGTTTCTATTGAATAAATTTTTATTTTATATGCAAAACAACATTCAACGTTTGCACCGCATCTGTTGCAGATTTTTTTGTGCTTATATATGCTTAAATAACTTTTTATGTACATACATGAGAAAACTGATATGATAAAAATTAGGAAACTCATGACTATTTTCAGAATATCAACGTCAATGTAGTGTTTCTATTAAATAACTTTTTATTTTATATTTAAAACACCGATAAATATTTGCATCGCACTCATCGATGATTTTATAAGCTTATAATGCAGAAGAAATTTTTTGTTTAACGATATGTGATAGTCGATATGATAAAATTTGGAAAATTCATGACTATTTTCAAAATATCAACATCACTGTGTTGTTTCTCCAAAATCATTATTAATATTAAAAGTATTTCAAAGATTTATTAATTTTGCATCCAAAAAATCAAATATATGTGAAATTTTTTTATATCAATGGATAATTCCATAATATTTATTTTTAAATCATTTTTTAAAAAACAAATAAATTGATTTCATAGTTATCTCTAAAAATTTGTTAGAGTTGCGATGACCATTATCAATAATTGTTTTAACAAATTAATTAATTTCATAGTTATCCGTGGAAATTTGTTACATTTGTGATGACCATTATCCATAATTAATCTTTTTAAAAGAATTAAATTAAATTTTGCAAAATGACCATTTTGCACATAAAATTAAGGAGATCATGACTTTTAAAGATTACGATTATGTAATTTTGTTGTACTTCAACTTTGATATATTGTTAGTAGACTATTACCGTGGTTGCTGAAATTTTCAATTTCTTTTGAATTTAATAATTTGTGAATTTTTCAATTTACCGTGGTTGTTGAATAAACATATTTTCATGAACCTAATTTTTAGTTCTAATTTGTGAATTTGATTTACTAATTTAATTGGTTAAAAAATTAGGGATGATTAGGGCTGACTCTTCTTGAATTTAATTGGTTTTACTAATTTATGATGATTAGGTTTATTTTCCAAAATATTTTTACTGAAAGAAGGGGAAGTGGGCCATCAAACATAACTCCCCACCCAACCTTACTTGAACAAGGTCAAAATCAAAACCTCCAAGCACAAATGCAGAGTACAAATACATCAATATTCAACTCAACATTAAATTTACATTAGAATTACGTACAACTTAAAGAATAAGATTCTTATTGGTAAAAATTTATTTATTTTTCTAATAGAAAAAATAAAATATAGTCAGATTATAAGTTTGAATAAATCTATGACAGGTTAAGATATTTTAGAAACAAAAATAAAAGTTCAATGAGCTACTTAAGAAAAATATTGATTTTGAGTTCAACTGTTGAACGGAACGGTTAATGGTTATACATGTTTCGTATGAATGAGAATTAAATAACTTGCTGCTAGCACTTGACTTATATATGTTTGACAAATTTTGTTTTGATCTCTAAACGCAGAGAATGGATTTCTTTTAAGAAGGCAAATGAAGATGATATTTCTAGGGTAAGCTCAGTTGAGATGGAACTAGTGAATTTTGAATAGGGCAAGAGATAAAAAAAAAAGTACGATGATGCACTAGGACTGGTATATGGAGGACCATACCATGTGCAATCTACTATATTTTGACTATTCAACATGTTCAGCTCAGTTTGATCGTTCAGGTCACATGATTGAGCTCGACCTTCAACATGTCCAACTCAGTTTGATCAACCAGATCACATGAGCTCAACCTTCAACATGTGTAGCTTGGCTTGATCATTTAGGTCACACGAGCTCAACCTTCAACATGTGTATCTCAGTTTGATCGTTCAAGTCACATGATATCGAGTATCGACGTTCAAAATGCTTAGCTCAACGAGATCATTCAGCTCACATGAGCTCAAACTTCAACATACGTAGCTCAGCTTGATCGTTCAGGTCACATGAGTTCCACCTTCAACAACGTCACTAGTTCTTTCTTGAGTTATTGTCCAAGTAACATTATGGTCCTCCTCTTGGAGGTATCTCGTAACGTGTCACGCGTCCTGCACGGACAACTAATGTGAGCTGCATGCCTTCGACTCCACGCACCTTATATACGGACGAGTTGCCCAAAGGAAAATTGATAATTTCCACGCGCTAAAGTACATGTACGGACGAGCTATGTGGATCTCAGAGGGTTAATGACCCTGAACATCCTAAGAGAGACACATTATGTCAAGGAAGTGAGGCCAATAAAATAAAAAACAGAAAGCAGAAAGAGGATTGATTCATCTTAAACAATGTATTTTTCATCCAAATCTATTGTAAAGTGTTCTTGGAATTCCTCTTGAGACATTTCAAAACAACTCACATGTTGTAACTATATTGTGTTTAAATTTGTGAACATGTACACATGTTCAAATATCTAAGGACACAGTCGAGTATATGTTGGATAAGATGCATAAACCATCATGGATGAAAGGTGATTTTTCACTTTATCATAAATACCTTTTCTTTGGTGCCTTGCTTTCATTTTCTGATATCTCTCTTTCTTCTACTAAGTGGAAAATCGGAGAGAAAAGTTATACATTACATCAAAGACTAAAAATATCTAAACATTATATTTTTTGTTTTTAAAGTAAAAAGTTAAAAGGTTTTAACGGTAACTATGAGCTGGTAATTTCCTTTTATTAGGAATATGAACGTATGAGTTGAAGGATTATGTTATTAATATCGATTCTTATGTTGGCAATATTATTTGGTAGGTTAGTTTATAACTTTGTTTTGTTTTAAATGGGGTCGGCACAAGTAGACGGTAAAATTTGACCCCTGAGATTAGTGAATCTTTAGGCTGAATATCAATTTTATTTTTTTTAAAGAAAAAGAAAAAAAGATGTGAATGTTTGATGAACCTAATACTCCGCTGGTATGATAAATTTAGATTGAGAATAAGGATGTCGGGAAAACGTGGATATGATAAATTTATGCCAAATCTAATATCCAGTTTATTCCAAACGCAATCACTAAATCAACTACACATTTTATTTCTTAATTAAACAATAAATTTTTTGTTTTTATAGTAAAAAAGTTAATAGCTTTCACCTCTTTCATCTTTTTACTTGATATAACTTTACTGTAGGGTGAAAAATATACAAGCAATGGATAGAATACAATAATAGATAGCAAGGCAACTCCACAATCGTGTCACTGAGCCTCCCTCGACGATCATAGCACACCTTGAACGGCGTTGTGTTCTTCGCCTAATCATGAGGCTCCTCAATTCTTGATTGCTTTCGTCTGTCTCCTCCATGTTGTCTCCTACTGCACTGATCAAAAAAGCATGTTTAAGAATATGACAAATCGCAATTTTGTGGGAGTGTTTAGGTAGATTAAAAAAAAAAATAGGTGTTATTGGAACATATTATTGGGACCAAGGTTTTCCAAATCGAGTGTTAAAATGTAAACTCGTCTGAGTATACGTTTTTAGGTGTCAAAATCGTGTAAACTCAAAGGTAAACTTGTTTTTTGGTAAAATCGGAAAGTTGACCGAGTTTGACTGAGTTAACACGACTTAAAATCGGTAAAATTGTCCGAGTTTGCCAGTTTACCTTTTAAAAAAACAGTTTTTTTTGGCCAATTTTCAATTAAAATCCAATTCATTTTTAAAGCTCAACCCAATATCATAGTGCTATGAACGCGCGACGCTTCTTTTCTTCTTTTCAAAAACGTACAACACAACATTTCTCTTTTAGAGTTCAGGCTTTATATTTCTTTTTCTTTATTCTATAGAAAGATTGAACTTTTGAAGAAATTAACTTGTTTATTTTTTGGATAGTTTTATTAACAACGTTAGAAACTTGCTTTTTTGGATGGCTTAGAGAATTACAGAACTTATAATTTTGTGCGTTAATTTTTGTATTTTGATACTAAGTTGAGCAGAACGTTTTATTATGGTAGTTTGATATATTTTGCCTTTGTAATTAAGTCATATGTTGCACTATTGACCTATTTACAATATATATATATATATATATATATATATATATATATATCATGCATATAATAAATTCTATATAATTTAAATTTTTGGTAAACTCGTACGAGTTCTCGAGTCGAGTTTACATAGGCATAACGAGTTGAGGTAAATTCTCAAGTAGCAAAACCTTGATTGGGACACAAAAACAAACACCGTGGAGAAATAGATACAAGAAATTGAAACTAGTTTCACTCTACGGTAATAATGAGTCATAATAGCTAGAATACCACTCTTCACCCAGCAACATACACTCCCGTCCAACCAAAAAGACGAAAATACCACTGAACAAGTTAAGTCACGCTGCGTGACTTAACTTGCGCACGTTATATTTGCTGCACAGACACTGCGCAAGTTAACTTGCGCATGTGTTAAATCTGTGCGCAAGTTAACTTGCGCAGTGTCTGGCTTAAGTCACGCAGCGTTAACACATGTGTGACTTAAGTCACGCAGCGCATGTTAACTAACACACAGTTTTACACGTGCGTTAGTTAACATGCGCAGGGGTAAAATCGTCATGCTTGCAGGGCGGGAGTGTATTTTGCAGGGGGGAGAGCAGGATTCTAATAGCTATCGCCCGGGTCGAACTTTGAGGTGTGCAAAAAGTTCAATGGAACCGGGCCTCCTCAAGGTATGAGCCTCAAAAAAAAAATTAGGCCTATTAAAATTGGGTCCTCTTGCTTTTAGTGTTACGTGGGTGTTTTTTGGGGAGGATGGTTTGAGGTTCTTAATGTATATGGTAGTGATTTTTACATTTGGATGTACCACATATATACGACATCTTGTATTTAACTTTTAAATTTTTTAAATAAAACATTATTCTTTAAAAAAAAAAGTACATTTTTATTTTACCACGAGCTTCTTTTCACTTGTAGAACCGAGCCTCCAAATTTGCAGGAAGGGCTCGGGCTATTGTCACTAAAATTAGTAATGTAAACACATCTCAACTGCCTCCAAGAAATGTTCTAACATGATTACATAACTAATCATGTTTTTATAGTCCCTTAAGATATCACTCAGTTGGAGTACTATTTTGCTAAAAATCTCGTATATAAATAAAATAAATAAATGCATTCTCAACCATATTGTTTGTGTTGTGTTATAAATTAGGATATTATGTGGATAGAGGATAAGTCACTGATAGCATTGGTATTCATGGAATTGTGTACACCTAAAGGAGGTCTTAAAGAAAGTATGGAAATAATTTTTCTCAGTTTGATGATTGATGTTTATTGATCTGCAAGAAAATTGTTTCAAAAATTGAACTTTGAAAAAGATTGTGATATGACCTTGCGTGACAAAGGCCAAGAGAGCCAAATCAAGTTGCCGATTTTGACTGCTCTTCTATCTTCTTTATTGCTATTGCAAATTTATACTAGAAAGTTACAATTAAAACCACTATTGAAAAAAGTTATACTTGAAAATATCATGAGTGATAAATATGTCGAGGTTCAAATCCTAATTACGGTTCCGGTCTAGCAATTTCGATATTTTTTATCGGTTGAGCTATGAATAATAGCCAATATGCATTGATATTTTGCCATAACATTAAATTGTAACATTAATATTACAACCTAATGTCGGACGGAATATGATTGATGTGTAAAGTCTTGGTGAGAACTTAAAAGTACGTTTTAATCTTAGTCATTCATTTGAATCTAATTGTGAAAATAACTCTTCTCACTCTCTCTCTCGAGACTCTCCTCTCAATAGATATAGATATGCATAAATGCAAAGACTAATCTCTCGACTTAACTCAGATTCATTTAATGAGTTGACATCTTATAACATACATTCCTTAAAAAAAAACTTCTAACATACATTTTAATCTCACAAGGTAATTGAGATTCATTTAAAGCACAATTTGTTCACAAATGATGAGAGGAGGCATAAAAATATGTGTGTCGACGCTACTTGCCCGCACTGTAACACATATATGTAAGGGTTTGGGATTTATGTGCAACCGAAAATGTAATAATGAAGAGATAAATGGATGAATACTATAAGATTTTTCATTGACATTTGGGAATTACAATGAAACAGTAATGTTGAATTAATTTGTTAAGCAAGTAGAAAAACCAGAGATAGAAGAACCTAAACACAAATGTTTAAGGTCTTTACTCTACAAGAGAGTTCGAAAGAGAGAGAGAAGGGAGACTTCATCAATTTTCTTCATATCATATTGATCATCATTTCTATATTTATGCACAACCTACCTTCCTTTTTCTTTAGAATCACTAACAACATGTCAATTTGTCTCAACCAATTAGTTATGTCAAATGTACTTTCTCGTATGCTATTTTGAACCAAAACAATGGATTAAAATCGCAGGGCATGTCCTTTGTAATTGTGGAGATGTGCATACGGACGCTTTCATTATTGAGGACCACAGAGGAGATTCTTTAGCTTTGGTCTCAATTATTGGCTTTATTGGAATCTCACCACCTACTGACATTCATTGGCAAAGGTTCTTTAGGGCCAATATTTGGTGTCTTTAAAAAGATATTAACTCTCATTTTCGATGATAAAACAATTTTTGGAAGTTGGCCTTGTTCGTCTCAGCCACTTAAATACCATTGTTTGTGATACTTCTAATTAGCCTTTTCCCTTCTAATTCGGAAATATGGAAAAATCCATTGGAACCTTTCATAAAGCTTAATGTGGATGAATCTCATAACTCATAGGATCTATCCTCTTTCTATGGTAGCCTTATTAGAATCTCTCATGGCTACTTTATTAAAGAATTTTGTTCCGCATTAAAACATCTACAACCTTATCCACTTAATTTGAGGGTATATGTGCTGCCCTACCTCGTCTCGCTAAAAGTCTTCAAATCATATCTCTCTTGGTGGAAACAAATTTGCTCGTACCATCCACTGTCATTAAGAAAAGTTTCACTCCCAAAAGTTTCACTCCCACAATCTCTCTTGACACTCTCCTATCATACATAAATATGGAAAACAAAAAGTTATTTTTTTAGATTCATTATTAATTTATGTATTTGATCTATAATATAGACCAAATATATTAATTACCCAATAAACGTTCAATTTTTTTTTTACTTATATATCAGTGACCGGAGAGAGTATATGGCACGACACATGATTATCGTCAAATACCCACGACTTACATTCCGCTAACAGACTATTTCATTTTTTTAAAAATATTTTAATTAAAATTTAATTTAAACAAAGAGGATGAAGCCACATAAGTAGTCATATGGTGTCATGTGTAAAATTTGTCGTGCACAATAGCGAAACTCTATAAATAATTCTCAGATTCATTTCAATAATTATGTTGATGTCCTAGCTAGATGGAACATCTTGATTGTTTTTCTTGTATTGTTCTTCATTCTCCTCCCATTCATCTAACTAAAATATTCCGTTCTTGTAATTTCATTTTCATTAAAGATATAAAATAAAATAAATATTTATTGTTAGATAAAAAGAAAATCACTTTAATTCGGAGATTCAAATTCTAGAACTGGTTATGGAGGAATTCTTAAAAATGATCCAGGCTTTTACTTGTATGAGTTTTCCGAATATATCCATGATTCTTCTGACATTCTTCATGCTGAGTTCTATGACATCTATCAGGACCTCTCGTTAGCCAAAAAGAAGGGTATTGTTGATCTTTTTTGCTATTCTGATTCATTATTATGTATAAACATCATCACTGGGCCCCTCTTGAAGTTTCATACCTATGCTGATTTGACTCAAGACATAAAAGAGTTGATGGAGCAGACTGAAGCAACTATTAGCCACACCCTCAGGGAGGGAAACAAGTGTGCGAATTGGCCAAACTTGATGCCTCGTCTAACTATGAGCTCATGTATCATGATTCTCCTCCTATGGAAATCTTGCCCCTCCTTCAGTCTGATGCAACTGAAACTTTTTATTTGAGACTTCAGTTCTCTTTTTCTTCTTGTTTTTTCGGTTGTTTCCTTGCTCTTTAACCTTTGTAACAACAAAAAAAATTCTAATTTTAATTTAACTGATACAAACGACAAAATTGTTAAGTCAGATACTGTGACCGAACATCGAACATCGACCCTTCCACTTATTTGAGTTTCAATAACATTTTCATTTTGTCTATTCTTAAAATAAACAATCATCACTCAAAAAGGTAGGAAAAAAATCAAAGCTAGTTGCCGGCGGCTACAGACAGAGGACAAACATTAATCATTAAATAATAATCTTGTCCAAAAAAATCATCAATTAATAATTTGGTTATGTTGCAAAATCTCGGAAGCTAATAGTATATTTCTGTTTTAACACCTTCCTTCAATCAAGTCCAACAATCCAACTCCCATTTTGCCTACCTAGTACTAAAAAACAGTCCATAAACAACAAGCATTACCAACCCACAACCACAAAGCTGGATCTGACTATGATTATTAATATTATAATTTTACAAGAGAACTATGATCGTTTATATTAAAAAGATTAGTTGTGATTCCCTATTAAATTGCAATCTTGGTTCCCTTATTTTTAATTGCAAATTTTTTGTTTCCACTTTACAAATTTTCGTCAACTCATGATTTAAACCATCTTATTTGTTGATGTGACAATATATTAGGTAACCTCATATGGAAACCGATGATCTAACAAAAATATAATGTTAAATTGAGTTGTAACCGAACATACAAAGTTAAGAGAAAATAAATTGAAATGATACAAATGGCCGAGAATGGACAATTTATTGCATCGTCACCAGAATGCATAATCAAAATCATGAGTTAGTCAATTGAGGTTTTACCGAAATAGATATTGAACTTGATTTTTTTTAGTAGCTGTAGCATTTTTCAATATCTCTACCAACTGAGTTATACGCGTGACGTGAAAATCATATACTAGATTTATGAATTCATAGTTGAAAGAATAAACAACAAGTCATAGTCTTGGTCTTTATAGTCTTGTGTTATATTTCTTGGAAAATACCCTAAAGTATCTTTCTCCAGCATTGATTATTAAGCGTCACGCTCACGCTCACGCTCACGCTTGTGACTCAATCCATATAAATAAAAGCGCCAACAACAACTTGAAACTATCACCAACAGAAAAAACCAAAAACACAAACAGAGAGAAAAACAACGATGGAAGCAGCGAAGAACAACAACAACGAACGAACTTCGAATGGTTCCATTCATGGACCTACGAATCCTATGGTCACACCTCTTCTTAATGATCTCTATCAATTCACCATGGCTTATGCTTATTGGAAAGCTAATAAACATCAAGAACGTGCTGTGTTAGTATTCGTTTTTTCAATTCAATTCAATTTTTTGTGGTTTTCTTTGTTGTTTGATGTTTAGTTTTAGTTGAATTGCGTGTTGGTTAGAGTTTTTATGGTTTTGATTTTTGCTGAATTGAGTGATTTTTCGTTGGTTTTGATTCATTTAGGATTTTAGGGACCCACGTGAATTGCGGGCTTGAGACCTTGGAGTGTGCTCTGAGTGTCAATTTATGTGGGCTAGTCCATATAAAACTTGTTTTAGCTTCAGGCACAGTGTAGTAAAAAATTGTGAATAGCATATAACTGATAAGCTAGCTTACGTCCGATAGCTGTTAAGTTAGTTTATTCAATTTGTAGTTTTTGGTAAATTTGGCTATTGAAACTAACTTATAAATATGAAATGATATAAAAAATATATATTTGATTATTATTTAATTTTTTTCAATTAAGATTATAGGGGTAAGATTGAGATAAAAGATGATAAGCTATAAAAAACGCTATAAGCTAGTAAAAATAAGCTATAAGCTTGTGAGAAAGTGACAGTTACCGAATTGGTCTTTTCTAGTCAAATGAGCTCTATAAGACATAAGTTATAAGCTATAAGTTCAAAAGAGTGCCTTGCCATACAAACCCTTAAATGACCCCGCTACTGGACGGTGGGATTGGGGCCCGGGTTAGTCGCTCCTTGGACCGAATACTAAGTTTTTTTTAAAGGATTTTAGGGCTAGTGTTTTTATGATTCACTGTGGTTCAATTAAGGCTATACATGTTGATGTGTTTGTGATTGTGAGGAGATTGAGTTGTGAATTTTTAATATGCTTTTCAGGTTTGATTTGTATTTTCGGAAGAATCCATTTGGTGGGGAGTATACTGTGTTTTCTGGATTGGAAGAATGCATAAGGTTCATAGCTAATTTCAAACTCACTGAGGATGAGATTGATTTTGTTAGGCAAAGTTTGTCTCCTTCTTGTGAGGTAAACTAAATTGTGTTCCTCGTCGCCCTTGCTATTGCATCATTGTTTAGTTATGGTCATGGTTATTTATGCTGATTGAAATTTTGGGGAAGGATTGGAGTTTTTTAGTATTATGAATTCAGGTGTAACACTGACAAATTTTCAATAATAGGAAATTATTGGGGTGTCTATTACGGATTATAAACAAAGTGATTTTGATAATCAATGATTTTGGATGTTGATATTTTACCCGTGCTCATTTTTCAAGTGAGATACATGCATCCAATAACTAAAACATCAAAAACCATTTTTTTGTAATCTTAAACAAACGGACCGTGTGTGACAATAAAGAAAGCTGAAACTAGATGACTGTGAATGAGTTGGTGATAGAAACTAGCGATACATGGATCAGTTTTATTAAATAGCGGTGCTACAACGCTATAGCGTAGTGGCATTTGAACAAACCGATATTGCTCCGTGATAAATTATTTGGTACAAAATGTCGTCGAATAATGGCTACAGGGGCGCTATAGCACTATTGTGTAGCAGAATTTCAACAAACTGTTATTTTCCGCAATCTGTGACTGACAACACTTACATGGATTACAAATGTTTACTGTCGGGAAACCTTGCCAAGATACACGTCTTTATTAAAAGTGCAGTTTGTTTCTGGTTCTTGAGACAAAGATATGCTTGTTAAGTTGTAAACAACCTCAGATGTAGAAGTTGCTTTATATTTATTATACTTCTCAAGGACATGAAATTGTTGCTTTTTCTTTTTCCCCGCTTACATTTTTATCATTAACATCAACTGTTTTAGCATGTTCAACTAGGTGTCCCTGAAAACTTTGAAAATTTAAACGACGGATATAAAGAGTCAAGAAACTTTGTTCAAATGGAATTTGTCTTCTTTATACATTTTTGTTGCATGTTTCCTTTTAAGTAGCTTTGTACCATAGTGATATGTATGGTTGATAACTGGGTTTTCTGTGATTATGTGGAAAGAATAATGCTGCTGACATTATTTGAAGATTCTCCTTTCAAAATATTTTTACTTATCAATAATGATCAATTAAATTTAGGATGCATTCTTTGACTATCTTAGAGGACTTGACTGCTCTGATGTTGAGGTGTATGCTATTCCCGAGGGGACAGTTGTTTTTCCTAAGATACCCTTGCTTAGAGTTGAAGGTCCGGTTGCTGTGAGTACTTTCCACCATTAATACCCTCTTTAAATGTTGATTTGTTTCAAAGATTACCTACTTCATTCATTAATACGACTGTGATATTGTTCAGGCTGTTCAATTGCTGGAAACTCCCTTTGTGAATCTAATTAATTTTGCATCATTAGTTTCTACGAATGCTGCAAGGCATCGCAAAGTTGCTGGAAAATCCAAAACTTTACTTGAGTTTGGACTACGAAGGGCTCAGGTTACAGTCTTTTAAAATATATTTTTTATGGGTAAATTAGGTACCGACCTTTAATAGTCATCTAAAGAAACTCTCATGTTGAATGTAGGGGCCTGATGGTGGAATTTCAGCGTCAAAGTATTGTTATATTGGTGGATTTGACGCAACAAGGTATTAACAACTAAACTAACTTATTTACTGTTGATCTAGATGCAGGACATAGTTTGACGCTGAAAGTATTGTTACATTGATGAAATGGCATGTAATTCTACTTTTCACGACTGCAGTGTAACTCCTGTTAGCATGTACATTGTAACTGAATCTGGTAAAAATGACTCCCACACGCTAGACTTCCTGGCTATGGCTCGAATGATTGTGGTAAATCCGTGATCACCGATGAAAAGTTTGTAGTACAGACAGTAGAGCTAAGGGTTCATTTGTTTCAACTATAAAAAAAAAAGTAAGATTTTGTGTTAAAAAAAATCTAGAGATTTTTTTTTTTTGTTGAGCTTTTTAAAACTCTGAAGCTATTCCTGTTTGTTTACTACCCATAAAAATCACTTGTTTTTAAAACCTTCAAATATGTTAACCTGCTTGTTTTTGAAGTACTAGATTTTTATCTTGAAAAAAGATAAAACAAATGCACTCTAAATCAGTTCAAGTGGCATCTCTTACACAATCCCATTTTTTGTCTCATAAATAGTGCTGTCCGTTTGCAAGAATAAAACAAAATTAATTTTGAGAAAGAAATGTGAAGTAGGAGGGTAATTGAATGTGGGAAAGGATTAGAAGTAAACAATAATTATCAAATTATAACGAAATTATTCTTATTTTTCGGAGGGAGGGACTGATTGTATTGAATTTTGATTTATGAATTTTAAATTCTCACATTGCTTTTGTGTAGTTTTGATCTTCTTAACTTGCCCTTTTCATGTCTGCCAATAGCAATGTTGCAGCAGGGAAGTTATTTGGGATTCCGCTTCGTGGTACACATTCCCATGCTTTCGTTAGCTCATATATGGTGTGTACCCTACTCACTGAAATTCATTACATGTTTGGTTAATGTTTATGAAGAGAATTTCGTTGTTAATATTATTGTACTTTTTATGACTTGAAGTACTTTTTGTTATGTTTCCTGTTACTTATATGTATCCTTTACTTTGTCTATCTTATGATGCAGAGCCTTGATGAGATTACTGACAGGTCACTTCGTAGAAAAGATGGTTCAAGTACATGTGAAGATTTTGTTAGTCTGGTTCAAACATGGCTCAGCAAAATTCAGGTGCTAGGATATATAAGCATTTACATCTTTAAGCCATGTTCGAGTTGATGGAAATTGATAGGATGGAGTGATATGGAATGAATTTATAAAGCTTTCCTTGTTTGAAATATGATAAAATGAAGTGGGATATAACGGAACATGTTCCATCTTATTCATCCAATACTCTTCACTTTCTTTCCTTCCAATTTGGGCTTCTTGCCTTTCAAATTTGGCAGGGTAAGGCTGTGTACAATACACCAAAATGGTGGGACCACTTCCCGGACCCTGCATATGCGGGAGCTTTAGGCACAGGGCTGCCCTTTTTTTACTCTATAAAATCCGAAACTATTTTGGATCTCTAACAAGCATTTTAGGGTTTAGGGGAGTCGCAGACTAACATCACACAATTATTATTGAATCTCATTGGAGATGGCCGCATGACCTTTTGTGGACTCATCAATGATGGATTTATCAGTGAAAATTCTAATCAGTGTGCCCACTTTGCAGTTGTTAAATGGTGTTTTTGGTGAGACAAATCAAAGTGAGTTGGCAGCATTCATATCTTATGCATTCGCATTTCCTGACACCTTTCTTGCCCTTGTAGACACATATGATGTAAGTACTTTTTTACCAGCTTTTCATTTCTTAAATAGCCATCATTCATGCGTAATCTTAAAATCATTTTAACTAGAAATGAAAAATGCTTGTGGGTAAATCTTAATTATGTCTCCTATATGACTTTTGTGAGCATGTTTTCGTTTTCTTAGAAAGATGTTATACTTCTGTCCCTTTCCCCAAGTGTGATCTCAATTTCAACCGCTAACAATATAATTGAAAAGTATTAGAAATTAAGAAGGGGTGGGATACATTATTGTGGCGTATACAAAAGATAGGGGAACAACGTATCTGGGAAGATGAGTGAATGGCTGTGCACTTAAATATGTGTGTTTAGGTATCGGTAGGTACTCTCCGAACTCTGCCTGCTTGCCAATTGTTATATCTTACATCCTGATGTTGAAAATATTAATTATCCAATTGCAAAAACTGCTATTTCCATTTATTATGCCATCTGTCCAGTTTGTGGATAATTTGTTTGATGACGAGTGCCGAAGTTTCTACCCTTTTTTTGGGTTCATTGCTTCATTCCTTCCCCTACTTTGGTTTTTCTATTTCATTAGATGATTACATTTTGCATTTGTTGACAGGTAATGAGAAGTGGAATCCCCAATTTCTGTGCAGTTGCATTAGCTCTTGGTGATTTAGGGTATGTCAGGAAGTTTTTGTTATTATTATCAGTTGATTAGATGCTTTACATGACCATGGATTTTTCTTGTGTTCATTTTCCAGTTGATTTTTAGATAACTGGGATACGAAGTGTTGGGTTCTTTTCTCTTTTTCCAAATGGGTGAAAAGTGACAAGTTGTTGCAATAGTGACATAGATATGGTACAAGGAATTAATGGTGATAGGAAGTTAGAAACTGATAATGGTCTGGAATCTGGATTCAATAGCAAACCCCAATTATGATATTGATTAGGATCTACTTGATGTTGTTATCTGAACTCATTAGGTGCTAGTTGTTTGGTATTTGTCAGGATATAATTGATGTTGTCAATTGCTTCCTCAACTATCCGCTAAGACTCCAAAGAAAAATAAGGTTGCCTATCATAACGGGCTGGCTTTTCTGTGGACTTTGTCATAGCAAGAGCTTTACAGCATCAAGTTGCACCATTTTTAGTCTATTTTTGCATTTTATTAGTTTTCTTTGTGTAGTCTGCCAGCATTTGTTGCACATTTTCTATATTGAGAAGTATTTATCCATGTTAGATCACTTGTTTTTTATGATGTTTGTTATTTTCAACTTAGTGATTGCTGGAGCCTGTTGTTAATTTACTAGCGTGTTATAGCTGATAAGTTAGAAATCCTGCAAAGGAAGCGTCATCCATTCTCCCTTTTCAAAGAATCATGTCATTTTTTCTTAGCTGACCTTAGATATGATGTCCTGTGCAGATACAAAGCAGGTGGCATTAGATTGGATTCTGGCGACCTTGCATATTTGTCTTGTCAAGCCAGGAAGTTCTTTCTCTCTATTGAGAATGAATTTGGGGTGCCTGGATTTGGGAAGTTGATAATCACTGCTAGTAATGATCTCAATGAGGAAACTTTAGATGCTTTAAACAAACAGGTAATTCATTGCGAACTGAAACTTGTATATTTGTCTAGTGATTTGCATTATTTCGGCATAACAACTGAGCAATCTCTATGATGATACTTATGTGTATGCGCGCACGTGTATTTCAGCACATCATAAAAATTCCTATAGAAAAGTTATTGCACATGTTTTCGATGGTTTTTATACTTTAATTGTTGATTTCTTGCATATTCATTTGCATTTATAAACTCCATATATATATATATATATATATATATATATATATATATATATATGCTCTGTAAATTTTGATCTTAAAATCTAAATTAATAGAACTGTTAGGATTATTATCAAAATATTTTCTTCATCTAAATAAACTAAGTTTATATAGAAGCGGGTAGTTATTAAAGATTTTAAATTTTACTAAATTGGCAAACTTAACATGCACATCAAGATACTGTGTATAAAAGGAATACAAAACTAACTAAATGCTTATTTTAATGCACAGGTTTGCGTACAACTGAAATCTGTCATATCTTTAATGTGTATAACTGCAGTTTTGTGACATATACATATATCGTTATTATTCTCAATGGTAGTGAGCAAGTTTTATGACAACAATCATTACACTTGAGGAGTCTTGGTTACATCGAATGAGTTTTGGTGCTAACTGCTAAGCATGGAAATATTAACATAATTTTACTGGGTGTAGTCACAGACACACATACACATACACAACCTTAGTTTCCAATAATAATGTTCTAAGTTACTTATAGAATATATATTAAATCAGGTTATTTTAAATAATCCCATTTTAGTGGTTTTTGCTGAAAAATATCTCACCACATCATTACTATAATAATTTGAATGCTACAATGTCGTATTTTTCTCTTGTTATGTGTTTGTGTGTTTGTGGAGGTATAAATTATAATTTCTTGCCATTTCCTTTTGATTGGATTGAATTTTCTCTGCAGGGTCATGAGGTCGATGCCTTTGGAATCGGTACATACCTGGTCACATGTTATGCTCAAGCTGCCTTAGGTGTTGTTTTCAAGCTGGTTGACATCAATAATCAGCCTCGTATCAAACTTTCTGAAGATGTGTCAAAGGTTTGAATGTTCTAAATTGAACTTGATAGTTTAATTTAATAATCTGTTAGGACTTTGGAATTTAATGATTATCTTTTCCTGTATTTAGGTCTCTATTCCATGTAAGAAGCGATCCTATAGGTTGTATGGGAAAGAAGGTTATCCCCTGGTAGACATAATGACTGGAGAAGATGAACCCCCTCCAAAGGTATTATTTTGCACTATCTTTTTCTTTTTTCCAATGTTTTCTCTTTGTACCCGCTCCTGCCAATGGGGTTGGCTAGTGTCAGTGCATGTTTTCACCAGCATGCCTGGTGAGGGAAATTTACGAAGAACGGTAACGCTTTGGTTACAGTATGTATTCATTTTTTTGCTTGGACTTGGCACTGGACTGAAAGCAATTATCGTTAGGCATAATTATGATTTGTTGAGGTACCTTCAACATTTGTATGGGTTTCCTTCAGGCAGGCTTAATGAAGAAAAACCAACGTGGCCCGGTAATGTAGATGCAGCTATTGACAGAACTCCAATATCACCGTTTTGAAAAATGACCATATTCAATTGCTACTCCGTATTCTGTTT
The DNA here is from genome assembly GCA_946800305.1 of Medicago arabica. Classification (NCBI taxonomy): domain Eukaryota; kingdom Viridiplantae; phylum Streptophyta; class Magnoliopsida; order Fabales; family Fabaceae; genus Medicago; species Medicago arabica. The sequence continues at coordinate 44,081,077 of OX326968.1, read as the reverse complement.
TTTAATATAAATCCAATATTGCCTTGCATCATTTTCTCATCTTCTATTTAAAGTTTCCAGCCTATTGGCTTGCATATCTTGCTCTCAAAGTAGTTTATGAATGTAGGCATAAAATTTACCTGATCCTATTTTATTCATATTCAGGTAGGAGAAAGAATCCTATGCCGCCATCCCTTTCAGGAATCCAAGAGAGCTTATGTGGTGCCACAGCGTGTTGAGGAGCTTCTAAGGTGTTACTGGCCTGGGAATTTAGGTGAGGACTAACTATAAAAGTAGTGGCAATCATGGAGACTAATAGTAGCTTATTGATAGTAACAACCTAGCTTTGCTTAGGGTAGAGGAAAGTGCTGCATCATTTATAAGGACATCCCATGATTCATCATTAAACAACTATTATAATTTTGCCGTAACTTTCGAATCCTCTCACCCTCATGAAGAAGGGGAAAAAAATAGTCTCATCTGTAAAGACTATTATTCACCGAGTGATCAAATTTGCACTTTGAATTGCTACAATATATAAAGCAGCTTACCAACATTTATCGGCAATTCATATATTCAGGGGATGCAGATTATGTCTGTCAGTTTGTACATTTCATTAGTAACTCACTTTTTTTTTTGAAGATAAAAAGCTAGAACCTTTACCGCCTCTGAAGGAAATTAGAGAGCGATGCATCAATCAACTTGAGCAAATGCGGCCTGACCACATGAGGAAACTTAACCCAACTCCATACAAGGTAGGAAGTTATAACTTGCTTCAAATAATACATTTGTTTTCATGTTGAATGATGTTGAATATTTTCTGTATATGCAGGTTAGTGTGAGTGCAAAATTATATGACTTCATTCATTTCTTGTGGCTCAATGAGGCACCAGTTGGGGAGCTGCAGTAATAACAAGACAGATAAAATTGCATGCCTTGAGAACCCAGTGTACAGGGCAAAAAGGATTTGGATAGAAATTTCTTTTTATACATTATAGATGTATTATTCGGTATGTTTTGACTGTATATTTAAGTTGGAGGAACCAATATTCTTTCAAGGCCTATGGTGCAAATAATCCATCTTTTCCGTTGATCGCATTGCTATGTAATAAATATTTGATTATATAATAAACATCACTTGAGATTGACTGTGTCAATGTTACAGTTTTCTTCAAGTTATTGATGCAAGCATTTTTGTACTAAATATAAGTACTTCTGGGCTCTGGCAACTTATGAATCATGTATAGTATTGTTAAAATTTCTTGCGTGAAAAGAAAATATTTTAAATGCCAAGTACCACGCAAAATGGTCATGGATATATCATCTCTGGAACATTTGGGTTCACCATGTTTTCTGCGATACAGATCATGGTTTTCGATGGTGTATCCTATGTAAAATGCTATAATTAACATAGTATCCATTGATATATATATATATATATATATATTTGCCAAGGAATTCTCTGCTTACTACTGAAAAAAATGTAACTCTTTCAAAAACTTAGAGCTCATTTAAAGATTATTTCTATCAAGTCAAAATACGCAAAACCTTGGAGAAGTTAAAATCCACTTGGCACATTTTTCTTGTTTGTGCTGTAAGCATTGCTTGTTGGAGGAAATCGAAATTACAGCATATTATGGAGCCTATTATGGTAGAAGCTAATGGTTTTGAAGACATTCTTAGTCGTATCTAGGGTGGTTTTGAAGAGATTTCTGTTATAGAGTGGAGCATTGGGAAGAAAGGGGAATCTAGCTCTAGGGGAGGAAACAAGGGACACGACTAATCGTGTGTTGGCTCGCAATCACAAACTTCTGGCAGAGTGGAGAACTGCTCATGGTCAAGACTGTCATGGAGTTTCGCAGCATTACCAGCAGCATATGGCACAGTGGACTGCTCCAACAGATGAATATGTGAAATGCAATCTTGAAGCATCAACTTTTAATGATGTGGGATGTGTAGGTATTGGTTTCTGCCAACGAAATTTCGCTGGACAAGTGCCGGCAGTCAGTACAGATTGGAAAAAATGGAACTTCAAACCAGTTGAAGGAGAGGCTTGGAGTCTCATCCAAGAAATTAGTGGACAGCTTCCTTCAGCTTCAATCTCACATGTTATTTTTTAGATGAATTGCAAGCAAGTAGTTAATGATGTGCTTAATGCTAAGTTAAATTATACTTTTAAAGAATTTGGATTTTTAGTAAATGCATGTAGATCTATATTAGATTTATGCACTACTGGTAAATGTTCACTCTCTTCCTATAGCATCTATCTCTTACTATTATTACAATATTTTTCATTAAATCTTATATTGCATTTCTTTAATCATTATAAATAAATTTCTGAGTTTGTTTGAGTGAAAAAACTTAACAGATTCGAGTTGTTCACTGCTCAAACGTTTCTTTTTTGACACATTTCACTGCTCAAACTTGATGACAAAAGACTTGCACTTAGGCCGATGTAAATTCTTGATTCAAGGAAAGTTATTTTCACGGGTTGCTTCAATGCAAGTCTATTATTGATTAGAAATGCATAAATTTGTTTGTTGCCGACAAGTACCGCTAATAAATTTCATTCCATATATGTATTTTTTTGGTTACTATTCCATATATGTATTCGTTAAACTAAGTAAACTTATTATACTAATAAATATCAAACAAAATTAATACCAATCCAATGAACATACAAAAATATTTTCTCCATCAAAAATTGTAAATCAACGGAAAAAATCTATATTAAACTATAAGTCGTTTTACAATACTAATGAAACATACCATTATTTTTTATATTATATTCTTAATCATATTTTTTTTTTCAATTTATCGATTTATATTTCATATACCTTTAATGAAGGATAATTTTACAAAATAACTCAAAGTTTTTTATTCCAATATAAAATTAATTATTTTTTTAATTTATATGAAATTGTTGAACTGGTTTATAATTTGAGATGGATAATTCGGATAATAATGATAATTCTAAAATTTAAGTAGTAATAAAATTGGTGCATCTGACAAAGTCTAGGTTACTTTGGTAGTATTAATTACTCACCACGATCTAAAGCTTAGTAAACAGTAAACAAAGCTAAGAATATGGAAAATTAAAATATTCACCACTAGCTGTCCTTGCATGCCCCAACACTTACGCTATGCAGATTCTTCTACATCCACTCATCAAAACATATGATACACCAATTACACTAACAATAACTCTTCTCTTTCTCTCTTTTTCCAAACTCAAAAAACCTCAAACTTCACATCAACAATGAAACCAGAAAACAACAACACCAGGATTACAATGTTAGCCAAGACAGACTCCGAGGTAAGCAGCCTAACACAATCCTCACCGACAAGATCACGTGATGGGCTTCGTGCAGTCTACTATGTCCAAAGCCCATCACGTGATTCTTCCAACGACGGTGAGAAAACAACAAACTCATTCAACTCAAGCCCACTTCAAAGCCCGTTGGGATCTCCTCCTCGTTCTCATTCTAACTCATCGTTGGGCCCACATTCACGTGAATCTTCCTCCACGAGATATTCTGCCTCACGTAAGAGCAGTCAAGCTTCCCATAACAGGAAAGGTAATTGGCGTCCTTGGAAGGATCAGTTTAATGCCATTGAAGAAGAAGGGCTTCTTGATGATGATGATGCAGATCGTGGATTCCCTAGGAGATGCTATTTTCCTGCTTTTGTTGTTTGTTTCTTTGTTCTCTTTACTGTTTTCTCTCTCATTCTTTGGGCTGCAAGTCGCCCTCAAAAACCTGCCATTTTTCTCAAGGTATTTCTCCATCATTTCTAATTTCAATGTAGATTTTAGTGCATCTCTAGATTCATCGTGAATTTGTTGGAATCACTGTAATTTTGTTATAATGTGTAGAGTTTCTTGAAATAGTAGTACATTACTCTGATTTTGTCAAATACACCATCAATCTCTTTGTCCCGGTTTCTGTGTACGATATTGACACTTTTGATCCCATTGAATTATGTTACTTTCTTAAAATTTTAGCAGAGAATATGTAGTACTCATCCTTCTCTTTAGTGTTGATGTGTCATTGTTGTGTTGTTTAGTGTCGGTGCTTTATAACGGTCAATTCAGATATGCATTCAAATAAGTTGTCACAATTGTCTTTGGATGTGACATTTAATTTTTTGATGTCAATATAATTAATGGTACTAAATCCGTATTTGAAGTGGGATTTTAAGATAGTAATGCATTTAATACCATGGTTTTTCAAGCAGGTATAACAATGTGAAATATAATGTTGATTTTTCAATTAAAAATTGATATTCATCCTTTTAATTTAATTTTTCTTTTGTTTTGTATGTGTATGTTTGGCAGAGTATAACATTTGATAGATTTATTATTCAAGCTGGTGCGGATTTGTCAGGAGTTGCCACTAGCATGGTTTCCATGAATTCCACTGTGAAAATGACATTTAGAAACACTGCAACATTTTTTGGGGTCCATGTTGCATCAACTCCATTAGATCTCAATTATTACCAGCTTACCCTAGCAACTGGAATAGTAAGTGTAACTCTACTATATACATGCAATTTACCAAATTAATAAATCCTTACGTATACGCGCACATATATTATATGAATTTTTCTATCGTATGCAAATTTATTATATGGTCATTATATTTGTGCAGATGCCTAAGTTTTACCAATCAAGAAAAAGTCAGAGATCTATTAAAGTGATGGTGAAAGGAAGTCATATTCCACTATATGGAGGGGGAGCAAGACTGAACACTGTCAATGGTTCACCGGTTGAACCGGTACCATTAACATTGAATATTATGGTAAGGTCAAAAGCTTATGTATTAGGGGCATTGGTGAAGCCAAAGTTCAACAAGAAAATTGAGTGTGCATTGATTATGGATCCGAAGAAAATGGGTAAGCCTATTCGACTTACCAACAAGTGTACGTATGAGTTATAGACTCGATCATATACCATATGTGGAAGTAATAAATGAGAAACTATAGAGTAATAATTTATGTAGTATTTTAAAGGGGTTTGAGTATTTAATTTACTTGACTAGATTCCCACATGAGTTTTCTTTGGCTTCACTTTGTCAGAAATGCTTTTGTTTTGTCTTGTTACATGAAATTTGAAGGAAATTGCCCAAAAGTGTAATTTGGATCTTGTCGGTGGTTTCTATTTCAACTTCAACTAGGCATATGCACTTGGTCTAAGAAAATAAAAAAACTAGGCAAATTCACTTATTATCACAGATATTTGTTTTCTTTTAACGTGATATTGGTAAAAAGTTTCAACCACCATTTAACATTGATTAATCTATATTGAAAAATTTATGAAACACACAAGGTGGATTCTCCTTTTTCAATTGAATCTTTTCATAGGTGATTCACTACCGACAAGAAGAAAAGGCTGGATCATGAAAAGGGGGTACTACGAGCCCTCTGCTCCACGCATCTAACTAGCTCGCGTGGTTCACCGGTTCCACCGACTAGACTCTTTGAGTTATTTAGTCGATACAAAGGTGCGTTTGAAGTGGGGAATGTGCTGTCCCTAATGGGTTGGGCCCTTCCCTATAAGGCCCCACCGTCGGGGCATAAGCGCCCTCTTGCTACCCATATGTGAGGTACCGTCCTAGCCTTCCCTGACCAGGATCGCTCCCACATCTGTAGCGTTCGTGATCGACCTACTTGCATGAGCTACGAAATTGAACCCTTGACCATCACATGCTTAAGGAGCCCAAATCTTTACCACTTGAACCAATTCATTGTTGGTTATCACGCACGTTTGTTAAATGTTAGTTAAATGGAATGAATAACATATTTCATTGGTTAAACGATACAAGTAGAGGTTGAAAATAATCTAGTAATCTAGATAAAAATATAGGTGATTTAATCATAGAAGAATTATGTAGTGAAAGGAAACTAACTAGTATTTGCCTTTTATTCACCAAAATATTTTATTATTTTGTTGTCTTCAATCAACATCAAGACATATAATTCTTCATAGAATGAAATCTATATATAATTATGTAATCCTAATTATTACACTCAATCTATACTTTGTTTATCAGAATTATTTTTCAAATGGATTGAAATCTATATATCCATGAAACCATCACACTTACATCATCAACAACAAATAATCCCCTTACTTTTGCAAAGGGGGCATATGTTATTTACTGCTAGCCATTGTTTGATGCAATTGACATGAAAAATGTGGGTGCAATCTAACTTTCCGATTTCTTCTCCATTTACATATGCCTCCTACATATAGATCAAATTTGTTAGACAAAACAAGAACATATAATACTCATCTACAAATGTGTCCATCAATCTCCATTAAAGTGCGATACCATAATCTATTTTTGGAATAGTTTATGATTGACGAAACAGTGACAATAATATAATTTCTACAACTATCACTATAAAATGATTCATGTTATCCTCACCTGACAAATGCAACACAGTTCTTTATCTTCTGAAGTGCCTTCAACTGTGTCTTTAAAATTTTCACAACTAATATGCTTCATTATTTCATCATCTGTAAGCGATCTTTCGAACTGTCTATGCCTCCTTTGCATCTGCAAATAAATATTTATAGCGCAAAATTAAATTCAAATTAAGTAATTTGTTCTAAGAATGATTTTTGTTTTAAATGTCAAGTAAAAAGTTTAAGATATTAAAATGACTTCAACACAAACATGATCATTTTTTTAGGCTTATCTTGAGCTTTTTTGCTTGATTATGTGTTTAGATTTAAACAATTACCACTTGATGTGTTAGTGATAAGAGTTTAGTTTACAACTTCTCTATTTTATAGTAACTATTCCATGAAATTTTTGTTTTAATAAAAAAAAAGTATAATTATAAGTGAAATGCTCCTTCTTAGATTTTTTTTTCAAAGTATAAAATATTATCTTCTTGAAGGGACTACTTTTTTTTTTTTTTTTTACAAAAAATTGGGGGACATATACCTGACCCAACAACCACTAAATCAGCCCACAAAAGAGTATTACAACAAAAGGTATCAAAAGTGGTTAAGCAAAACAGACCGGACAAAAATCCAGTTTAAAGAAACTAAATATCTAGAGACGAATACACATCCACAACCCAACGAACCCAATGCGGGGTATGAAACCGAATTGCAAAAGAAAAAGATATGTAAGCATCATCAAACATCAAAATTACCATAAACAAGCTTGAACTCATCTTGAAAGGAACGGTAACTGAAACTAACCGCCACCACGGTAACAATTTCCCGAACCCACTACTAGTAACACCAATAAACAACAAGTAAAAGGCCATCTCTAGCCTGAAAAACCTGTTACTAAACACAATTAGTAACAACCACGATGATGTGCCCACCACCGTGACACCAGCTTTGGGGAGCCAAACCTCGCACAGGTCTTGAAGAAATCAAATTTGTGATAGGGTATTCGAACACGACGTCGGCGAAGAGATCAACTTACAGCAGCAACGTTGACGTCAACGAAGAGATCAACTTACAGCAGCAGCGTCGACGTTGTTTTACATGTGAAACCAACCACCGTGACAACGGATGGTGTTTATCAAAATCAATTGTAATGAAACCAACCCATTTGTTGATAAATCAACAATGTGTTAAAAATATTTTCTTTAAAATCTAATATAGATAGCTTTTCATTTTCACAATAAAAAGATTTTTTTGACAAAAGTGCTCTCCTCGACGATATGTAGCAGAAGTTATGCATGGTTATAATATCATATAAGACACATTTATAAGTTATATATATAGTTAGTGTATCCCTTAATCTCCATGTACAAAATGATAACATAAAATTAATAAGATATATAATTTTTTTTTGGTAACATAAGATATATAATTTGGTTATAATAACATGTGCATATGTTTATGAAAAAATATACCTGGAGTCTCAAAAGTAGACCAGTACGTACTCGATCCATGATAGTTTCAATCTGTTATACATGGAAATCAATATTTTTTTTTGAAGAATACATGGAAATCAATATTAAAAAAAATATTTACCTAGATAATGGTTAAAGTAATTTTTTTTTTTTTGTTATTATTTGTGGCTGTTCTACAAAACTACCATTGCACGACTCTATTGCAATTTGCACACAAATTTAACAATTAATGAATCCAAATATAAATTAGGAAATATGCATCCCTAGATTCATATATTAATAAGATTGTAAAATTTTATGTCTCTCCACTACAAACAAAACAATTTGAATGATGAAGTAAACTATTATATCGAACATATATATTACCCATTTATTTTTATTTGACATGATATCCCAACTTTTTTCTATTAACAAAGTGAAATTCTTGTTGCATCTACTATTTCTATTCTTTAAATAGAATATTATATCCTTCATTCAACCCTTAATACAACCGATAACAATTGGTTTGAATCTTCATAAAGTAATTATTTCTTTCTTAGTTAAGTGAAACAAGTTGGATTTTGCTATAATATAAATGCCAAATCGAAATACATCATGTACTCTCCTTATTCTAATATATATTATCGTTAAAAAAGTTTTAGTGACTATGTATTTGGATTAAAATTAAAAGCAACAATTGATCATGTTAATATATTTTTTTCCATTAAAATTACATAAATAAATCATTCATCAATATACTGCTAAAAAATCATGAGACCAATAAACTCGCAAGAATTGATTAATTAATTATTTGATCGTATGCATACCTCAGTCTCCAACAATGCTCTCCTTAGTTCAGGATCATGTGTTGACATAAGATGGAATCGTTGATCATCATTTCCAACAACATGAATGGCATTATTTGTTGAACCTAAAGTATGTTGGTTCTCTAATATTGACATTATAGTTGACGAAGAATAAGAGACATCAATTGTTGGACTACTTTGATGATATTCTTGTTGAAGTAGATTGATTCGGGGGACCCATTCAAGGACATTCAACTGATTAGTATCAGCGTTAAAAGCACTCTCATCATGATAATTGGGATTACTTCCAAGGTAGAAGAATCCCCTTCTGACTTGAGGGGCAAGTATTGTATTTTCTTGATAAATATTGTTTCTTTGGTCCTGAAAATATGACATGTGTTTCGTTCCAATATGAGCATTATTGATCACATTTTATGCTGAGAAATCATGCACATCTTGTTAAAACTTTTATGCATGTTCAATTGTTGGTTGTTATGAGGAAATTACACCTATATGTGGAGTAAGTTCTGAAGAGATAAATAAAATAGGACCATTTTGGTAAGTAAAGGTGTCTCTCTAGGGGTTTCATCTTGACCATTTCTACTCGAAATTTCTCCGGGCTCTCTTTGGGTTGATGTTATTTTTAATGTTAAATTTACACCAATCCCTTGTATGCAATTGATCCCGAAATTTTTCTACTATGTATTGTGTAGTTCCACTATAACTTTGTAATCTAGCTGGAGTAATTGAAGGAAGATCTAAAGATAAATTCAAATTTATGGTTGTGTTATTGTTTTGCATCTCTTAAGTATAAACTTTTTGTTAGACCGTTAAGATGTCTCATATGAGATGAGCATCAAGTATATATGGAACATCATTTCACCTCATTTCATATGACTTAGAGAGAATCATCATCATTCATTTCATAATAACTATTTGTCATACTAAAAATTCTTCAAAGCTTCTAGTACTCACCAAACTTGAGGTTGAAGAAGAGTGATTTGTTTGCTCCTCTTCATTTGAAATGGATGAGATAACTTCAATTTGATTGGTGTTGTAAGTTTGCTCATTTCTTCCTAACAACGTCAATGTATATAAATTTAAGTAGTGGAAGCATAATAGGTGTGTGTGTGTGTGTGTCTTTTTGTGTGTGTGTGTGTGATGAGCTAAATCACCCAAATGTTAATGGAAAGAAATATTATATCAAGTATCCAAAAACAAAAATACTATTCCATATATTTTTCTATTCAATGACATGTATATAATCATACCTTGGTTGTTCATTGTAGCTAAGTTTTCAATAGAATTGTTAATCCTGTATAAAATCAAAAGAGAAGATGATATTCAACATCACTATAATATTTAAAAATACTATCTTTATATCAACATTAAATTCTAAGAAGTAGCACACCTTATGCTCATAAAAAGGTATTGGTTACTCTACTAATCAAAAGAGAATGAGATATAATAATTGATTATTGAAATTCTATCAATAAACTAAAAAAAAAAGTAGTTATAATACCAAACTGATTTTTTGAGATTATAATTTTAAACATTATTTGTATATATTGACATTAACTGAGGTAAAGGACCCAAATAAATAACCTTAAAAATAGAGAGGGACAACGTTGCGAGTATAAAAAATACGGAGAGAAGAAGATGAAATAAAATGGGAAATTGAAGCTAAAGTGGGGCTGATATGTAAGTATAAGATTAAAGTTATATATACGATCTTTGGTCAAATTTTACTCTCTCTACTCTCTCTTTTATTGTTTTATAAAAGACTTTGACCTACTTTTCTCATGTCTTATATGACATAGGCTAACTTCACAAACAACTAGGTTGTTTGATTTAAAATTGATGTTTTCTCAATCAAACAGAAGAAATTTGATTTCAACCATGTACTTTACCTTCTAATTACTCCCTCTATCTCACAATAATAGTCTCTTTAGCATTTTTTTTCTTTTTCTCAAAATAATTGTCACTTTCGAATACCAATGCAACATTTATTATTTTTTTCCATTAGCATACCCTTATTTATTAAATTTCATCTAATTTAACTACTCCACTAACTACAATTAATAAGGGTATTTTAGTAAATAGTATTAATTTTACCATTAAAATCAACACAATCAATCATTTTCTTAATAATCGTGCACAAACCTTAAACGAATATAATTTAGAGACGGATGGAGTATATGACACCATAATAGTTGGGGAAAAATCAATATTTATCGAATAATTTCTTAACATTTGTATATTTCATGTTTAAGCATTAGTTTATTTTTTTCAAACTTACATAATTTTATTGTAAGTAGGAAATATATTTAGAAATGAAAAGGGGTGAATATTTTTATAATAATAAACAATAAAAGAAGATGTTTGTAGGCAAATAAGAGTATAATATTATCTTAAGTTTAATTTTGACAAATAAAAACTACAAATCAGAATTCGTAGTACATTAAATAATAGAAAATATAAATCACAAAATTAAGAGAAATTTTTATTCTATTTGATGTAAATCGCACAAACTAATTGTTAAGAGTTTTTTTTAGACAGATCTGACATTGATACTTTCTTGCAAATCAAAATTCAAGGGTGTGAATCTAATACAAAAATGTTCTAACTTGATTGAGAAGATTGAAAATAAACTACAAATTACTCGAATTGTTAAAGAAGTGGTTGATCCAAATCATAAAATCTCATTTTTTAAAAATCAACAAAATAAATTTCAAGTATAGAATAGACATCCACTATATATAAACTATGGTCATATAAAGAATAGTAAACATACTAGATCTTTAAATATAAGACTTGGCATGCGTTGATAAATAACCTTAAAAATTGAGAGGGACATCGGTGCGAGTATAAAAATATGATGACATGATGGAGAGAAGAAGATGAAATGAAATAAGAAATTGAGACTAAAGTGTAGTCCGTATGTGAGAGTAAGACTAAAGTTATACATATGATCTTTAGTCACATTTTACTCCCTCTTTTATTTAATTTTTTTACGAAAAACTTTGACCCAATTTTCCCATATTTTACTTTATGGAGTCTAACTTCACAAACAATAGGTTGTTTGCTGTAAAATTGATGTGTTCTAAATCAAACTATGGAGAGATAGAGAATACTACACCTGCTAGATCTTTAAATATAAGACTTGGCAGGCATTGGACGACAAAAGTGGTTGGCTTCAGCTTTGCTCACTCTATCTTTCTCTCTAATATATTTTTCAACTATTGAAGAATCTATACAAGTCTCATTGTGAGTAAAATATGTAACTCAAAAACTCTTAAATATTAAAAATTTAAGGCGAATGTAATATATGTATTGAAAGAAATGCTTTACTTTATAATTATTATTTTTTACATATTTCCTAGTTTTTAGTGCATTCCTTTGACTTATCAAAAAGTATAAAAATCACACTAACATATACTCCATCCGTTTCAACATACATGTTCAAGTCAATCATTTCACATATGACAATGCACAATTTTGACTATTAATATCTTTAATTATCTAAAGTAAAAAATTATATAAATTTAATATTTTGAAAATATTTGTCGAGACAAATCAAACAACATCTTACATGCTAATATTTGTATTTATAGATTAGTTAAAAAAGTATGGTCAAAGTAAGTCAAATGAATAGTGCACATTCCAAAAATTGGACATATATTTTGAAACAGAGGGAGTACTATCTTATTTCCATTCGAGTCTATTTTTTAAAGGGTCATTCAAGTCTTTTGTCTTCAAGTATTTTATTTCTATTTGACTAAATGTCTTTATATTTTCTAAACATAAATACCATTATAACCTTTTTAAGACAACATATAAATGTTAATTGTCATCAAATCAAAATAATGTTTATTTAAAAAATCAAGTTAATACAATCTCAAAATCATTATTTTTAACTAATCAAATATTAGGTGAAAACCGTTGTATAATACATACAATATTAGTTCTTATCATCTATATTATTAATGTTATTATATTCATTTAATTTAAAAAAATTGAGAAAGGGAAATTTTTTTGTTAATTAAAGTCGAAATAATGATCATACTCTCTCGTTTCCGGTAAGATTAAGCTCAACTAGCAATGTAGGATCCCGCAATTCTGTATGTGAGTTTCACGCGATGCTTACCGCTTTGTTTTATACCTAAAAGAAAAAGTAATACACTCTCTCTTTAAAGATTATTTTTTTAATATATATATATTTTTTGAAATAAGTCTTTCCCCTTATTTGAAAACGTTATTTAGAATACCACAAGAAAGTTTATTTAACTATTTGTTTTAGACCAAATTTATATAGAAAATCTCTTTTCACTCTTTTTAATATTTTTGTTCAAAATAATAAAAAATAAAGTAATTAGTGAATATTTTATATTAAAAAAGATACACCCGCTATTTAATTTTAATAGGTGTTATAAATATAGTCTCTTTGTAATTAAAAAAAAAACTCTTTGTGAGGATTCTTTTTCTATTATTATATTTTTATGAATGTGTTTTTTCCCTTTATTTGAAAGTGCCTTTAAAATACTACAATGTTTGATTTAAACATTATTCTTTTTCAAAATCAATCTTACTTTTATAAATAAATAAAAATTAGTCAAAATAATTAAAAGTAAAGTGATTAGTGAAGTGTTTTGGTAAAAAAAAAACAGAAGGATTTATTGAGATATTTTTTTCCGATAAGATGATATATTGGGACATATTATTCTTAAATACTAGAGAAAGTGACTGTCAGTCTTTCCACTCTTTTTATTGTGCTAACATTTGAAAATTATGAACGGTGTTTTTTTTATGAAATTTAGATTTTGATTAAAACTAAAAATGTAAATGATTGTTGCTCCATGATTATCTATTTCAATGACACTAACAATATAACAAAAAAATATAATCTAATTTTTTTAATGACACCAACAACAATCTTTAATATAGAAAAAGTTGTTTAACGGTATAATTAGGATAATGAAAAAGTAAGTATAAATATTCTCATCTAGTTAATTTGTTACACTTTTTAAATGATAAAGAAAAAAAAAATCAGACATATATATATATATATATATATATATATATTCATATCGTGTTTGTTACATTTTTTTAGGGTAAATACATCTTTTCGTCCCTGTAATATTAGCGAATTCCAATTTTAGTCCCTGTAAAAAATAAGATTTAGATTTTGTCCCTGTAATTTCATATTCTTTCACTTTTGGTCCCTCCTTTCATCACGTCAGCAGAATCTACATAAATTACATCCCTGTAATTTCAGATTGCTCCCACTTTTGGTCCCTGTAATTTCAAATTCCTCCACTTTTGGTCCCTCATTTTACGTGTCATGTATGCAGATTATGCTGACGTGATGAAAGGAGGGACCAAAAGTGGAAGAATCTGAAATTATAGGGACATAATCTAAATCTTTTTTTTTTACAGGAACCAAAACCGGAATTCGCTAATATTACAGGGACGAAAATAGGTATTTACCCTTTTTTTTAATATCTAAATTTATTCTTATCTATTTTTTTATTTTTTTTGAAAAGACTAAAATGGAATATATTATCAACACAAAAAGTCCTTCCTAGCACAAGATGAGCCAAGAAGGAACAAAAGAGTCATATTTACAAAAAGGGAAAAGAAAAAACAACAAAAAGAAAGACGGAAGAAATAACAATTATCGGTGGCACAACATTGCAAGTGGACTATGCCACCAACCATGATATTTGAGGGAGATCTGAAATGTTCCTCCTTCAACCACGAAAAAGAAAGTGACTTTATGTTGTCCACAATCCGCATGATTGGACGTTCTTTATCATTGAAAATTCTGCTAAATTCTCCAAACTGTCATCAAAGCTTGCATCATAAATATACTCAATACTATTTGATAATGCAGGAATCAAGCAAGATATCAGAACAAGGTCATTCAATGAAGAACTGCTCTAAACCTGATCATATCAAATGTTTCTCTAACAGGAAACAAAACTAGGAAAACTTTTACATGAGATATGCATGAGTTTACCATCTTGAAAACTTTTAAAGTAGACATACACCCTCCAATAGCTCCTTTGATCAAGAAAGTGATTTGGCAGCCTCCAATTTTGCATTGAATCAAAATGAATACTGATGGAGCCCTTACTAAAAATCCTATGAAGTCTTCTTGTGGTGACATTTTTAGAAATTCTGATGGTGTTTGCTTAGGCAGTTTTGCTCAAAACCTTAACACAAACTCTTCCTACAAAGCTGAGCTTTATGCTGCAATTTTGGCTATTGAGATTGCATCTTCAAAGGGATGGCAAAACCTTTGGTTAGAGACAGATTCTTTGCTTGTACTTTTAGCTTTTAAGAAGAAGACTAACATTTCTTGGGAGTTAATATGGATGGATTAATTACTTAGAATTAATTAAGGAGATTAATTAATTAGGGAGGGGAACTCATGTGCAAATGGTTTAGCTATCATTGGTTTAGCCCTATCTGCTTTTGCTTGGTTCCTTTCTCTACATGACAATATCGTTCCTGCGTATGTTAAAAACTTGTTAGACTTGCCTAACTATATATTTGTTTCTTTTTGAAAAGGTGTAGACCTAGTTTTCCTT
Source organism: Medicago arabica (assembly GCA_946800305.1). Classification (NCBI taxonomy): domain Eukaryota; kingdom Viridiplantae; phylum Streptophyta; class Magnoliopsida; order Fabales; family Fabaceae; genus Medicago; species Medicago arabica. Next base: position 44,065,836 of record OX326968.1, on the reverse strand, counting down.
TTCACTTGTGTACTTTCTTTTTCTTGTTTAATGAAGTTTGGGTAATGCATCTTGCATTACCCTTAATTAAAAAAAAGGATTAACTTGAAAGTGAAAAACTACCCAAAGTTATGTTTCCTCTTCTAGAGATAATACATATAAATTACTGTTGGTGATTTCCAAAATAATGGAATCGCTTTAGAATCAAAAGTTGTAACTCTTCATCAAGAGTTGTAACTTTTTATGGGAATCATTCGTATACATTAAAACATTATTATTTACTGATAGATAATGAACCATAACATTGATTCAAGTGTTTTCTCTCATGTGAAGGGTCAAATGCACTATAAATATTTGGCATTTTGGCATCGATTTGGATACGAATTTTGTTACATTAACAATATAATTCTCCCTCATTCTCTTACTCTAAATAATCCATCAATTCTCTAATACATGAGTGACTTCTTGGAACCATGAATCTGTAAAATATTGTTAAAAGACACGCTTGGTGTGATAGTGCAATACACGTCAAGGAACTCATAGTATCATGAAGGGGATTCGCTGGTCCCTCCCAGGACCGGCCCTAGGCATAGGCCGCGAGTGCGAAGGCCTAAGGCCCTTGCCGGTAGGGGGCCCAAGAGAATATTTATTGGTGGGGGTGTATATAGCAAGAATTGGTTTTTGGGGGGTTTATATAGTAAAATATACCAATGGCCCGAAACATTAACATGAAAGGCTGGGCTAAAGTCTGATATTGTTTTGGACCTTTTGATGCAATTTGCTATATATACTCCATGTAAAACAAAGCTTTCTATATACACCCTCTCAAAAAAGAATTGGGCCCTTTGTTTCTAATAATGTACCAAAAAATTAGTGATATTTTTTAGGGCCCTTTGTTCCTAATAATGTGTCTTACTAATATTAAAAATATTTGTGATATTTATTATCTAGAAAATTAGGAGAATCTTCATAACAAAACAAATTATATTTTAGTCGAAAATTGGACCTTTTTTTTTCCTTAAAAAAAGAGAAATTAATCTTAATATTGCCTTTAAAGTATCAAAAATAAATTAATTATATCAATATAGTAATGTCAATTTTCTTGGATTGATTTAAAGGATTGCAGAATTGAATTTGATAATGCAACATCATGAATTTGATAATGTCAATTTTCTAGGGCCCACCCTTTTTTTTAATTCTTTTTTATCAGTGATATATAGGATGATATGCATTTGACACGATGTTTTGGGGTGTCAGCATAGCTAAGATATCAACCGTCAAAATTAATGTGTGTCTCATTAATTTCAATGAGACAATATCTTATCATAAGTGTGATAAAATTATTGATATAAGTGATTAAATGTGCAAAAATTCACCATTGGAGGCATACAGTTAACAACAGTCTAACATTGATTTTGTATCATCATAATAAACTTGGTACTTGTAGCATATATAAAGAGGAATGATTTACTTATAGCATGCAAATGAGTTCTTGTATCTTAGATTACTCTAAAAAGTCTAACATTGATTTTTTTTCATCAAGTATTATTGTTGTCATGGGTTTAACATTTAGTTTTGGTTTCTATGGAGTATTTGCTTTATTTGAAGATGTTGCCTAAAAAATCTTTTATCTTGTAGTGAAAAGAGAAGAAAAAAACGAAATGAATCGCTAATAAAATCATAACAAGAAACTAAAAAAGTTATGATATATTATGCAAGGGGCTCTTTTCTCAAACTATGTCTAAGACCCCAAAAATGCTAGGAACGGCTCTGGCCCCTCCTATTGCATCCAATATACAGTTATTGGTGGTGGCGAATCAAACCTAAAGGTTAGTGTGGCAACCCATACGCTTTGAGTTTTACGTGCATAACCATTAAACTTTTCATATTTCAAGTGAAGCTATCTCTTCCCATCAATCAAGTTATACAACAATTACGAACAATAGTTTTTATGAAACTATGATTTTGATTAAAATTACAAGTATAGTTAATATATATTTTTCACTTTCATATTGTAACAAAATATACGTATTTTTTCAATGATACCAACAATATAAAAAATATATATAATATATTTGTATCTTTTTGAACGATACAAACAAAATATCAGTCTGATAGCCAAATTTATTTAAGGTTATAATTGGAAGTGAAAAAGACAGCTCAAAAACATGTATTTTCTTTATATATAGTATAGACGAATAACATTTAGATGAACTATCTGTGCCCGTCTAACCACACTTTTTATTGCGATAACGCTTATAAATTATGAAAAGTAGTTTTTATGATTTTGATTAAAATTATTGGTATATAGCGAATAAAGTTTTAACTAAACAATTGTCACTTTCCTAACTCTGGTCGTCACCACTTTTCTTTTTATTGATCTATCAAAGATGGATGATTTAAGGTCAATTTTGATCAAAAATCACCCATTCGATTTTTTTTTAGTTAAATAAGTGATTTTTACATATTTTTAATCTTATTTAGTTTGCTTTTGTGATTTAGTCGATTTTGCACAACTCGATTTGTTTTGATTTCTTGTCTTTGTGTGGTGAGTTTTTTATTTCCCATTGTAGTACGATGTTTATTTGATTCAAGTTGAAAGATTAGTTTTGAGCAATTGTTAATTCACTCAATAACTTTGATGTCATTAACGTTGCAGATCTGAAGACATGAGTATTATGAAGATTTGAATATAGTCATATTTGTAGCATAAATACTCTATTTTATGCTATTAACATGAATGTTGTGAGTTTGTTTACAAATTCATCATTTTTGTTTTTAGTGACTTTAAAAAAACAATATATCAAATAATATAAATTCTCATCTTTTTGAATAACATCAACAGTACATTATTCATATTGGAACATTTGTTTGGTATAATTAGAAGCGAAAAAGTCGTTAAAAACCTTGAATTCCAGTATACATATAGATTAAATATTTTTTAGGAAAAATCTCTGTGAAACTTAGCTCAGTTGGTAGAAACAATGCAAAATATATACAAGGTCGGGGTTTGAACTCCAAACATTCAATTTCTCCACACTTAAAATGTGTGAGCTCCAACCACTAAATTACCTGAGCATAAAAATATTATAAGAAAAAAAATATGTCGAACTACACTAAGCATTAATAAAGATTTTTCTAATTCACCGAAATGAACATATCTCTACATTTTCCCCTATCTTTTCTAGCCATCTAGGGTTTGCCCCACCTTTTAGTTTCAGTTTTGTAATTGTTATCTCATACCTATGGCTATGCCCTCTCCCTTAACTAGAAAACTAGAATACTTTGATCTCACTCCTACGTTACCAAAATTCCACAATGCTTTGTGTGAGTGAGTTTGATAATGGTCGATTCTTTTCTTTCCATCTTCCTATTCTTATATGTGATCACTAATTATATTCATAAGAACTAAAACAAATTAAGATGGTGTTCCATTAGGAATTGTTCATGATTCTTTTCACACGAAATCTTTAGTACATTTTTGCATTCCGTTTTCTATTTTTTAATAGACACCAAAAATTCCTTGTCCCAAAACTCTTGAAAGAGCTGTTTCCTAGCTGGCATATAACACCGTCAAGGCCCAGGTGCTCCCAATGACTTTACACTTTCACATTTGAAATTTAAAAATTGTAACCAACTCTGTCAAAGGAATCCATAATTAAAAGGAAAAAAAGTTATGTCAACCTAAACCAAGTGATTCATTTTTACTAACTTTTTACCCATTGACAAATATTTGACAACAAAGAATTAATGCAAAAAGAATAAGCTTTCGATATTTGACTCTGAATTAACCAACAGAAAAGTTCATAAATCTCATTCTTTCTATGTTTGTGCCCGCAATCAATCATGTGTTGAATGATAGTGTTCCCACACTTTTTTGGGCAAACCATGTTCATGTCCACACTTTTAGTTTACCCCATTCATACATTAGAGGCGTAAAACTTTTCATCTCTTAGTATATGGGAAATGTTAACTGGTGCTCCGGAGTATTGGTTAAGGAATTATAAAAAGAAACCTTGTCTTGAAAATTGTGTATTATACTTTTTGAAAATTAAAAAGTGTTCTTTTCAATTTGCATTTAAGAGCATGTAGCCGCTCTAAAAACTTTAGAGAGATTGTCGTTCATCCGAGCTCCACAAGACACGAAGAATTGGTGTCTTCAATTGGGCGTAAAAGATATCCGATAAAAAAACACATTATTAGTGAAAACATAATTATCGATGGATACTATCTTTAGAAAAATGCTACAAACACACATTTTAACACACTCTTTGATTGGTTAAAATTCCACATGGAATCCACCAAAATAATCATATGGGACCCACATGATTTGTTAGGACCTATGTGAATTTTAACCAAAAAGTATGTGTTGCTGACATTCCTCCTATCTTTAATGGGTCCTATAATCTACGCGTTTGCTTTTACACAATGATCTGAGTTTAATTCTAATCAAAGCTCGAGCATGAATCATGTTTATTCTTCAAGAAATAAAAAATCTGGCCTAATTCCTTAGGAAAAAAAATCTGACCTAATAAATAACAATTATGAGAACACAAAAACATAGTATTGTATTTGTGAAAACAACCTTTGTACAAAAGGGCCACAAGCATGGCCAGTTAAAAAACTCTTCCATCAACTAATTTGATTAAACGAATTTACATTCCAAAGTTTAGAATAAACGAATTTGAATAATCAAAATCGAACCATCACTTAATTAATCACGATGATCCATCTTCAACTTCTAATTTACTCTGTTTCACCTCTGCCAAAGAAACTTCCTATTTCATCTAACACTAATCCAACTTTCTGATTCTGACCAACTCATTGGCCCTTGATCAGTCACAAGTTGCCGGAGCCGATCCACCGCGGCACAAAGACTAGAATCAAAATCCCATCGACATAATTCTTCAGATTCCGGCGAATTTGGAACAGAATCACTCACACTTGAAACCCAATCATTGAAATCAAAGTGATTTCTTGGTGATGATTCATTAACATTCTTAACTTCTTCAACAAAAGGATGATTCAAAAGCATCTCAGCCGTCCATCTTTTTCTTGGATCTTTCACAAAACACTTCTCAACAAAATCTTTTCCTTCTTTCGATAATTCTTCCGGTATCACCGGCGATTCTTCTCCGGCACCAATTCGAAGCAACAACGACCACATATTCGAATCTTTCTCCAAATTCCAAGCTGGTTTTCCCGTTACCATCTCCACCACTGCACACCCAAGTGCCCAAATATCCGCCGGAGATTCATACTCGCCGTCTTTCACTGATTCCGGTGACATAAAAAGTGGAGTTCCCCTGCATTCAAACCTCTGTTTTTCCCCTGTTTTCTTGGCAAGACCAAAATCAGCAATTTTGATTTCACCATCATTGAATACTAAAATATTTTGAAGCTTTATATCACAATGAACGAATCCATTGCGATGAATATGATCAAGACCCTCGACAATTGACCTCGTGTAACGACGAATATATTGCTCCGGTATCCGGCCACCATTGAGTTTTACTTGATCGGAGAGAGTACCCGCGGAGGCGTATTCGAGGAATAAATTGTAATACTCTTTACCATTCTCAAAAGTGTAACCATCTCCGAAGCAAGGAATGATTCTTTGACAAGAACCTAGTTGATCAAGAACATGCTTCTCATTTATGAGTGAAGACGAGGTTGAAACCTCGGATGTTTTGACGGCTGTCGGAGTGGAATATGAATTGGTTTTAGGTATAACTAAATTAACAGTTGCAAAGCTTCCTCTTCCAACTGTTTCTCCTCGTACCCAATCCATATGAGAATCGTTGTTTTTGTTTCTAGGGTTTTTTTTTTGCTTTGTAGAGAAGAAAGAAAACTCAACTAAGTGTGAATGGCTTTCAAGAATCAAGAAACCCTTTCCTTTATATATGGGAGAAAAAAAAGTAGTAGTTGATATTTTGATACGTAAGAAACAAGGTTGAATTGTTTCCGTAAAAGAATGTGACATTGTTAAAATAAAAAATACAATAAAATTGGCGTGGATGAATAATTAAAGCACGTGATAGGCAAGGGTATTTTAGAGGGGAAGGAGTGATTTAGTTTCCTATTTTGGCTGAACTGAAGGTGGTTGATCATCTGAAAGATCTTTGTGAAAGATTACACTGCTTGGACTTGGACAGTGACTTGTATATATGAACGTGTGATATTTAAACATGAATATGGTAAATTTAAAATGTGTGTGTAAATTGGTGATGGTACTTCGTATGAATCCTTATTTTAGTAATAAAATTGTTTTTATAATGCACCTTTTCAATAGAGAATTGTCATCATATGCATCCCTTGGAATTGGGTTGCGTATCTTAGTAATAAAATAGTTTTGAGCGTTGTTGAACTTTCACATGCACCTGCGTACGGGTCCGTTTTGGTTCGAGAGTTTTGGAGGGGAGGGGAGAGGAGATTTTTAATTTGAAGTGTTTGGTTCAATTTTTAGAAGGGGAGGGAAGGGGAGGGGAGGGGAGCAAATCTCTTTAAAATTTTATTGTATTGTCATAATTATCCTTAAAATTAATTTTAAATCTCAATATTAACCTTGTAACAACTTTTATTATTATTAGAATATATTATCTTTGTAACAATCTTATTATTAGTTATCTTATTCTTGTAACAATTTTTATTATTTTTTTGTTATATTTTCGTTGTAACAACTTTTATTATTAAATTATATATCACTTATTTATTACTTGTACAAACCACTATTACTACTACTTTGTTGTTGTCAACGGCTGCTTGAGACCTCCTTCAAAGTGAATCGTGAGTAATTTCATTATCTCATTATCTATATCGTATTATTATTGATTACATCGTTAATAGTTAGTCATAGTCAATTTTGTGTGTCTTATTTGTTCATATGCAAAGTACATTTATCTTAAAATTGTTAACTGATAAGCACTATCCATGCTTTTGAAATTTTTTATGTCATATATTTAAGAGTTGTGCTATTTTTTACGGAACTAATTGACAAAAAATAAAAGGATTACAAAAGTTTGTTCTTATAATTTTTTTAACAAAGAATTGCACTTATAAAAAAACAAAAAACAATATGATGCATGGATATAAAAAAAATTACAAAGAATTGCTCTAATAGAATAAAAAAAATGATGCATGGAGCAAAATACATGAGCCCGTTTGAGATGAAATAAACGACTTAAATATACGCTTCTCTTTCGTCGGTTTCTGAAATCGTAAAAATAAGCAGTTTCTTTTATTTAATTAAGTTTAAGGGTAAAACGGTAAAATAATCTTAAAATCCCTCCCCTCCCGTCCGCTCCCCTTGCGAACCAAACACATTTTTAATTAGAAATATCTCCCCTTCCATCCCCTCCGTTAAAATCCCTCCCCTTCCCTCCCCTCCTAATTCTCGAACCAAACGGACCCTAAAGTGTGTTGGTTAAGGTTAACCAATATTTCTTATGAATCCTTTCAAAAAACAATATTTCTTATAAATAAAATTCGAGAGAGTATTTTTTTCTTATGTGTTGTCGGAGTTCGAACCCTAAATCTTGTATATATTATATATTATGCATTATCTTTACTAACTGAGTTAAGCTCTCGATAACAAATCCGAGAGAGTATTTATTTATTATTTATGTGAAGTTTGTTAAGCATTTTTCATCAGTTTATTTTGGGAATAAATTTTGAGCATGATCTTCACACCATTCACTGCTTCCGACTAAATCTCATCAATTCAACGATTTGCTAGGTTGTTGCCAACAATTAACAAATAGTTATCTATTTTAATATTCTTATACCATTGTCTGGAATATACTTTCTTTTAAGTGAAGGAATATACTTTCAAAAATTATAAATTTACCCCTCAAAAATTGCAAATTGACCCCTATTTCAATTCAAAAATATTTAAAAATATATACAATTTAATTGAATCATTTGAATTAAATAGAATTCTAATTTATTTAAAAATTTCCCAACTCTTAATCTTTTTTACTTTGGTTCAAATGTTTCTACCCTCCATTTTAAATTCCTTCCGGCTATCTTCTACAAAAGCCATAAAGCCTTAGATTCAACAATCCGGCCATAATTTCAATTTACCAAAACAATAAATACTATATGATGAAAAAATAAAGATTAAATTTTCATATTAGGTGTCTTACGTTGATTTTAGGTTTTAAGCTTGTCAGCTACGTTTAAAAAGTCGTAAGCTGATCGTCAAATTCTTTGGATTAATTTTGTTTAAAACGTCCACATGACACCCCCCTCAACCCCCCATTCATTTATTTAGATAAATGTGCGTCTTTAATAGCCACGTGGATGCTCTAAATGGAAATTTGACTAATAGAACTAACAATTTAAATGTAGGGGATTAACTTAAAACCTAAAATAAGTGTTAAAGACCAAATATTCAAATTAGCCGAAAATAAATCAAAGTCCCCTCTCTAAGGATTAATTTAGAAAAAAAAAATGCTAATTGCTAACGAATTCGACATTATTATCAAAAAAAAATTATAATTTATTTAATAAGATCTGTTATTTAGAGATAAAGGTATTTCTATGTTTTGGGAGAAGAAGGAAACTTGATCAATGATATCATTCCTTCCATGTTAAGACATATTCAAGAGCTTCTTCGGCGGGATTGGCATACTCAGTTTATTCACACGTGGCGTGAAGGCAACAAATATGCTGATTGGCTAGCAAACTTCAGTTTTTCTTTGAATTTGCTTGTTTTAGAGACTCCTCCTAGTGAGCTTCGAAGACTCCTTTTTGAGGATATTTATGGGGCTTTTATGCCTAAGAATATACATCTAGCTTCTTAGTTTTTTTTTTCCTTTGGGCCTTTGGCCCTCTTTTCTATCAAACAAAAAGAAAAATAAAAGAAGGAAACTTGATCACATTAATTTCTATAAGGCAACCACATGAAGGTAAGAAGAATCTCTAACATCTAGTTGAAGGCATATCTTTAGCATATCCAACTTCCCTGCTATGAAGTCATACGAAAATTCAAGCATTGCAACTTGCAAACTTGGAAGGAACGATATAGTAGTAAGGCTAGCACCTAATATCTTCCCACTCATTCCAAAGAAAGGCATGAAAGACCATAAAATAAATAAAATTACAATAATATTCTCCTCAATAAGAGTCAATCGAGTTGATATTTATTGTTAGTTTGAAATTATTATCTACAATAATGTTCTCCTCAATAAGAGTCAATCGAGTTGATATTTATGGTTAGCTTGAAATTATTATCTAATGTTAAAATACTTCATTAAAATATATTGAATATATGAAATAAATCTACTAGAAAAACTTGTTAAAATATATGGTATTGTTTGTTAATTTTGTTGTTAAGAATATATTATTACTTATTTAAAAAAAAAAGAGAATATACTATTACTCTCCTTTCCAAATTGAACTTATTTAGAGATATTTGTCTTTTTATACTTATATTTATATTATTTTTTCTTCTCTCTTTATTTTCACGTTTCTTATATACCAAAACCATTACACATCCGTGTCATAATAAGCTAGTTTTTTTTTTTTTCATTTCATGTATATTAAGAAAAAATGCATAAGTGAAAGAGAGATAAATAGTTTTGAGTATCGTTTTAAATACGGATCATGCTAACCGGTGCCCTTAAGGCAATGGTTAAAGAAACCGAAAAAAGCAAGTTTGAAGTTTAAAGAAAAATGTTAACTCACTAGTTAAGGAAGTCATATATAGTATGAATATCTTAGAACTTGTGTAATTAAAGTTTAAAAAGTGTAAAAGATGATGTTTTCAATGCATAATTTTTTTTTCCTTAACTAGTGTCCGGGGGCACTAGTTAACAAAACCTAAGTTTAAAATACAACTTTTTAGACTTTTGAGGAGCTGAATGCACAAGTTTTAATGTTAAATTACTATATTTGTTTTTCTTAATCAGTGCCCTGAGGGCATTGATTAGCATTTTCCTAAAAAGGGTTTTCTAACTAATGCCTCAGGGCAATTGTTAAAGAATAATTACACCATTTTAAAAAAATTACTTGTTTTGATTGTTTAACCATTGCCCTGATGGTATTGTTTAGCATTCTCCTTATAAAAATTCATGACTAAGTTATGGTTATTCAGATACCAAACTTGCTTGCAAATCAAGCACCACATAACATGCTCAGCCCATAATGTGGAATTTAACAAATAGAAAATTATACTTAACCCTTTATATATTGGTATAGATAAAAGGGTTTAATTTCTTGATAAAAAAAAGTTTAATTTTAAAGTTTACTGAATAATTGATTAAACTGCACTTCTGTCCAGTTTCATCGGTTATGAATCTCTTTCGCCAAATTCATGTTTTCTTGAAGGTGTTGGCGTGGCAGCTCTTCCATAATAGATTAGCAATTAAAGATAAATTAATTTGACGTGGTATTATACATAATGATTCCCGGCTTTGCGTGAGTGGTTGCGGTGATCCGGAAACGGCTTCTCATTTGTTTTTAGATTCCCACTATTTTGGGTACCTTTGGTATCTTGTCCGCAATTGGTTAGGAATTTATGGGGTTGATAATGCCGATATCTCATCACTTTATTCAATTCGGCAATATAACATGTGGTTCTAAAGCGTGACGCTACTAACTTGGCTTTCTTGCATGTGAGAAATTTGGAAAATAAGAAATAACAAGATTTTTAATAATAAGGAATGTCCAACTGCTTAGCTCTTGGAGAAGATTAAGTCTTATTCTTTTTTATGGTTGAAAGCAAATAACCTATTTTCTCTTTTAGTTATGATAATTGGTGACCTAGCCCCTTATTGTGTCTAGGCATTGGATAATTCTTGTATTTCCTTATTTGCTTTTTGCTCTTTGTCGGTTACTTATTATTGATGTAAATTGTTGAACTTTGGTCCGTCTCTTATATACCTTGTGCTAGATGGGGCTATACTTCGAGAAAATATATTCCATTTTGGCTTCTAAAAAAAACTAGAACTGTAGAGACTATACACATTATAGTTTGCAATATTTTATTTTCTTGATAAACCAAAGACATCATTCACGTAGAACTGTAGAGACTAATCTATTCGAGATAATTAAGATCCATATACAACACACCAACAATCGAACCCTAAATCAAATGGTTGAGATCAAGTATGTGCGACTTGTTACACACCATGTTGGTTTATAGCTTGCAATTTTATTAAGGCTAAAATGCATTCGTGTTTAAATGTTTTTAAGAAATAATAATACCTATACAAATATACACACTAGTTTTCGATTTTTTGAATCAACTTTGAATTACATCAGTTTGGAATATCAACACTCTAGATAGTATTTTGTATAGTATCACTTTCCCTTAAATAGTACCACATAAAAATTTGAAGGATTGTTGCTATTGGCCAACGGTGGCAACCGTTTGACGGCTCTAGATTGATGTGAAGGTTTAAGTTAAGCTCTCTTTGGTGCAATGCAACCATCAAGTTTATGGGGCTGATTCCTAATCAATTTTGTACATTTTCAAGCTTATTTCAAATTTGTTACATCGTATTCATTCCTCTATTAGTAGTGGGCCATGTTGATCATGGACAAGGACATGCTTACCACATTTATATAAATGTCAAAATTTTAGGAAAAAAAGGGACCCCAGTTATATATTTGCATTCATGAAAATTTGATTTGGATTCGTGAAATGTGAGTATGACCCTCTCTAGTTTTAGCTCTCCACCAGTCACTTTGAGCCAACAACAACGTTTCCGGTTATTAAAACTTTATGGGTCTTAATCTATCAAGCATGTACCGACACACACCACAAACACAACAGTAACATTGGTATACAAACATTGGTTGTGTAAGTATATATGTCCTTGTCATGTTAGTTGTGGAGAGAGTTGTAAGTTGTTTTGTGATATTTTAATTTAAAATCTTCACAGAAGCTGAGTTAGCTAGGATCGAATAATACTATAGTATCTGTTTGTATTTATCATACAAACAATAAGGAAACAACATAATTTTTGAACAAAATAAGTTTTCTTTTCTATAATTCAATTTTTTAAAAAACATTAAAAGTGCAGGAATTTACATTTATATGAGAACTGTTAGGAGATACATTGTACAAGGTGCAAACATCACCACTGTTAGGAGAATATGTAACATCCAACGCGACTACTTCAGATCCAATTGTCGATTGTTCCGCCTCAAGAGTAACTGAGGTGAAAACAAATAACTCCACTCATCAGAGTTCAGGCCGGAAACCACCGTTAGGAATATGATGTAGATTGCCACCACCTTAGGACTAAAATATGAAGATAGATCATCTCCATATTCAGTGATCTACACCACATAAGATAAAAGCTCTAATCAGGGTCACTTGTAAGTCCACACAGTAGTTTCCCTTTGATCATCATATAGCTAGTTATCAGAAATATCAGACACAACTGGTCAACGTCGATCAACATATCATTCTTAGGATCCCTAACAAATGTAAATAAGAACAATATGATTGATATACATGTTAGGTTTAGTGCTAAACTTGATTAGTTTTGTGATTTAGGCTAAGCTTGCAATGCTTACTTGTAAAGCAATTTAGTGCTTATCTCTAGATACTTTACTATAAATAAGTATCTCCTTGTTTTATTTTCTCAATGAATAAGACAAACATTTTTCTCCTATCAAGTGGTATCAGAGCCTAGCTGGGCCTTGTACCAAGAGTTAAAATCGCAGTTTTTTTGGCGGGAAAGCTAGTTACAAAGTTGTTACGTTTGTTCCATCTTCTGGTTGAAACTCCAGTATCTTTTGTAGCTTGAGATAATTCTTCACCTTGAGATCACATAGCTTACTATCTTTTACAACTTTCTATTATTTTGGAGTAGGATTTTTAGGAGCAGTGATGATGCTATTTCAGTCAAAGCAAGTATGCTACTGAAATATTATCAATGGTTGGTATGGAAAACTATATATAATATGGTGTGTAGCCTTATAGTCACCGGGAGTAAGCTTGTGAAGGATGAAAATGAGAAAGTTGTGGATGCAGTTAAGTATAAGCAGATGGTTGGATGCTTGACGTGCTTACTTGCTACAAGACCTGATCTTACATATTCAATATGTCTAACTGCTAGATACATGGAAAGACCTACATAAATGCACATATTGGCTATAAAGAGAATTTTGATATACTTTAAAGGTACTGTCAATTTTGGAGTTATGTACAAAAGAAATGAGATGGTTAGCTTGATTGGATGGTCTGACTCAAATTATGCTAGAGATATACAGATGACAGAAAGAGCACTTCAGGGTATGTGTAAATGGTGGGAAATGGAGCTATATCCTGGTCATATAAGAAGCAACCAAATATGACTCTTTCTACTACTGAAGCTGAGTTTGTTGCAGCAGCTTCTTGCTCATGTTAGGAAATATGGTTAAGAAGGATAATGAGCCATCTAGGAGAGGTTCAAAAGAAGAGCATCGTTGTGTGCTGTGATAATAGTTCTTCTATAAAGTTGTCTAAGAATCATATTGTGCATGGAAGATGCAAGCACACAGATGTGAGATTTCATTTTCTTAGAGACTTGACTAAAGATGGAATTATTGAATTGATGCACTGTAGTTCACAAGATCAAGTGGTAGGTATCATGACAAAACCTCTTAAACTTGAAACTTTCTACAAGCTGAGGGCGAGGTTGGGAGTTGTTGATGGTCTGGATTTAGAATGATGCATACTCATGTAAACTGTTCTTAATAAAGTTTAGTTTAAGGGAGGGTATGTAAGGTTTAGTGCTAAACTAGATTAGTTTTGTGTTTTAGGCTAAGCTTGCAGTGCTTACTGTAAAGCAAGTTAGTGCTTATCTCTAGATACTTTGTTATAAATAAGTATATCCTTGTTGTATTTTCTCAATGAATAACAACACAAAAAAATTTCTCATATAAGGACAATGTTCCATATTGGCCATCAAAATAATTGTTTTTGAAAAGTTATGGACAATATCTTAGAAACTAATAATGAAGGAAAATAGAGGAGGATCCAAGTTGGTTAGACGTAAGTCATTATTGGGCTGAACTCGGTAACTAAATTTTGATTTGCTTGTTTCTCTAATCTCTTTATCTTTGTTATTGTGGGCTGAACTGATTAACTAAATCTTGATTTGCTTAGTTACTAGGTTTTCTTTGCTTAGTTACTAGGTTTGATGTTGTTGTCATTGTTGTTTGAGACTACTTTGAATTTGGTTACTACCGACTCTTGCTCCTCACATCAAAGTATATGTGTGATTTGAGTTCAAATTCTTAATACTCTGTTTATTCTCATATATTGATCCATTTCCTTCCAATTAATCAAGTGTGAAACAACAAAGTGTTTTAACAGTGATTTGAATGAGAGAAAAATTACACTATCCATATATTCAGTTTAATCTTTTTTCTAAACGGCTAAATCTATTTTCTAGAATTTAGACCAAATAAAACATATCAAATCTGTTTTAACAGTGACTGAAATGAAGATACTTTTGCACCTACAATTGACATTACGCCTTCCCCATTTTTTCTTTCTCATGCTTTGTATAATTCATACCAAACGGGGTTTTCCCTCTTGATTTCAATTTTGTAATAGTAATCGTATACCTATGCCTTTTCCAAGAGAAGAAACTCTAGAATACTTTGATCTCACTCTTACGTTGCCAAAATTCCACAACGCTTTGTGTGAGTGAGTTTGGTAATGGTCGATTCTTTTCTTTCCATCTTCCTATTCTTATATGTGATTAGTGATTACATAAGAACTAGAACATATTTAATTGGTGCTCCATTAGGAACTGTTCATGATTCTTTTCACACGAAATTCCAAGTAAAATTCCTCACTCGGTTTTCTTATTTTTGTATAGAAACCAAAAATTGCTTTGAAAGAGCTTTTTCTAGATGGCACATAGGCCCAAATGCTCCCAATGACTTTTCACTTTCACACATGAAATTTGAAAATTGTTACCAACGCTGTCAAATCAAATGAATCCATAATTAAAAGGAAAAAGGAAGGAATGTCAACCTAAACCAAGTGATTCGTTTTTACTAGCTTTTCATTGACAAAATATTTGTCAACAATGAGTTCATGCAAAAAGAATAAGCTTTGGATATTTGACACCAAATTAACCAACAGAAAAGTTAATAAACCTCATTTTTCTTTCTTTCTTTGTGACATTAAGCAATCATGTGTTGAATCATCATGTTCACACTGTTATTTTTTCTTGGGTAAACCATGTTCATGTTCACACTTTTAGTCTTACTCCATTCATACATTAGACTCGTAAAACTTCCCATCTCTTAGTATAAAGTACAAACCATAAAATATTGTTACTTTAAATATATTATTGGTAGAATTATAAATCGATTTTGCCAATAACCAATCTTAGTTGAAAAATTTGACTGAGAATTTTTAACAAAGTTTCTTTTCTTTCTATGATGACTGAAGTTTGAGTTCTAGATCTTATGCATTATGCTTACCAATAGAGTTAAGCTAAGTTCACTAGGACTTAATAGTGTCGTATAATATAAATGATGTGAGTCTAACACTGCCATGATCCAAGTAATGTTCAACTTCAAGTAAAATAATCTGATCAAATCCAATCGGTAACAATTGAAAGAATACCAAAGTATAGTATTGTATTGTTAAATCAGCCTCTGTACAAAAGGGCCACAAGCATGACCAGTTCAAACTCTTCAATCAACTAGTATTCTACCCAATTTACATTTTAAAGATTAGAATAAACGAATTTGAATAATCAAAATTAATCACGTTAATCCATCTTCTACTTCTACTTACTCTGCTTCTTCTCTGTCAAAAAAACAAACTTTGTTCACCTAACACTAATCCAACTATCTGATACCGACCAACTCCGCGGCCCTTCAACCGTCACAAGCTGCCGGAGCCGGCCCACCACGGAGTCAAAACTAGAATCAAAATCCCATTGATTTGAGTCTTCTGATTCCGGCGAATTTGGAAGTGAATCACTAGCATTGGAAACCCAATCATTGAAATCAAAGTGACATCTTGGCGAAATTTCATCAACATTCTTCACATCTTCAACAAATGGATGATTCAAAAGCATCTCAGCCGTCCATCTCTTTCTTGGATCTTTTACAAAACACTTTTCAACAAAATCTTTTCCCTCTTTAGACAACTCTTCTGGTATCACCGGCGATTCTTCTCCGGCACCAATTCGAAGCAACAACGACCACATATTTGAATCCCTTTCCAAATTCCAAGCTGGTTTTCCGGTCACCATCTCCACCACTGCACACCCAAGTGCCCAAATATCTGCCGGAGATTCATGCTCGCCGTCTTTCACTGATTCCGGTGACATAAAAAGTGGAGTTCCCCTGCATTCAAACCTCTGTTTTTCCCCTGTTTTCTTGGCAAGACCAAAATCAGCAATTTTGATTTCACCATCATTGAATACTAAAATATTTTGAAGCTTTATATCACAATGAACGAATCCATTGCGATGAATATGATCAAGACCCTCGACAATTGACCTCGTGTAACGACGAATATATTGCTCCGGTATCCGGCCACCATTGAGTTTTACTTGATCGGAGAGAGTACCCGCGGAGGCGTATTCGAGGAATAAATTGTAATACTCTTTACCATTCTCAAAAGTGTAACCATCTCCGAAGCAAGGAATGATTCTTTGACAAGAACCTAGTTGATGAAGAACATGTTTCTCGTTTTCGAGTGAAGACGAGGTTGAAACCTCGGATGTTTTGACGGCTGTCGGAGTGGAATATGAATTGGTTTTAGGTATAACTAAATTAACAGTTGCAAAGCTTCCTCTACCAACTGTTTCTCCTCGTACCCAATCCATCTGAGAATTGTTGTTTTTGTTTCTATGGTTTTGTTTTTTGCTTTGTGAAGAAGAAAGAAAGAAAACACAAAATAGAGAGAACAAATAAGTGTGGATGGCTTCCAAGAATCATGAAGCCCTTTCCTTTATATATTGGGGAAACAAATCTACTACTTGATATTTAATGACGTAAGCAATAAGGTGTCTTGGGAAAATAAAATAAAACTTATTGCCTCTAAAAAAAATTGATTTGATTAAAGAATAACCGGGAATGTGATTAAGAATATAACTCAACTGGAAGGTTCCATAAAAAAAAAAAAATATTGCATAATATATATGTTGAGTATCGCCTTAAAACTTTATAGTCTTCATTTTTATAGTCTTCAAAAAAGTATTGAATTCTATAGTATCGCGTTTGTTGCGAATTCAATGAAAAATTACACCAATAAAAATTTGATGTGTGGAGCAAAGAATAATCAAACAACTAATATAAGTGGGAAATAGTTATAATCACAAATAAAAGTAGAAAACAACGAGAGAGAAAAGAAGAGAGAACACGAAATAATTTGTTTACCCAATTCAGTCCAAAATTGACCTAATTTGGAGGAGAGAGCAGCTCTCCGTTTCACTATAATGATGAGTAACTTTATAAAAGAGATATCAATGAGTTACAAGAATAAGTCTCCCGCCTAATTATACTCAAAGTCTCAATCTCTTTCCGTAACCAAGAGACTCAATCCTAATAGTGTTTCCCAAGGTGAATCAACCCTCAAACCCTAGTGTTTGTTCTCAAGAGGCAAACTCTATACAAACCCTAGTTTTGTTGTTGTCTTTCTAAACCCTTGTTTCATCCCCCTATATCTCAAGGTTTGCTTTGATACAAAACCTATATTTATAGTAAAAGAATCCTCAAAAAATTGGGACAAATCTAGGCATGAAAATCTGTTTTTTTTTTTTTCTACTGTCAAATTCGGCCACCTAATTGTACCATCAGCCACCGAAAATTTACGAAACAGAAGCCCAAAATAAAACAGGTCAAATTCTGCCACCGTTCTCTCCAATTCAGCCGCCACCGAATTAGACAGCATCAGAACTCCAATTTCTTCAATTTTGAGGCACTTTTACAACAGCGTTAAAACAAATCTACTACTTGATATAGTAATGCACGTTCTTGCCAACGATGTTATTAGGGATGGGAATAGGCTAGACCGACCTACAGAGGCCTACGGTAGCCTACGACAGACCAGGCTAGACCAGACTTTTAAATAGAGAAGGCATAAGCTTTTTTTTAAGCCTATTTAGCTTAAAAAGCCAGGTCACAGGCATCTCAAAAGGCCTTATAGTCTATTAGACTGGCCTATTTAAGTAATATGAATAATATTATTTATTATTATATTGTATTTTGTACTTTGAATTAAAATATAAATTTGTAAACTTTTTCAATAATTTAAGCTTTATTAGTATACATTAATTTTTTGCATAATGTATTATTATAAACTAGAATAGAAATATGATAAAATTTATAGTTGAACTCCCTAAAACCTCGCGTTGATTATCAAAAGAGAGTTTAATCTAATTGAACTATTAGTTCGTTAGTCCATTTAAACTTATATCACAATGTTTATTTAAAGATGTTAACAAGATATAGGCTTTTGAGCAGGCTAGCAAACCGTATCAAACTTTCAGAAGGCCAAACTCAAATCTAAAAAATAGGTCTATGACAGGCTTCATGCCAAACTTAGATTTTAAAAAAACATGGCAAACCAGACTTAGACCATGCAAAACCTAACTTGACCTAGCATATTCCCATCCATAGATGTTAGGCTCACGGAACCAATTGAAATTGATTTTTGTAAGAAAGAATAAGGTAGAAGTGTTAAAATAAAAAATAATAACAATATTAGTGTGGATTATAAATTAAAACACGTGATATTCACCAAAACACAAAAGCACGTGATAGGCAAGGATCTTTTTGGTTTCTTATTTTTAGAAGAACTCGCGTACCACACTTATTTACGTGGTTGATCAGAATAACGCTTCTCAAAGATCTTTGTGAAAGATTTTTTTCATTTTGAATGGATCTTTATGAAAGATTACACTGCTTGGACAGTTACTTCTAGTCTTCTACATATTAAAGTGTGTATGGTAAATTGGGTATGGTATGGTATAATTTGAGGAAACGTATCATTTCAAAAGAGATGTGTCGTTTTACGCATCCCCTGGCGTCATATCAACGTATCTTAGCATACAAAGTATTTTTGGTGCACTTCCATAATCTCCTAATTAATAAATAAAAAATACATATATTTATGCGAGGTGTGTTTAACATTTATCATCAGTTTATTTTGGGATAAATTTTGAACATGATATTCACAACATTATTCAACGATTTGATAGCTTGTTGCCAACAATGAACAAATTGGTATCTGTTGGAATATTCTTTTACCGAGTATTTTAACAAATTAAGGTTCAATATAAGAATAAGATGTCTGCTGTAAAATAAAAATAAGATATCTAAAACAACTTTCGAATATCAAATGCAACTTTTTAGAAGAAATACCTATGACACACACACACAAAAAAAAAAAGACAATAAATTGTACGTAATTAGCCATTTAATTGAAAAATCACTACAAAAGTTTTATCTTTTTGACATAAACCATCAAGTTGATCATAAATCTCCATTTACCATATAACATAACGAAGAAGGCCAAGCCTATTTTTCAATACACCAATGATATGTTGACACTCTTATTAATGTGTACACCTCTTTGTACCAATTTGAAAAACTTAAGTCAACCAAATATATGGCCTGTGTGGTCAATTTTTTTTTATTTGCATGACCACTGTTTTACCATAATTTATTTAGTTAACTAAGTAAAAAAATAGTAGTCACGCACATTTTTTCTAAAAAAATAGTGGCCACGCAACTGAAAAAATATAGTCACGCAGACAATATATTTGGTTAAATGAAATTTTTGAAAATGGTACAAAGAATACATATTAAGAGTGTCAACCTAT
Organism: Medicago arabica; assembly: GCA_946800305.1. Taxonomy (NCBI): domain Eukaryota; kingdom Viridiplantae; phylum Streptophyta; class Magnoliopsida; order Fabales; family Fabaceae; genus Medicago; species Medicago arabica. Next base: position 44,046,058 of record OX326968.1, on the reverse strand, counting down.
CTTTATTTTTTTCAATACTCTACAACTTCATAAAAAAAATCATAATAATCTACCATCAATAGTATTTTTTTAAGAAGTTAATGCAAATATATTAAAAACCAACAAAGGGTTCTCTAGTACAAGGTGAGCCAAAGGAAGCTAAAGTATTCAAAGAAAAATAAAATTAAGTTACAACCTAGAAACATAATAAAGGACTTAACATTCGAACTGAATACTCAAAATCTTGTAGTTTAACCTTTTCCAAAAAAGATAGAAGTTGTTTCGATTTATTATAAAAACGCTTCATATTACGATAAATCTAAATAGTAAAAAGAGCCGAAAGCCAAATAATGTTAAAAGTCGAACGAAACTTGTTGGAGAAACTCACAAGATCTCCAAACTGAAGAAAATGTTGAAATAAGAAACCTTGAAGAGACGTTGAGATACATAATCAACTTGATATCAAAAGCCAAAGTTAACCATAAAAAGAACAAGAAAAGAACAAATGATCATGATCTTCTACCAATCCGCAAGCGCCCGAACAAAAATAATAATTATAATTCAGGATATTTCTCCTAAACATATTCATCTTTGTTGTTAATCTATTTAGGAACAAACGCCAAATAAAAATATTGACCTTAAGCGGAATTTGCTTAGTCATAAAACATGATTGCAGCGGTAATCATTGCCACATATAATCTAGTCAAGTGATTATAAACGTTTTTAACTGTGTACCTATAGGAAGAATGAAGCTTCCATATTCACATATCAATCACACCAACCTGCAAAACAACAAGTGAAAGTTGCTTTGCACAATCCCTTATCAACCCCTCCTCCCACGCAAACAATCTTCTTCTCCACTTCCAACTTCTTCAACCTCCTGACCCCCAAACCTCCATTTTCCACATGATATTTGGAGTTGAAATGCATATCCAAATGAATGCTCAAGGAGTCTAATGACTAGAGATTCTCTTTAATAAGTAAAATATAGGGTGTCCGAGGTTCGAACCTCGGTCCTTACATATATTACGCAATGTTATTTGCAACTAAGCTAAGTTAAATCTATCAACTTATTGTTCATTAATTTAATCAAGAAAAACTTATCGTTGATTAAAATAAGTTAATCAATTCATAATTAGGTACCCTCCATTTAATTTTAATGGTGTTTATAGTGTGCTGGAATTTTATTCATTTTTAAAAGGTACGAGTCCAACTAAAATAAGGATCATGTTTCACATTGTTGATTTAAAATATATCCGGGCTGAATTCCTACAATCAGCAACCGACACTTGAAAAATGGTAGTATTTGAGATGCATTTACCTAAATCCAGTCTTCCCTGAAAATGTAGGTCGGCATAGAACGCATATATTTGGAAGATGCATGTCATTGTCTATAGTGTGAAACTAGAATGAACTTTCTACTTGAAAGTGAATGCTAGCTTTCAGATGCTTGACCAGAACTAAAATGTGCATGCTCATTTTCTGACTGAGTACACTAAAAAAAGGAAATAGTATTCCTCAAGATATTGACTTTCACATTGATAAAAAAAAAGTGGTACTTTCAGTTTCATATTATCCATATAAAATAATTAATTAGATAATTAACCATCGTGAGGACACCGACAACAGCAATACAGGGCATCTTGATGAAATTAGGGTAATGAGCAGGGCATCAAGTATGGGGCATGAGTAACAGGTTAAGGAATCAGGAACAAGATATTTACACTGTCCATTTACATACTATTATAGTAAAAAATTATTTTTTAAGTTAAATGAATAACTTATATATTTGATCATAATTATAGATCAGATACATTATTTATTCAACGAACTTTAAAAATGATTTTTATTTATAATAGTGATCATATGTTGTAGGTTGAAATTAATCGATTTATCGTGGTTATATAAACAAGATACTTACCCTATGTCTAGTTCAAATTATTTAGTTGAAATTTCAAGGTGAATACTTAAGTTTACGTTGATTAGTGCTTTAACATAAACTCAGCCACACACTTTTTCTTAGTTCCTCCATGCTAAAATCATTGAAAAAAAATAAAAATTCATTGTATGATAGTGGTTAATAGCGAGGCAATTTTTCCAACTTGTTCTAACGGTCTTCTATACTTTCTAAACAATTGACTTTTTTTTATAAAGTATATCAAATATTGGTAAAAACGAAAAGAGTGAATCTGCGAACAAATTAACAACACCCGAGTTAATAGCATACAACTACAAAAAGTCTACAAATAATGTGATAAAATCTAAGTCACTGAAATACCCAAGTTTTCGGATCTGCAACATTGACGCCCAAATCATTGATTGAATTTGTAATTGATGTCGATCTTTCAATATATAGGAACTAAACGAACATCGCGACAAGATGCAAAAATCAAACGTCGCACAAGACAACGAACAACACAACGTCGCACTTAGACGACGAAACCATAAAAAAAAACATAAGTCAAAACTTGATATATGTGCAAACCACTTATTTAGATCGAAAGAAAAGGAGAGAAAAAGATGTAGAGGGGTGATTCTAGGTCAAAAAATGACCTAAAATCACCCCTCCTCATTGAATAAATAAGAGAAAAAGTTTAGATAGAAGTTGGAGTTTTGGTCACCATAGTAGATATTCAAAATAATTGACTTTTGAATTATATGATCTAATGAGCTAGTTGAACCAATTTTTTTGTCAATTTTAACTGAGTCAAACTTGATTTAAAAAAGGTATGCTTCAATGAGTTGAATTTTGAGAATAACTAATTTTTTTCGAGTCGAGTTTAAACGAATTCGACTCGATTTGAATCATCTGAATTCGACTCAATTTGAATCATCTGAACTCGACTCAATTTGAATCATTTTCAGATCTACTTATATACCAAAACCATTAAACAAATGCTTAATTTTCTAACCGTTTTCTTTTCACAATTTTTTTTTTTTAAAATTTCTTTCTCCGTCTACTACAGTATATATCAAAACATTGGCTTTAATTCCATAGAAATTTTAATTAACCTTACAATGCGTTGCCATTTCATGCTTTCTTTGACATTGTTATATCCCTCTTTGTTTAATTTTTTTTGCTGTTAAAAAGGAACATTGCCATGCTTGGACAGCTTGGTTTACTTCATTGGCTAAATCAAGAATAATTTAAATGCACAAAATTAAAGGAATACTATTCTAAATTAATGGTGCCTTGGAAGTTGGAAATAGTTTATATTTCGGCGCTAGCTAGTTGCATGAAACAGAGAGTATAATCAAGTGGCCTGTTGATAAAAGTCATTGGATGACAAGTTACAGTTATTCATATGCCAAACTTGCTTGTAAACCAAGCACCACATAACATGCTCAACCCACACTCCGGAATTTTTCTTATAATATTTGATAATGTAAACAAATATCCTTAAAAAAAGTACATAATCCATGAACATTTTACTAAGAGATCTTTTTCATATTATTAAGTGGATTTGGTTTGATTTCATCTAGAGAATGCAATAATATTAAAAAAAAAATTGGAGATAAATTTTGTGATCTCTATAGAGGATTTCTGGTTAAAAATAATAATACATAATACAATTATATTTATAAGGAAAATGTTAACAAGTGCCCTGGAGCACTTGTTAAGGAATTATAAAAGGAAATGTTGTCTATTTATAAATATCAACTACATATTTTCTTTGGGTTAATAGGTTTTTATCCCCCTATCTATTTTTGTTTTTTTGTTAGAATAATTAATTTTTGTTTATATATCATAAGGTGTGACTGTTATATTTGCGTAAAGAAAGTTTAAATTAAAAAATATTAAACGAAAGAATTACTACTCTATTATGTCAAAGAATCAATGGCATGGGAATTCTGTTGGCACCACAATCTCTAACTTTCAACTTCACACAAGCTTGGAATTCCAACCTCCCCTATCCAAAAGGTACATGCATGGTTGGTCGGTTGGACATGCCTTTTAATTTCTTTTGGGCATTTTCATGATTTAATTTTATGTGTTTTGTTGACATATTATGACAGAGGAAGAAAGCATAGTTCTATGTTGTAATAAGCAGATCCTGATTCCATGTACCAAACCTCAATCATGTGCTATCAAGTAACCCTATTTTAGATTGGATTGGTTTTTACGCATTTATGTTTCCTCCGATTTGTGTGATCCCAATGCACATTTTATTCCTCCAAGTTGTCTACTTATTTTATTCATTCTTTCATAAACAAGTTGTATAATCCAAATAAAATAAGTTTGTAAGTCTTATGATTTTTTTTCCATAAGTAAATTTACATTTTATTATTGAGTGTATAGTTTCTATGAACTGGTGATTTTTGCGGAGCTCAATCTCTTGAGCAAGATAAAATCACACAAGACAGGGAAACTTTCCACAATAGAATACGTATTGAAAAGGTTTTTAAAAATTTATAAGCACTCATTTGATATGTTGGGGGTATGGATTCGGATAGCATTTGGGTGATACTGGGTGTTAATATCATGTGACATTGGCCAACCATAATGTCATAAGTGTATAAAAAGACAAAAACTCATGGTTTTCTTCTCTTTCATTTACAAGGTTTTATTGTATTTTTGTACACTTGTGACATTGTGGTTGACCAATGTCATATGACATTGGTTCCTCAAGGTCACCAAGTGTTTTACATAGATTCTGAGTCCCCAATGCCCCTAAGTTATACACTTTAAGAGTTTAAGCGTTTATATGAGTTACACTTTAAGATTTTTGCAGTTTTTTAGTTTGTTTGTTCTATTTTTGTGCCGGTTTAGTGCTTGTGGCGTTAGTCAGTTTGTATTAAACTTTAATCTTGTCGAGGTGTCTTGCCACTTCTTGTGATGAAGCGTCTACTTGTAATTATATATATATATATATATATATATATATATATATCTTTTTGGCCTTTTCCAAACCAAAAAAAAAAAGAGTTTGAGTTACGTTATTAGTTTTCTTAACACCAAAAATAAATATTAGTGTCCTTTTACAATTTTTAAGCAAAACCTAATCGAGGACCTAATATTAATCAGACTCATTTTGGTAGGAAACTTTGTGGATGTGTACATAATATATGAAAGGCACCAATTTATACAAGCTTGAATGTTTTTTCTTTTTTTTTTTTAAGCCAAGTATCATCCGCATGTGTAACCGTAGAGATTAATCTATCGAATTTTGTGAGACTTAAACGGATGACAAACTCTTCCCAAAAATTTTAACGTTGTTGCATGCCCAAAACTGGATTCAAACATAGGACATTGGTTAAACTAAATTATGTAAATTTTCTATAGAAATCTAGATCATACAAAAAGTCGATGCAATCTAGGCACTCAAAAAATATTGATGCAATATAGACCATAAAAAAAATATCGATGCAACCTAGACGGTAAAAAATTCAAGTGACTGTCATTGTTGTCATTGTCCCATACTCCCATGTATGCTTTTGCCTACGATGTTGACTATAGAATGTTGAAAATTTGGCCAATCCCATGTAATTTGAGAAATTAGATGTGCCACAAACTTTATTTTTTTTTATTTTCACCAAAGTTTTTTATGACAGCCACTTTTTGATATTATTTTGAAAAATAAAAAAAGGAAGTTGTTAATGTCGATAACGACTTCCGTTTATAAAAAAAAAAAAATTAAATTTGTGGTTTTCATTGACGATCTTTAGATCTTGATTCTGCAGCTCGTTGTGACATAGGTCTCTGACTCATTTTTAAATACAAATAAGTTTCTGATCCAGCACTTCCGTTATCACTTTAGTCTCTGACGTTAAATAATTTTGGTAAGTGATGATGTGGCATATGAGGTGTCACATGGACTAAAGTGAAAGTAAAAAATGGTCACTTTGGTCCCTGATCGAAAAATCAATATCTCCAAATTGAATCTCAAATCCTTAAATCCCTAAATCTCAAACACCTAAATATCATCTAATTCTCTATTTTGTTCAAAATCAAACATCAATTAAAAATCAACTTCATTTTAAGGTCCCTCACTGTGCATATTTACTATCAGTTAAGTCCCTGACAGTAAATACGAAATTTCACTAAGGTCCTTAACAAGTTGTTAGTTTAACATGCTACCTACTCACAACACTAAGGTATTGTGTTAAATTATGTTAAGGAAAAAAGATATAGTGTAATTATATTAGAAGGATATTTGATGGCATGTCGATCAGAGATTTTATCACTTTAAATGCAACTATATAAGCAAATATATTGCATTGAATAGAAAAGTTAAATCGGTTGCTGAAAGATATAGTGTAAATTATGTTAAACCTTTGTTTAGGAAGGAGAGTTAGGGCTAAAGTCCTTAAAGTATATTTATTTGATCAGATTAATAACATATTTTGAACTTGGGGGATTAGTTTAGCTGTTTAGGTATAATTTATATTCCAGGAACTATGTTCAAGAGTTCACACAATCATTGCACTTAGTTTATTTGGACGGTTGGAGAAAAATCACATGGCTCACATATAGTGATTTGACTTATCTAAGACGAGAAATTCACCTTAGAAGATAACATAAGTAATCTTAACCGTTGAATCTCAAATTCTCTCCGCATGTAACATGTTAAACTAACAACTTGTTAGGGACCTTAGTGAAATTTTGTGTTTACTGTCAGGGGCTTAATTGGTAATAAGTATGCATAGTCATGGAACTAAAATGAAGTTGGTTTTTAATGGATTTTTGATTTTGAACAAAAGAGAGAATTAGATGACATTTAGGGGTTTGAGATTTAGGGATTTGAGATTCAATTTGGAGATATTGATTTTTGGTTCAGGGACCAAAGTGACCATTTTTTACTTTCACTTTAGTCCTTGTGCACCTCATATGTCACATCATCACTTAACAAAATTATTTAACGTCAATGACTAAAGTGATAACGGAAATGCTGAATCAGAAACTTATTTGTATTTAATCCTGAGTCAGAGACCTATGTGACAGTAAGTTGCAGAATTAGGAACTAAAGTGACTATTTGTTCATCTTGCTAATAAAGTCGTTGCTGCTGCCCACCATTTCTTTTTAAGATAAGCAAAGTCGTGATCGATAGTCATGTCAAAACCTACCATAAATGTCATTTTTAATAAAATGAAAAATGAAAAATTATAGTAACACCATAGATCATAACACAAAAAGTTGGAAGGATTGTTGTTAGATACAATTTACAAAGAAACCATCGTTATATAAGCTTCTTAGCCGACGGTGGCAATTGAGGGCTCTAGGTTGATGTGAAGGGTTAAATTAAGCTAACATGAATCATTACCGAATTTTGTCACTTTTCCCTTTGGTGCAAGGCAACAAACAAAGTTACGGGGCTGATTTCTAGTCAATTTTGCACATTTTCAAGCTTCTTTCAACTTTGTTACATCGTATTCATTCCTCTATTATCAGTAGGCCATGTAGATGATGGACAAGGACATGCTACAATCTGGGACGTTACCACATTTATGCATATATAAATATCAAAGTTTTAGAAGAAAAAGGGACCCAGTTCTTTGCATTCATGGAATTTTGATTTAGATTCGGATTCGTGAAATATGAGTATGACCCTCTAATTTTAGCTCTCCAGTCACTTTGCACCAACAGCAACGTCTCTGGTTTGTTTGCTTTCGGCTTCAGTGGGATTTTTATTTCGGTTATTACAACTTTATGGGTCTTAATCTATCAAGCTCAACACATACCACAAGTAAAACACTAACATTGATACAAAAACATCTATAATAATTTAAACATCGGTAAAAAAAAGTTGAAGTGATTGTTTATAAGTATATATGTAAGTGTCATGTTAGTGTACTTTGACACGTGCATGACAGCAAAATGTTGAGTTTGATTGTCGAGTTTTTTAAATAAATAATAAGGTTAAAAATTATTAGTTATTGAAGAAATCTCACATCGTTTAGTGTGGTGAAGTAAGGAGAAGATCAAGACTATATATTGGACTTGAGTTCTTTGTTATTAGATGAACCAGTCGGTAGCTGAGGTGAGAGTGTGGTTGTATGGGGGCATTTGCGAGAGAGTGAGAGAAGTTTATGTGTTTAAAAATTTTCACAAAGTAATAGTTTTCTGGTTGTCGGTTTAGACAACGGTCATAATTTTTCTCCGATTTTAGAGTTTTTCCGTTATATTCTTGTGTTGTTATCGTAATTATTAACGGTTTAAAAAAATTATAAAAAAAAAAAAAAAAAAAACTAAAGTTTGAGGAGTGCTGGAAATTCATTTATTGGCTGTTATCTGCGTTTCTGATCCTCCAATCATATCATTTCTCCTTCCCATACTCTTTCTTTTTACAAGGATTGATCTTATTTATTATTTCAAATTTTAAAATGATTTTTGTTCCATTTGGACAAGTTTTCTTTTTACAAGGATTAATCTTATTTATTATTTCAAATTTTAAAATGATTTTTGTTCCATTTGGACAAGTTGTAATCTGAGGGCTGCAAGAAAGTCATAGTCAGGTTTTAGTTGCGGGGAGAGTTGTAAGTTGCAACATGCAAGTTGTATTGTGATATTTTAATTAAAATAATTGACAGAAGCTGAGTTCAAGGAAAGTGATACCAATTAGATGACTTTGGTCTAGATTCGGATAATGCTTGGTCGTGATGCAATGTTTAAAGTGTTGGATAAAATGCAATTTTATATGCCATTGCCCTCTGCTACACTAGTGGAACAATCATATATATGACTACTATACTTTAGTCTATAATGTTTAAATAATTTTAGGATTTGCAAATAATAATAATAATATGTTTTAGGCCTGGTCAATTATCAATTGAACGCAGACTTCTAATCTTGTTACAGCCAAAAATGTCAACCTTAAATATGGTCATCTATGGAGAAACAAATGAATTATAAACACGTTCATTATTCTAATAGCCACGTTCATTATAAAACACAAAAGTTGAAGAATTGGATAAGAATACCAATTTGAGGACAAGCTCTATTTTATTGGATGTTTCAAGGAAACCGAGTCTATCTTGAAAACATTTTTTTTTAGTAAACCATGTGGTAATGTATTTATCGGCTTTGTTGCTGGATTTTTTCTTTCAAGGGCATTATTTTTCATCCATAAGACTTGAATCTGGAAGATTGTTTAAAGAATTTGAATCTAGTTCTACTCAGACTAATGTAATAATGGTTCAAACACATTTATTTAAGTTGTATCCTATTCTCAAATTATCAATGTAATAATGGTTGGAGGTGCGATATCATAAGATTGAAAAATTATTGCTTGCTTTAGTCATGGTTTCTGGGAGACTACGACAATATTTTTTAGCTCATATAAGCATGGTGCGAATAGACCAACCAATCAAGTAAACTCTCTTTCAACTAGATATGGCAAGAAAAATGAAGAAATGGTCACTCGAGCTCTCAGAATTTGACATTAAGTTTGAGGTGCTGAAAGCTTTAGAAACCCAAGTTCTTGTTGACTTCAAAGCAAAAATGACAAATTTTCTCGAAGAGAAAACCAACAGATGAATCATCTTCGTGGACGGGTCATCTAACTTTAGAGGGAGCAGTGCATGCATAATACTTGAGAACGGAGAAGGATTCATTGTCAAAGTATATTTGGGTTGTCCTTCTCAATAACCAACAATCAAAAGAATTACGAAGCATTTCTGGTCAGATATAGACTAGAAGACGACATGGAGGAAAAATAATTAAATTTGCTTAGACTCTCAACGGATGGAATCCCAAATACAAGGAGAATTCCAAGGCAGAGACGAGTATCTTTCAGAATACCTAAGGCTAGTTAAAATGAAAATGGGATAAGAATTTGTCGAAGTACATCGTATTCCACACGAGCACAACACCCAAGCATATATTCTCTTGAAACTAGCAAGCACCCAAATGAAGAGAGGCAACAAGTATGTGATTCAACAGGTATTACCAACACCTAGCATAGAAAGGAACAAGACGATATGTGACATCAACATCCTCGCTCTCGACAAGAATTGTTTGGCCTCTATCATATTTGATATGTCTCGATCGAAGAACTTCCGTCGAATCCGAAAGAAATGTCGTAAGTTAAAAGAAGAACATGCCCCATCACACTAGACACTTTATTTCGAAGAAACTTCTCAAAAAAATACACGAAGGTATCCACATTTGGGAAGCTTAGGATCCTAGTAGATCCGTAACATTTTCACCTGTAAATGCATAACGGCCAACGACAATATCAACACTAATAGCCACCATTCGTAAGTGCCTCTCAGCTGCTATCCAAACAACATATTTCTTAACTGTATAAATAGGTTGATAGACCACAACACAAGATACATTACTTTTATCATTTCCATACCTCTCGCTCATATTTTTTTACTATGTACCTTATGTGAAAGATTTGTTTCTTTGCTGGCAAATGATACCTGGAGGCCCAAGTGTTCCTAATGACTTTATATTTCACACTTGAAATTTAAAAATCTTAATCAACATTGTCAACTGAAATCATAATTAAAAGGAAGAAACAAATGTCAACCAACACCAAGTCATTCATAGTTTTTTACCCATTGACAAAATATTTGTCAACGCAGAGTTAAAGCCTAATGAATAAACTTTGGATATTTGTCAACGGAAAGGTTACAAACCTTGTTTATTCTCTCTTTGTGCCAGCAATCCGTTGAATGTTAATGATCACCCTTATAGTCTTCTCTGAATAGATTAGATTAGAAATGCTAGCAACATGTATTTGAATACATATTTTTCAATACATTCTTTTTTATTGGTAAAAATTTACAAGAGACACACCAAATTTATATGGTCCCCACATGATTTAGCGTGGCTCATGAGAATTTTAATTAATCAAAATAGTGCGTTGGAATGTGTGTGTTAAAATATATGTTTCTAGCATTCCTTTTTAGTATATACTTAATGCTTATTTTGGTTAGTGGACAGATACTTAATTCATTTCAAAAATAGGTGTCCATTAAGCATTCTTGTATAAAGTAGTATAAGCTATAAAAGATAACTTTTTTTTTTGTCAAGCAGCATGATGGTTAGAATTCATACAATTAAATGTAAAAATTTGAGGTGTATGAGATTCGAACCTCAACTCCTACATATAATATGCAATATCTGAGTTAAGCTCATAGGATATGATAACAATACTTAAAACATTGACAGACTATTTTTCATAAGCATCATTGATCTACATGTTTTTCTTATTACTAGTATTTGATATTCTCCGTTGAATTTTAGATTATTTTCAAAGAATTGCGAGTAATAATTTAATACCGATCGAAATTAACAAATATAAGTTACTTGTGATCAATTTTTAGCAAGTGTTACGTATATTTTTCACAATTCTTCAAAATTCAACTAATGAAATCAATCAAATAAAATAAGAACAATTGAATAAAGGGAAAAATATAGTATTTGTATAGTAAAATCAAAATCAGCCTCTGTACAAAGGGCTACAAGCGTCTCAGTATGCACATTCTAAAGATTTGAATAAACAAATTTGAATAATCAAAATTGAACAAGAACCTAGATTAATCACATAACGATGATCCATTGTTTCCAAAAAAAAATCACAATGATTCATCTTCCTAATAATTCTAATAATGTACTCTGTTTCACCTCTGCCTAAACAAAACTCTAATCTCACCTAACACTAATCCAACTATCTGATTCTGACCAACTTTCCTGCCCTTCAACCGTCAGAAGCTGCCTGAGCCGGTCCACCGCGGAACCAAAACTAGAATCAAAATCCCATTCTATTGATTCTTCCCATTCCGGTGAATTCGGAACAGAATCACTCACACTAGAAACCCAATCATTGAAATCAAAGTGATTTCTTGGTGATGATTCATTAACATTCTTCACATCTTCAACAAATGGATGATTCAAAAGCATCTCAGCCGTCCATCTCTTTCTTGGATCTTTTACAAAACACTTCTCAACAAAATCTTTTCCCTCTTTAGACAACTCTTCTGGTATCACCGGCGATTCTTCTCCGGCACCAATTCGAAGCAACAACGACCACATATTTGAATCTTTCTCCAAATTCCATGCTGGTTTTCCAGTCACCATCTCCACCACTGCACATCCAAGTGCCCAAATATCCGCCGGAGATTCATGCTCGCCGTCTTTCACTGATTCCGGTGACATAAAAAGTGGAGTTCCCCTGCATTCAAACCTCTGTTTTTCCCCTGTTTTCTTGGCAAGACCAAAATCAGCAATTTTGATTTCACCATCATTGAATACTAAAATATTTTGAAGCTTTATATCACAATGAACGAATCCATTGCGATGAATATGATCAAGACCCTCGACAATTGACCTCGTGTAACGACGAATATATTGCTCCGGTATCCGGCCACCATTGAGTTTTACTTGATCGGAGAGAGTACCCGCGGAGGCGTATTCGAGGAATAAATTGTAATACTCTTTACCATTCTCAAAAGTGTAACCATCTCCGAAACAAGGAATGATTCTTTGACAAGAACCTAGTTGATCAAGAACATGCTTCTCGTTTATGAGTGAAGACGAGGTTGAAACCTCGGATGTTTTGACGGCTGTCGGAGTGGAATATGAATTGGTTTTAGGTATAACTAAATTAACAGTTGCAAAGCTTCCTCTTCCAACTGTTTCTCCTCGTACCCAATCCATTGAATTATGTTGTTGTTTAATGATTTTTTGTTGCTACGATGACTTTGTTTTTTCTGCTTTGTGGAGAAGAAAGAAAGAAAATACTAGAGAGAAAAACTAACTGTGGCTGGCTTCCAAAAATCATGAACCTCTACTCTTCCTTTTATATATTGGTTGGGGGGTATACTAGTTGATATTGTGTGACGTAAGCAATATGGTGTGAAATAAAAAATAAGGTTGAATTGTTTCCGTAAAAAATGTTGGAATTATAAATAATAAAATTAGTGTGAAAGATCAATTAAAGCACGTGATAGGCAAGGATATTTTAGAGGGAAAGAGTGATTTACTAGCGTACCATAATCATGTACGTGGTTGATCAGAATAACGCTTCTGAAATATCTTTGTGAAAGATATTACGCCGTTTCGAAAGTGACTTGTAAATATGAATGTGTGATATTTAAACATGAATATGGTAAATTGGTGGTGACTTTGTATGAATCATTATTTGAGTAATAAAGTTGTTTTTATGCATCTCTTGGAGTTAGGGTCGTATCAGCGTATCTTAGCAAACAAAATATTTTTGGTCGTTGGTGAGCTTTCACACGCACCTGCATAAAGTCCTAGTAAATGTTAATTTATGCGATGTATGTTTAGCATTTATCATCTGTTAATATTAGGGATAAAATTTGAGCATGATGCTCACACCATTCACTGCTTTCAACTCAATCTCATCGATTCAACAATTTGCTAAGAAGTTACCAAGAATTACTCAATTTGATATGTTTTACTTACCTTCCTTTCAGACGTAATTACTTAATTTTTTTCTTCTACGAATCGGAGGGTTAAGACAACAAAGAATATATATCATAGGAGTATTATTATTTTCACATATATTAAAAAATGTAGTTAATTTTGTATATGAAAGAGAAATTATCACTGCCTTTTTTTTTAGAAACCGGAGGATTATGATACAAAAAATGTTACAATTTTTTTCCTTCTAGAAACCAAGACTTCTCAGACAAGGTGTGGTAGAAAGAAAAGACAAAATCAAAAGGTTGCAAAGTCATGATTGAAGGTTTCGATTTTGTCATGAAAACTCCTTCGGAACAGGTTACCGACGAAGGATAATCTGATGACGTGCGACATTATTTCTCACAATAATCAGTTATGTGTGACTGGATGTGGACTGTGGAGGTTTGGAGACTACTCAACATTTGTTTTTGTCTTGTCCTTGCTTCACTTCTTTGTGGGGCCTTGAACGATCTTGGCTTGACATGTCTACGGCCGATCTGTCTCATCTTCAAGAGCATGCTATTCAATTTACTTATTCTTCAGGTGGTTTTAGAGCTCTTCGTTCTTTTTTGCAGCTTGTCTGGCTTTGTTGCATTTGGGTTTTGTGGAATGAAAGAAACAACTGAACTTTTAAGGACATCGAAAGTCCTATCCATCATCTGCTAGATAAAGTGAAGCTAATTTCATTTGGTGGATAAAGACTACTAATATTAATATTCGTCTAAATTTTCATATGTGGTGGTCGAGCCCGTTTGTTTGGGCATCGGCTAATTTATTGTGTTTATGTTTTCTTTGTGACTTGATCGCTTGTATAATTTTGAGGTCCTTATTGTCACATCTTGTGCTATTAAGGATATTTTGTTGTTCGTAATATATCTCATTTTGCCTTGTTAAAAAAAATTAAGCCGCAAAAAATAGTAATCAAAAGAGAAAGTAGTGTATTTTACTTTATATGTCACGATATTTTTCCACACTTATTCAAAAATATAGTTAATTTTATAGATGATAAAGAAATAATCAGTAATTTTACAATTTTTTTTAAGACATAAAAATAGAATATATTATCAATGGCAGTGGAACCACATCAGTACAAGATGTACTCAAGGGCCACCCCTAAAAACAATCAGTCATACAAGGTAATTACAGCAACAAAGATCAGTCGATACCCAAACATAACAAAGGGTCCGACTACCATCTTTGAGAATCGTACACAAATGTGACATTATTAGCCTTAAGCCACCAAAACGAGTGAAATTTAACTTTTTCTATAAGTTGTGCAATGGGGGTTTGGATGTTATTAAATAGTCTGTTATTGCGTTCATTCCAAACCAGCTAGACACAAAGTAACCAGATAAGCTGAAGAAAAGATTGGCGCGCTTTCGATTGACCTGTATAGTGAGTAAACTGAATGAAATGCTCACAAATATTATGAGGATCAACACCTAACATGTCAATCCAAGACCTGATTTGCTGCCACAAAAATCGAAAATGACACAATAAAAAACAAGTGAGATGTTGATTCGTCAAGACCACACCCCGCCACACACTTAGAGGCCTCGACATTGAAAAAGCCACGCCTCATGAGGTTGTTCTTGGTTGGCAGCCCCGTAACAATCGACAATAATATTGATCATAATGTGGAGTATTTGGAAACACCGCAACCTCCGTATTTGGGAAGATGCAACAGAAACGAGCGCAACGGTTGTAACGCGTGCTATGAATATGGTGACAGACTGGCAGCTGGCTAATGCACCGGATATGCTGGCTTCAGGGGTGAATCATACCTCCGTACCGGCCCCTTCGCTGGAGGTCCCCACCTCACATCAACATCGAACAAGGTGGCAACCCCCTGAGGTTGGTAGGTACAAATGTAACATAGATGCAGCTTTTTCTTCCCATTTCAACAGTACAGGCATATGTATTTGTGTTCGGGATGCAGAAGGTACTTTTGTTCTGGCTAAAACTCTTACTTTTCCCTGCACAGTCTCGGTGGATGTGGGTGAGGCCTTAGGACTACATTCCGCTCTGCAATGGCTTAGCGACATGCTGCTTACCAATGTAGATTTTGAGACAGATTCTAAGTTGACAACTGATGTCTTCCTCTTTAACAGGAACGACTTTTCAAAATTTGGTTGTATTATTTCTTCTTGTCGTTCTTTGTTTACTGCCTACTTTTCTAACTCTAGGGTGGAGTTTGTCAGGAGACAAGCCAACGAGGTCGCTCATGCTCTTGTAAGAGAGGCCACGTCTTTAGCTAGTCCCGTCGTTTATTTCGAGATACCCAATTGTATTGAAACTCTTATTATTAATGAAATGCTATAAGCATGTTTCTTTCAAAAAAAAATGTTGTTTTTGGTCTAACTTGTTTGTACTTTGTATACTTTGTTTTCGGTTTTTCTTTGTGTACTTCTTATGCCCGGATAAAATCGATTGATTAATGCATAACTTCATTTTAACTTGTTAAAAAAACAATAAACAATTTTTGAACTTTGCAAAAAAGTTAATTTAAGCTTGTAATGTTTTACTCTTACGATTAAATGCAACAACTATTTTAAGGGAGTTTAAAGTATGCTGGAATTTTTATTTTTATTTTTTACTGAGAAATTTATTTAGTTTTGAATGGCAAGAGTCCAAACAAAAAAATAAAGTTCATGTCTCACATTGGTGATTTAAAATAGGTCGAAATATTATACGGCTGAATTTGTACAATCAGCAATCGACACTTGTAAAAAGTTTGTATTTTTCGCGGATCTGATTGATATATTATAAACGTGTGCTATTTTTCTTAATAAAAAAACGTGCATTTATGAACCCGTTTGTTATAGTTTTTTTAAGAAAATAATCACTTTTAAAATCAGATTTAAACAGCTTCAAATGAGAAGCAGCTTCTAAAATAATAGATTTTTTTAGAGGAGAGAGAAATCTAAAAGATTAAACTAATTTTGTAACAAAAATCCCTTTTATACAGTTGTATCCAAACAAACTATATTATTTGTTTAAAAAAAGTGATTTTTATCACGGTAAACAAACACAAAATAGATTCTGATTTCACAAAATCTCTATAATATAATCTCTAAATTATTTTATGGTAAAATAATTTTTATTTTAATCCGTAACAAACGGGCCCTATGTCTTTTTTGCCATGAAAAGGGATTATTGTTATTCCGCCATCGATATCTCGCTTAAGGGCCGGTTAATACGAAGAGTTCGATCCTCTCGTCCATTTGTGAGTTTCATTTAAAGTCAAATTTTGATTGAACTTGGCTCACCGAAATCTATATTAGGAAGAAATCGAACATGAGACAATGAAAGGAGCACACTCCAAAATTGTAAACCAAATTCAGTTATTGATATTATTGCAGAACCAAACATTAATGATGATAACATATCTTATTTAAGCTGCTTCTACAATCTTATGTTACACACTTTGTCACTCCGATAAACCCTTAAAAAATTAGTTCTTTCAATGGAAGAAAAAAAATAAGAATTCATTACTCTATAAAATTCACTTAGATGCCCTTAAATGAATGTTAACAAATTAAATTTAAAATGATTATATTAAGTATAGATATAAATGTTATGGGAAATTCCTTCCAATATTTCAATGTGATTCATCTTTTTTGGGGTAAAATAAATTCAAGCTAACACTAGGTATGAATTGAAAGGAAGTTGGTCACCAACAGACAGTGCTATATACTCTTGCCTAAATTCATTTTTTCTGTAAAAAGGAGGTTAGCATCGAAAGATGCATGTCTGGTGTGAAACCAGCAGTGAATTGGTTTCGGTTTGGTTGGCTTGAACCGTAACGTGCATGCGCATTTGTTGGATTTGAGTACACTAGAAAAAGGAAATACTAATTCAAGATGTTGACTTTCATTTAATTAATTAGATTATCATCACTTGGAAGATAATCAAACTCACAAGGACACCGACAACTGCAACAAAGCTATTTGAAGAAATTAGGGTAACAAGGTAAGGAATCAGCAATAATTAATGTGAATATATGGGTGTTCAAACTTATCAATCCACTACAGTTATAAAGTCGAGATACTAAGGGTGTGTTTGGATGATGAGTTTAGGAGAAGAAGAGATGAGTTAGTTTAATTTTTAAATTAAGGACAATATGAAATGTTTTTTAAAAAGTTAATATCTTAACGTGATAAAAGATCATATAATACTTCAATCACATTTAATTTATTTTTAGAAAAATATGTTATATAGTCCGTAATTTAAAAAAGAAAAGTAAACTCTCTCCTCCTTTTCCCTCATAAATCCTCAATCCAAACACACTCTTACCTTTTGTTTAGTTCAAATTTTTAGTTGAAATATTAGTGTGAAAAGTTAAGATCGCATTATTCGCGTTTGAACCTCAAGTCCACCACACACTCTTTCGATATGTTATCCATTTTAGATTTTGTGTGTATGCCTTACGTTTTATTCTAAGTTGAAAAGCACATTGGTATGTATGGGAATGTGAGTGTTGTTTATAAACTTTAAAACTTACATTAGTTTCGATTCGAAGCAACATGTGATATTTTTGTGTGTGCATGAACAATAACCCCTTAGTCAAGGCTAAGGCACTAAAGAGTTTGTCAGCCCTCGTGCGTGGCTAGACTCTCGGCTTCCACATTTAGCGCCAATGTTATGGTCTTAAGTTCGCCACACCACTTTTTTGATGTTGTCATCAGGATCTTTTGTGTAAGCCTCCTTACGATTTAGTCCTTAGTTAAAAGGGTCACGATAGGTGGATGAGTGTGATATTGTTGTGTATAATCTACCTTTGACATTGTTTAACATTTTCTTAAAAATAAATACTATACGATTGAAAGATAAGTCAAATGTCTCTCTTAAGTACTAACTTAGAAAAAATGCTAATTGTTAGAAAATTTAATACAATTATCGTCTTTTTTTATTTTTTATAATTTATTTAATGAGACCCATTATTTAGAGATAGAACTTAGAAGTATTGCTAAATTTTGGGAGAAGGAAACTTGATCACATTAATTTCTATAAGGCAACCACATGAAGGTAAGAAGAATCTCTAACATCTAGTTGAAGGCATATCGGCATATATTTAGCATATCCAACTTCCCTGCTATGAAGTCATACGAAAATTCAAGCATTGCAACTTGCAAGCATCGAAGGAACGATATAGTAGTAAGGCTAGCACCTAATATCTTCCCACTCATTCCAAAGAAAGGCATGGAAGACCATAAAATTACAATAAAGTTCTCCTCAATAAGAGTCAATCAAGTTGATTTTTTATTGTTAATTTGAGATTATCTAATGTTAAAATATTTAATTAAACTAGATTTAATATATAAAATAAATTTATTAAAAAGGAATATATTAAAAATAATAATAATAATTATTATTATTATATATCGACTTTTTTTTAAATGGGTGGTGTGTTTTTTGGCTGCATTATTAAGAATATATTATTATTCTCTTTTTCAAATTGACTTTATTTAGATATATTTGAGTCATTTTACAGTTTTATTTCATTTTCATGCTTCCTTATATACCAAATACAATCATCTTATTTTCTAATATTTTTCTCTTCTTCTATTTTTTTTCCTCTCAATTTCTTCACTCTATCTTACTGTCTTAAATCAATTGCATAGGCAGATTCCACCAAAATTCTAATTAACCTTATAATGCGCTGACACTGTCATGCATACTTCATTTTTTGCTGGTAAAAGGGAACATTGTCGTGCTTGGACAGCTTGGTTTACTATACATAGGCCAAATCAAGAACAGTTAATTAAATGCACAAAATTAAAGGAATAGTATAAATTAATGGTGCCTTGGAAGTTGGAAGTTGGAAGTAGATTAGATTTGCGGCGCTAGCTAGTTGCATGAAAGTTGAAACAGAGAGTATAGTCAAGTTGCATGTTGATAAAAATTCATTGGATGACAAGTTATGGTTATTCAGATACCAAACTTGCTTGCAAATCAAGCACCACATAACATGCTCCAGAATTTTACGAATAGAAAATTATATTCTCAATCCCTTTTTATAAATATTATTTTTCGTATATATTAAAAAATTGTTGTGTAATTAATGTATACATTCACTATATTGTGGATAGTTTGTTTTTACCATATTATTGGTACGAAGTTTTCATTGTTATTTAATTGTCGATCAATCTTCATCGAAGCAAGCGAGTTATCTCGCCTCAACCAAATTTTCTTTAAATTATTAGAAATGAAGAATAATTTACACTATAAACATAATTTTTTATTAAATTTCGATCGACTAAATGGGATGAACTATTTTTATATGGTTTAATTAAAAAATCGTTAAATGAAAGAATTACTGTGTTACGTAAAGGCAGGCGAATTCTGTTGGCACCGCAATCTTGTTGAGTTTCAAATTCACACAAACTTGGAATTTCCAACTTCTTTATCAAAAATGTACATGCATTGTTGGTTGGATTTGCCTTTTCATGATTTAACTTCATGCGTGTAATTGACAATTTGACATATTAGAAGAAAGCATAGTTCTATGTTGTAAAGAGTAGATCCTGATTCCATGTACAAAACCTCAATCACGTGCTATCAAGTAACCCTATATTGGATTGGATTTTACGCATTTATGGTTATTCTGATTTATGCAATCCCAATGCACATTTTATTCCACCAAGTTGTGTGCGTTATTTTATTCATTCTTTCATAAACAAGTTGTATACTCCGAATAAAATACTAGGAAAATATGAACACTAATAAAATAGAAATAAAGAAAGCAAGTGATGTGATATGTTAGTGAAGTGATGAGAAAGTGTTGATAGAAAAAAAATGAGGTGTTGAATAGGAGGATGTAAATCAAAGGTGTGCATAAATAGTTGTTGAATAAAATATAGGTGAAGCTATAAGAAATATATGATGTTGTGTAAATGCTTCCTTCCAACAAATAAACTCGAAAGTTTAGTATAAGAAAGGGAGAGGTTGGGCTTTTGTCATTTTATGTGCGGTCAATCTTTTAAAAGTGTAAAAAATGTTATTTTCAAACGAATTCAAAAGATAGACGACAAACTTTTTCACTATAAAATTCAAAAAGTTTTTTTAAACTTATATGTGCTCATTTAATATTTTGGAGTGCGGATTCGACTCCACAATACCACTCATCTTTGCACTCTATGAGTGAGTTACACTCAGGGGCACCGCCTGGCGACCCCAAGCGGTTGCTCGGACTCGATCAATAATTTTTGCACACTAGATCCAACCCAAAAGCCCATTAATTCACTTACAAAAAAAAATATTGGGCAAAACATTCCAGAAAACAAAAGCGCGCGCTTACGTTCCAGGAAAACACAATCTCTCCTGTTCTCAGCTCTCGCTAGCTCTCTGCTTCTCTTCTCTCATCTGTCTATTTTCTTCTTCAATAGTTATGGTTGCTAATCTCTTCTCATTCACTCTAAAGGTAATCTCTTCTTCTTCCTTCCTTGTTTAGTTGTTTTAGGGTTTTAGAAAAATTGATTATTTGTGATTTTGTAATTGAAAGATTGATTAATGGTTGATGAATTGGTGTTAATGAAATTGATTAATTGAAAAATTATGATTTTCTAAAAAATGGTGTTAAACAATGTTGGCATCTCTCTGCTTATGCCTTATACTCTGTTTTAATGTTATTGCAATTCAAAGTGCCTAACTTTGAAATTTTAAGTGATGTATAGCTTTCAACAGTCATATATTTTGATTTAACATTTTTGTTTATTTGTAGAGTTGTAATCTGCTATTGAATACATATGTATTTTGAAATTCTTAGTAATGTCTGGCTTTTCAAGTACTATATTTTGATTTAACATTTTATATCCCTATCTCTATTCTCAGAGATGGTGAGGTTTTTGGTAGATAAAACAAGTATTGAGAATGTGAATGTTGTGTAACCGGAAGCCGAAGTGAAAGAACCACCGCCTAATGTGGCCAATGAGTTTAATCCAAATGAGATTGCGCGTGATCCAGGTCTTAGGAAACAAATTCATTTGTATGCTCCATATATTTAAGACGATGTGAGGAAGGCATGTGTATTGAAGGGTCCAATGCAACCACAATTAACAAGTTTTCCTCGTACTCCATTTGGGAGTGATAGAAGAGCATTTTCTAAATCATGGTATAACAAGTATACATGGATTCAATATAGTGAGTTAAAGGATGCAACTTATTGTTTTTTATTGTTTTTTCTTTAAGTAACTCGGGAGGGCTGAACACTTTGGTTATGAAGTTTTCACCAAAGACAGATTTAAAGATTGGAAGCATGCTTCTCAAGCCTTGAAAGATCATATTGGTGGTCATGATAGTGTGCAAACAGATGTATCAAGCACTATGATGATTATAATAACCAAAGACAAAGTGTGACAAGTAAGTTTGCTAGAGCAACTAGGGAATCAAAAGAATTGTATAAGATCAGTTTGACCTGTGCTCTAGATTGTACTAGATATCTTTTATCACAAGGCATTGCTTTCCAAGGCCATGACGAAAAGTCTAATTCTCTAAACAAGAGCAATTTTAGAGAGATGATAGATTGGGTAAAATCAAATAATGAACAAGTGAGAGATGCTTTTGACCGTGGTGGAAAAAATTGTAAAATGACTTCCGGTGATATTAAAAAGGAGCTTGCAACGTGTTGTGCACATGAAGTTATCCAGGTGATTATGGAAGAGTTTGGTGATAGACAATTCTCTGTGCTTATTGATGAGTCACGTGCTATATCCGTCAAAGAGCAAATGACGGTAATGTTAAAGTTAGTTAGTAGTTGTATTTTCCTCATTTTGTTTTGTGTTTCAGTAGCTTAAATGTATGGTTATATGGTTTCCTGGTAGTAACTGATTTGGTTATATAGCTTCTTTATATAGTCTTTTTATTGAAGAAAGCTTCCTGATATGGTTATATAGCTTCATGATGGTAACTATTTGGTTATATAGCTTCTTGATATGGTTATATAGCTTTCTGATATGTTGATATTATTCGAACATTTACTAGAAAGAGGTATCGGAAAGGGCATTTACCTTCTAATTTTATTTAGCACGCTATTGACAGGTTATATTTCATTTCTATTAATTCAAATTGTACTTTTATAGAACAAATGTTGATCCTCTTTTATTTTGATTTGTGACTATTTATATATATTATGTCATATGTGAATTTACGATAAATTTTTCGCCCAAACTCTATAAAATTTCTGCTTCCGCCACTGGTTACACCGCCAACTTCTTTAACACAATAAATAAATATAAGTGCCCGGTTATATTTTTTAGGCAAAACTCTAATTGGTGACATGATTTTAAGGAAAAAAAATAAAAATTATAGTCAATACGGACCACCTTCTAGTACCATCAAATTTAAACATACTTTCTCCGATCACATTTATAAGTAAAAAACAACTTTTAAGATTTATTGAATGATCAATATATCTTGTCGCATTTATATGTCAGATATATTAATTATTCAATATACTTACAAAGTTATTTTTTGTTTGTAAATGTGATCGGAGGGAATATCAATTAATCTTCCCTTCAAAATCAGAAAGTTGAGACATTATGGTTCAACTTAAATGATTTTGGTCTCCCATCATTATATAGTAGTGGAAATAAAAGTTTAGACTTGTTCTAACCTGAATATTTGTGAATAGTATACATAATTGAGACTACAATTTATGAAATGCATTCTAGACTATGGAAACTATCAATGCAATCTGGATGATACAAATTATAGGTGCAATCTAGATCATGTAAATCGTCTATTTAAATCTAAACCATACAAACCAGACTATGGAAACCATTTAACGTTTCTCTTAAATGTAATATTTTTATTAAAAAAATTAAAGTTAGATAAAAAAAAAATCACCGACACCCATATAATAAAATAGTTAAGACATCATTGGTTCACATAATATTTGGATGAATAGATGCATTAAGTTTCTTGGCCGACGGTGGCAATTTGAAACGGACCCGCACATGATATGATAGTGAATTTTTCTGTGTAACATAACAATCACTAGATTGATGTGAAGGGTACTTAAGTTAAGGTCACATGAGTGAATTTTGTCATTTTTCTTGTTGGTGCAATGCAACAAACAAAGTTAGGGGGCTGATTTCTAGTCAATTCTGCACATTTTCAAGGTTCTTTCAACTTTGTTGCACTGTATTCATTCCTCTATTATTAGTGGGCCCAGTAGATTATGGACAATGATAGGCTAAAATTTGTTAAATATCAAAGTTTTAGAGAAATAGGGACCCAGTTATTTGCATTCATGAAAATTTGATTCAGATTCATGAAATACGAGTACGAGTATGACCCTATAATTTTAGTTCTCCAGTCACTTTGCCCCAACACCAACGTTTCTGATTTGTTTGCTTTTGGCTTCGGTGCGTCATTGTGGGTGGAAGTGGGATTTTTGTTTTGCTTATTATAATTTTATGGGTTTTACACTATAAAGTACAAATCACACACTAACACATACAACAATAGACATTGATATATAGACACCAATAAGGCTGTTCGTATGATCTTGGAAGCTCGGCTCTGATAATAAAGATATACCTTTAATAAAAAAACACAACTTTTTTTTAAATGAGAAAAAAAGTTTATAATTAATGCTTTGTATTTTACATGATAACTATGAGGTGAAAGTTACAAGTGTTCTAAAAAAATAAGAAAAAAAAGAAGTTATATTTTGTTTTAAGGGAAAAAAGTGTACCGAGGATATTTAGAACTCAAATTACTGAGAAAGTGCAACAAGGCCTCAAAAATTTTAAAAAGGGAAAAAGATTTTATACCTATGACCAAAATCCATCACTAAATGTCTTTTTTTTCATAGGTAAAAGTCTGAAAGACAACAATTTTGCAATTTTGTTGTCAATTATGCATTATCAACACCTATTTACATGTAGATAAATGTCATGTTTGACCACTGCTCATATATTTCATTACAACTTAGTTGTCTATCACTATAAGTGGTTTTGGGTAATAATAATTATAATAATTTGAGACGGAGAAAGTATCAATCTATGCAAGTTTATCGATTGTTTGTTATTTGGGTCCCACCTTATTGGATTTAGAACCTCAAGTCATGAGACCCATTCCGGTGCATTTGCTTTTGCACTGCCTCTCCTCCAATCATATCATTTATCCTTCCCTTACTCTTTCTTTTTACAAGGAATGATCTTATTTATTACATCAAATTTTAAAATGATTTTTGTTCCATTTGGACAATTTGTAATCTGAGGGCTGCAAGAAAGTCATAGTCAGGTTTTAGTTAAGGGGAGAGTTGTAAGTTGTATTGTAACATTCAAGCTGTATTGTGACATTTTAATTAAAAATCAACATAGGCTAAGTTCAAGGAAAGTGATGACAACAACATAGAAAAGTTGGTCTAGATTCGAATAATGCTTGGTCGTGATGCAATGTTTAAAAGTGGAAGATAAACGCATTTTTATATGTCATTGCCGCCCTCTGCTAGTGGAACAATCATATGTACCAATTTTAAAAATTAATTCTTTTAATGAACATATATCCTCTGTGTGTAACAACGTAGACTAATCTATCGAGTTGAGTATATTTTAGTGGAATTTATACTTTAAATTAAAAGGGTACGTTTTTGACACCGCTGATTTATACATACTTAAATAATATATTTTACTATTTTCTATTGGCTTAAATATGTTTTAGGATTTGCCAAAAAAAAAAAATATATATGTTTTTTTAGGCCGTAATAGTTTATGTTTTGGGAAAGTATAGTACTCAAAATTATTAGTGTATAACTATCAAACTTTTAGTTGCAAATATTTATCCGAAACCAAAAAAAAAATTGTAAGTCCAAGCAACCCAATTGACCGCAGACTTATTATCTTGTTAAACACAATGTCAACCTTATGGGTCTATATGGAAACAGTTGAATTATAAACATGCTTATTGATCTTTTCCAGTTTCATTCAATGCAACACAAAAGTTGAATTAGAAGACCAATTATTAGCTTCTATTTTGTTGGATGTTTGAACGGAAATGAGTCTATCTTAAACACGTTATATATTTTAAATTTATATTGGTGAACATGTTACTGGTGAAAGTAGTATGTATGTTTTTCCTTATCTATAAAGTTTGAACTCGAGATATTTTTTAGAGATCTGAGTCTAATTTCACTCGACTAATATAATGTTGATTAGACATGTTCTTATCATTTTATGAGTCTTAGGCAAAGTTTGAGAGAAAAAAAACTCCCTTATAATGGTAATCGGTGAATGAGATATGTATTAATCATGGTGATGGTCACCATAATACGATGTTTTGAAATCTCAATCAAGCTGACACTCCAAAACATCATGTGTCAAATGATTCATTAGCTTGTGAATTTCTCAAAAAAATTCATTATCATTCGTCACCATAATTCAATAATATTATAAAATACACTTCTCTCATACTTAGTAATATGAAAACCTTTTTATCATTTGTCAATAGAATATGATAGGTTACTTATCAAAAATTACATAAGACCAAATTTGACGTCTCAGACATAAAACTTTCATGATGAAAGTTATATTATATTATGAAATCTAAATACAAATTCAG
This sequence comes from Medicago arabica, assembly GCA_946800305.1. Lineage (NCBI taxonomy): Eukaryota > Viridiplantae > Streptophyta > Magnoliopsida > Fabales > Fabaceae > Medicago > Medicago arabica. Next base: position 44,020,133 of record OX326968.1, on the reverse strand, counting down.
GTTAGATTCAATCTGAAACACCAAATAACATCCTCAAAATAAAATAAAAAACAATGGTCTCTAGGAAGGTGTATATATTTTGTGTTGCATCTGCAATTTACGTTTTACTTCTAATTTTTGTGTTTTGGAAAATGAAATGTTGGAGGGTGAATACTTCTAATTTTTGTGTTTTGGAAAATGAAATGTTGGAGGGTGAATATAAAAATGTTGGGTTGGGGGTGTGAAAATGAAATGTTGTTGGATTGTAAAAAAAAGGACATGAATATGAAAATGAAATGTCACTGAGTTATAAATGTTTGGCCCATTTTTGCGCGTATTGCTATATATACCTCCTTTAAACCAAGTAATTCTTTATACGCCCTGTCAATTAATAAAAATTTGTGCCCCCTATGGGAATGTGCCCTAGGCCATTTATGTTAATATCGTTCCATTTATGTTAACAACCTAGGAGGGTTAACGTTTATTGTTGAAATCCATTGAAAAACCCCAAACATTGTATGGTGCAAGGAATTGGGCCTTTAAATTGAACTTCTTATCTCAAGAAAATTACTCTTTTCACTTCTTAAATTGTTTTTTTTTCAACCGTCATTGGTCCAACGGCAGTTAACTGTCGTTCGGTTTTTCAGCTGTAGTTTAATGTCATTGGACACTTTTAAGATCAATTAAACCAATTTATAAAGTGATTGAACCACTACAAAAAGTGTTCCACGATACTTAACCACAACTGGAAAGTCGGACGACAATTAAATGTTTTTGAGCAATTTTGTAAGTGAGAAGAGTAATTTTCTCATCACATTGATACTATACTGAGGCCGGCAAAATTAGGGAAACTTTAAAGATAATTTCTTAACACCCCGTCCTCCATTTTGCGCGCCTTTCAAGTTCATAAATTTTCTATTGCTTGGATTATACAATCTAAAACGTGTCTTAAATTTTTTGGACTATAGAAACCGGAAGCTACCAAGATGCATAAGATCAAGTATTTTTCCAATAAATCACATACCCTAAAACTCAACAACAAAAAAGCAAGTGATTTATGGGTTTGACATATGCAATTTGAAACAAAATCTTACATCTCAAATTATACAATTTGAACGATGTCAAACCCTCTAGACCAATTTTAACCCCACTTGGACTCACTACATTGATATATTTTTGATTCTATAAACCGAACATGTAATATATGTGTTCAACTTATATAATCCCGATTATATACATATTGAGAGAACACATTGTAAGCAAAACATATTGGGTAACGCAAACTCTATGTTTATATTAGCAACACACATAAACAAGATATTAATAATACACATAAAAATAAATTGAAAACATATCACATCAAAATATTATACATGCGTGACAAAATATTCAAATAGAAATACAAAAACCCTACTAGGTAACACATCCCCCAACACCAGTGTCGGAGCCACTCTAGCGCTCGGGTGGGCCACAGCCCATTTCACAAAAAATTACCTTGTGATCCACCTGTCCATCTCAGTATCCTATTTTGAATTTTTAAGGTATGTAATTTAATGTTTTGATGGTCAAATTTGTGGTTAATGCTTATTGAAACATAAATTGTGTGTATACATATTATAGTTTATTTTTGTATCTCACCCGTACATTTTCTTGGATCTGTCACTGCCTATCAGCCCATTCTCTTGCAGCGGTACACCATCCCTCCTTGTGCATGTGCAATGATTTTTTTCAAATGTTGCCATACTGGATTCCCCCTCTCCACATGACCAATTTCCAATAACCCAACTAATAATCTTCTGATGTGGCATGCATGTTTGGTCAAGTCTACAATCGTTTCTCACCTCTTCAACTGCAATTTTTGTGATTGATTAATTATCAAATGGTCTAGAAGAGTTTCCCAAAGGTGTGGCCATTACATACATATGTGGTATCCTCATAAACCACCTAATGTAATCTGGTGTTGTATCCAACTCGTGAAACACATAATCTCCTATGTACTTTATGCCCAACACATGATCAAGAAAATTGGCATATGCCTCTAAAATATGTTGTTGTGGCCTCAGGCCTGAAGCATAAATGGCTATATGCTTGAGAATGCTCTACCAGGAAGGTCCATATCTGATTTGGCTATAGTAAAGGTTGATGTTCTCAAACAAGCATGTTTAATGGTGAATGGCGTAGTTTTAGAAGACAATACCACCGGCTAACAAATAATTCAGGTTCTCTTAGTAAGGGTCTTTGACAATGAGACCCATAGGTGGGACGAACATGTTAGTGCATGGTTTTCGATCCCCCATGTACCCTTCTCCAAAATCATTCGCCTCAACACCCTAGAAGTGTTGGAATATTTATGCAAGCATTAATATAATCATGTGTTTATTTCACCTGAAGCATTGTAAGGTTCCCAACCATTTGCTCCATCTTATAAATGGAGGCAACATTAAGCTCTTGGTACAAATTAGTCAGAGCATCCTTCCCCATGCATAGCCAAGAACCATATCCAAATCACAAAAATACTCGAAGTAAGTCACATCTAAATAATTGGTGATCTTATCTACAAAAATATCAGTGTCTATCATGTATAACACATATATCATGATAGCATACTGCTAATTCAACTATGTCATGACCACGCCACCCTCATGTGCATTCTCATGCGCTGCATGTACATGCCTCGTGAACTCATGCGTCAGGAAATTGAACCGTGCATGAACTCCCTTTGTGCCATCCAATTCCTTATTATTGTATTTTGGTTCAACACCTATCAATTCCACCGTTAAGACTTCTCAGCAAATACCGACAACATGAAATGGTAAATTATAGTCGACTGACTCTGATGACTATTTGAACCACCTCCCATTTGGAGTCCAGATTCACTATCTACTTTTTATTGTTGATGAAGTAGTAAAAATAGAAAAAGACAAATTTAAATAAATAATAAATCATATATATAATTAAAATAAAAAATAATTGAACAAACCTAGTAACTAATAAAACAATTTAAAATAAATAAGAATCCACGAAAAATAGATAACGTGAATGATTCCTACATATCCTATCATATGTCGCGTGGTGTAAATACAGGGCTAGGAGTGATGTGTCCTCCTGGCTAACAGGATATGGATCCTAAGGCTTTCGTGACGCCTCATCTTGTTGCCTATCCTCTCAAGCTACTCAGCTTCCTCATGTTGCTCAACCTCCTCATTTTGGGGCTCGTGTATCGACTTTGTTGGCTCAAGCTTAGGTTCGGAGATATGGTGATGCTCTTGCTCCAGAGATAGTCCTAGCCTATCGCACATGACCATTTTTGGCGCTCTTTTTTAGTCGAGGCATTCATACTCATCCCTAATATTTTATTTGCATTATACATATATATTAAGTAATTTTCTTGATCTTTTAATTATTCACACTCTTATGATATGCGTAAAGAATATAAAAAAATTGAAGCATCATCTTTTTAATTAAGTTACTATAACCTAAAAGTTCATTTATGTTAATTATCAAATGTAATCTATGATTAATTATTTAGAGTTTCTAAAGGTAACTGTTGTATTTAGTACAATCATCTAGTTATACAATCATAAGCTAAGTTTGGAGTAGATTCATTATCCTAATAAAAGGAGGAAACTTTAATATAAATAAAGAGATGGAAAATAGTTTTTGTGCCATTTCATGTCTGGTGTGAAAAGGTCCCATCTTTTGTGACATAACATAGTATTTTTTTTTTATTCACTTGTAGTTTAGAGAAAATATGTTTTAAAAGAAAGTTTGAATTCTTAATTGATGTTGTGAAAGTGGTGTGATTTAAAAGAGTGCATATCATGCAAGCATGACATATAGTTGTGTCATATGTGTCAAATGAGATGATTTATTATTGTATCAAATGGGACAATTTATTCTTAAGTGCTAAATAGAGCAATTTGTCTTTATGTGCCAAATGACACAATTATATTATTATGTTAATTGAGCGCTATCCGGATTATGGTCTAGTTGTATATCATGCATCATTTGCATAAAGTTTATAATTCTATTTATTTTGTTTGTATTAACATTTTGACTTTTATGTGGTGAGTTTTTACTATTCTTCTTATCTTGTGCTTTTATGTCTATATGATTGTATTTTGTGGTTTATAAACATAGACCCATACAATCAATATTTTAAGTACCAAATAAGATTTTTCAAAGTTGATGGTGTTTGAATTGTTGAAGCACACGTGGAAAAAATATTGTTTTTGTTAAATTTTAATTCAAAAAAATTCTTGAAGTATTTTTTTTTTTGTGAAATTTACTTAGTTTAATTAAATAATTTAATCTTAATTATTTAATATTAGGAGAATTTGGCAATGTTTTGGAAAAAAAGGGGTGTTACAAACACGGTCAGGGTGTGCATCCATATCTGAAATAAATTACAATATAGAGGGAAATAAAATTGATGAATCATTTTTAAGACTACTACCTCCCCCCCTCCGTTCTCGCGCTCCCTGCAAAAAAACTTAAAATACCCCTGGTCCGGATTATGTAATCCGGAACACATTGTTAGAGTTTTCTGGAAAATAAAATCAGGACACTTTCGAAAATATGATTTTTGGTGTTTTTTTTTTATGTCGAAGGTCTGTGTTGACCTTTATATAACCCCCGTATAAGCTGCAAAGCAATTGCAGGGGTTATATAAACGGTCAACAATGACCATGACACCACGAACACTCCTAATATCATGCAAAGCTATTTCTAGAGTTTAGTGTTTAATAGATATTATCCTAGGCTAGATTCAAAGATATTTGTCAATAACAATTGAAATCCATATGATTGAAGCATTAAAAGCAAGGATAATCATCAATATCATGAAAACCTAGAATCATGTAATCTCATAATCAAAAGAGATACATACTAATAGAGTTGATTACATTTAATCCTAACAAAAGAAGTTTAGCTACTCATTGTCATGGAAGCTTTGCAAATATGAGAATAATAGAGATGAACTGACATCAAGACTTGATTTCTCAATGAATCTTATGAAGCCACCTTCAATCCTTGATGAATCCTTGATCTATGAGTGTTTCTATGTGTTTTCCTGTTTTTCTCCCTTCAAAATGACATAATAATATGTTTTTCTCTTTATGAATCTATCTATATGTATTATGCATTTTAACAGCGTCGCTTAACCAAGTCAGGGCTCGCTTAGCGAGTTAACCTTTCTTCCCCATTAGGTTTCTACCACATCAATGCTAGTGGTTCAAAACCGCCTTAGCTCGCTTACCCACGCATATTGTTCGCTTAGTCACACCCTGGAATTTTGAGTTTTCTTGCTCTCTAACTTGTATTGTTTTGACATTAATTTGAGCTCTCTTAGCCACGCTTCATAGCTTTGCCTTCGCTTTGAGCTCGCTTAGCCACACTTCCAGATTCAGATTTCATTTGCTCTATGACTTGCCTCGCTTTGATCTCGTTTAGCGAAAGTCTTGATATATTTTTCTTCCATTTTTCATCTTAAAGTCCTTGGCATGAGCATTTACCTACATAAATGGTTGGAATTAATTAGCTATAAAAAAGCAAATATTTATATTTTTCTATTAATTTAGAGCTTTTTCATAATATAACTTGTAAAACAAGTTAATAAGTGCCTTAATTATATATGTGATTTATTCAATTTCAGGCACTTATCAGTTGTCAGTCAATTCATGACAATATTAAATTTTCTAATTGTTAGTTTCTTATTAAATTTAATTTGTCTATTCTTTATTTTAGATCTTTCATATATACAAAAGGAATAAATTAAGTTCCCTGAAAAAAGAATAAATTTATTTGTTTATTGCGACCAAGATTTTGTCAGTTTTAAGAAAAATAGTTCGTTGTGTTGCTTGTTGTGGTGTTTCTTAGATTTATTTGTTTAGTATGTAATGAGGTGTATTTCTCTATTTTAATTGGTTGTGGATGTAGTTCTACGAGTGTTGTTAAGTGAATTTTCCTTTTAGTATATTTTTTCAAGCTACACCATTGTGCTATGAAGAACAATTCTAACGATATGATTATGAGGGGGGCACCAAAACTCTAGTTGTGCAAGGGCACAAAAAAACTGAGGGCTGGTCTTGCACTGAATCCACCTCTTGATCACGACTTGGATCACTTTTGACCACCACTATAATGGCACTATTGTCTGTTGCATACACACATTCGTCAATCACCACTTTGATCAACTAAATCATGAACGTTGTTGACCATTACTCCAACCATGTATCAGACCGCTACTCTAGACTATTTATAGGGAGCCTCCAAATATATTTTATCTATTTGAAATGAAATTTTTTCTCATCATAATACTTACGTTTATAATCACCAAAAAGTGAGTGTCCATCTTTCCGCTAGTATTATATATAAAGAAAACAACATCTTTCAGTTCTTTTGGGTTGAGTTTTTCTCTTTCCAAAAATACCCTCAATTTTCAATACAAACAACACATGTAAATAATAAATTTAAAAAGACAAAAGAACCGAAAGAAATGTAACAAACACGATAAGAATATATATATGTCTGATTATTTTCCTTTATCATTTAAAAAGTGTAACAAACTAAATGAGTATATTTATAATTACTTTTTCATTATCTCAATTATACCCTTAAACAACTTTTTCTATAATAAATAAAGATTGTTATTTGTGTCATTCAAAAATGATTTTAGATTAAATTTTTCTGTTATATTGTTGGTGTCATATTGTTATCTGTGTCATTCAAAAATGATTATAGATTAAATATTTGGTTATATTGTTGGTCTCATTGAAATAGATAATCACTGGTAGTTTGGCTTTTTATAACTTGAAAGCAACAAATATTTGTATTTTTAGTTTTAATCAAAATCAAAATTTTATTAAAAATATACTGTTCATAATTTTCAAGTGTGCCCGTATTTTCGCTAGTATTTAATAAATAACTATCCTTCAAAAAAAACTAAAAAATATTATATATTTATTTGGCTATTTATACATGTCACTCCATGTAAATTTTATTTTAACTTTTGTTTATTTATCAAAATTTATTTTTATTTAGCATAAATGTCTCATCAATATATATATGAGGCAGGATCCGTTGACACCAGGTGTAAGTTTAAAGACTTGCATCAAATCCTAACCATTAAATGTAATCAATTAAATGGTTTAGAATTTTTCATATGGCAAACACACTAAGAATTTAGTAGAGTATCACGTTAGTTTTATTTTTTTCCTTTCCTTTTCAACCTTTCTCATCTTTTATTGGGGATGAAACAAATCCCTAAGGGTCCGTTTGGTTCGAGAGTTTTGGAGGGAAGGGGAGGAGAGATTTTTAATTTGATGTTTGGTTCAATTTGTAGAAAGGGAGAGGAGCAAATCTCTTTAAAATTTTATTGCATTGTCATAATTATCCTTAAATTAATTTCAAATCTCAATATCAACCTTGTAACAACTTTTATTATTATTAGATTATATTATTTTGTAACAATCATATTATTATTAGGTTATCTTATTCTTGTAACAAATTTTATTATTTTGTTATATTTTTCTTATAACAACTTTGATTATATACTAAGAGATGTGCTATTTTTTTACGGAAGTAATTGGCAAAAAATGCAAGGATTTCAAAGAATTGCTCTTATAAAAAAAAAATATACGATGCATGGAGCAAAATACATGAGCCAGTTTGAGATAAAATAAACAGCTTAGATATGCGCTACTCTTTCGTCGGTTTCTGAAATCGTAAAAACTAACAGTTTCTTTTATTTAATTAAGTTTAAGGGTAAAACGGTAAAATAATATTAAAATCTCTCCCCTCCCCTCCCCTCCCCTTGCGAACCAAACACGTTTTTAATTAAAAATATCTCCCCTCCCCTCCGTTAAAATCTCTCCCCTCCCCTTCCCTCCCCTCCTAATTCTCGAACCAAACGGACCCTAAAACTTCTAAAAACTCAAATTAATCATGGAATCATGGCACATAAAAAAGCATAAAACTCCATAAATCAATCAATGATAGAACCTTTTATTCTGCATTTCTAAATTCAAATTTATTTCTTCATTTCTTTCGATTTATTCTAGCCAACTAATTATGTGAGTAAGCTGCTTTTGTATTACTTCTATTAACCATTGTTATCCAACCTATACACTGAGAGAAAATTTCTCATCGTAGTATTGAAGCACCAGGACAATTATTCAATTGAATTCGATTTGTGATTTTCCTTTCAGATCTATTGATAAATTATTTTAAAATAAACATGATTGTTCGAAAATCATAATTTATGTTTGAAAGGCTCTATGTTGTGAAACTTTTGATTCATTTGTTTTTTCATATTGGAAAAAGCTTAAAGAACAACCAAAGGAAAAAGCTTAAAGGGAATGCGTTTTTGTTTTTGTTTGTGACTAATTTAAGGAAATAAGTTAAATGATCAAATCATTAACATTTATCACATGACACATTTTAAGTTTTTTGTTTCCATATTTTTAACCATCAGATTAATTAGATTGAATGACTAGGATTTGGTGTAAGTCTTTAGATTTACACCTGATGTCAACGATCTTCCTATATATATATATATATATATTAATATTTAATCAAAATACACATACATTTTAACTATATTTGAAAATTGCAACCGTAGGCCTAGGGATTATCAAAAGTTTCTCACAGCTTTGGAGTCATACTTCGAAAAGAATCACATCCCTACAGTCGAACGTGAAGAACACAACCAACTTTTTGAAGTTCATGTGACTATGACTGAAGAAGAACTTTTGCAAACACCGTAGTGTTGGTCCTAGACCAAGACCAGAGGATACAAATTTTGAAGAATTCAATAAAGTTGTTGAAACAATAGCTGATGATGGATTTCAACAAACCCTTGAGAAATCTTCTTGAAACATTAGAAGCTGCAGCTGAATTAATTGTTCTTGGTTTTGGTCTCCCAAAGGAGGCCTCCACCTCTCGTTTGATATTGGCCCCACATTTCTTGGCTCCCACTGGCTGTGACAGAATTTTCGTTTAGGAATTGTTTTTCAGATGGCTGTTTGCTTATACAGCCTGGAAAACAGTTGGAGTGGTTAACTGCGGAAAACATCAAAGCTGGATTACATGAAATCTTTGTATCAAAAAAGACAACGAGGCAATCAAGTTGGCTAGAGAGCAAAACCGAAGTTTGTGGGCAGTGTCGTCGACGTTGTTTTCTCAAATAGCATCAGATGGTATATTAGAGCCATTAGATTGTTTCATTGACTCCACACTAGCATATCAGTATCCACTAATACATGCAGGGGAGTACTTTGAACAACAACTTAATGTTGTTAGAAAGATCAACTAGAATTTCATGTTTTTAGTTTTTTTATTAAATACTAGCGAAAAGAAGAGTACTTTGAACAACAACTTAATGGTTTTAGAAAGATCAACTAGAATTTGCAAAATGTATTTGCTTTTTATGCATGTCTGCAAAAAGATAAAAGAGAACGAAATAAGAAAATATAAAGAACATATTAAGATAAATGAGACATCAAACAAATAATTAATGTTTATGATGTTCCTCGTAGAGTGGTAGCTTATGTAATATTCATTTGGTACAATATGTAATCGATAATATGTGTATAAATAATGGTACATTACAAAATTTAATTTTATGCGATTATTTAAAAAAACATAAATTTATTTTATAGATGATAGATATAATAATAGGGCTTAAAATTTTCAATCACTTTCTATCTCTGACATATATAATATTTATTTTAACATGAAATGCATGACTCAAAAAGTCATATATAATACATGAAGAATGATAAAAATATGTATTCATTATCATGATATATTGTTCATATTATGCATGTAGTCAATACTTTTGTTTGTGATTGAAATACATGACCCAAATAGTCACGTTTAATTCATGCAAATGACTAAAATTCAATTGTGTGGTTTATCTAATATTCAAAATTGTTTTTAATTAAAATTATTAATATATTAATTGTGTTTTTATCTTTTCTTTAATAAGTATTTCTAACATTTAAATTTTTAAATTAAAACTAAAATTATCATTTTTAAATTAAGTTCAAAATTAAATTATCGATTACGAGGATATTCAAATTTGCATAATACTTAGTATGTTTGATCTTATGATGTTTGAATCTTGTTTTGGACCGGGGGAATGAGAAAACTCTAAGGTAAATTTTGAATAAAACATGAGCTCATCAAGGTCTAACCAGTTTGTAAAATGCTTCTCTATCAAGCAAGTTGTCAGTCAATTCATGACAATATTAAATTTCCTAATTGTTAGTTTCTTATCAAATTTAATTTGTTTATTTTTTATTTTAGATCATTCATATATACAAAAGGAATAACTTTTGTTCCCTTAAAAAAGAATAAATTTATTTGTTTATTGCGACCTAGACTTTGTCAATTTTAAGAAAAATAATTCGTTGTATTGTTTGTTGTGGTGTTACTTATATTTATTTGTTTGATATGCAATGAGGTGTAGTTTTGTATTTTGATTGGCTGTCTTGTAGTTCTACTAGTACTGTTAAATGAATTTTCCTTTTAATATATATTTTTCAAGCACCACCATTGTTCTATGAAGAACAATTCTAATGATATGAATATGAGGGGGGCGCCAAAATTCTAGTTTTCCATGGGCACAAAAAATCCGAGGGTTGGTCTTGCACTGAATCCACCTCTTGATCACCACTTGGATCACTTCTGACTACCACTATAATGACACTATTGTTTGTTGCATACACAAGTTTGTCAATAACCACTTTGATCAACTAAACTATAAACGTTGTTGACCATTACTCCAACCATGTATCTGACCGCTACTCTAGACTATTTATAGGGAACCTCCAAATATCTTTTATCTATTTGAAATGAAAATTTTCTCATCATAATACTTGCGTTCATAATCACCCAAAAGTGAGAGATTATAAGAACAAATTTTATTTAAAGAACAACGACCTCTAATTTCGATTTAATCATAACAAAAAATATAAGAGAACAATTTATTCTTCAATGTGTGCTTGATGTGTAGAAAGTATATTCCTTTAGATAATGGTACCATTGTTACTGACTTGCTAAGCATAAGTACGGATTTGCATGTTCTCTTTGTTGGTTAATGATTGTCTTATATCCTTCAATATGCTCTGCATTTGCACCATGTTGAGCATCGTTTTTTTTTCTTTTGGGACAAAAATGTAGAGTATAGTATCGATCATGAAAGATAACACACGTAAGTACAATATGCCAAAAACATGGAAAACTCATTATTACCAATAACATGATCAAAAATGTCTGACATGACAAAGTGATCGTGAGAGTCTAGATCTCTAAACATAATTTGTTTTTTTATGCAAAAATTCACTTATTTTTAATTGCTAAAATAAGTCAGTTGGTAGAGGCATGCATTGTTATAGACAGAGGTCGGGGTTTAAATCTCAGACACCTCATTTATTCACCTTAAAAAAAAGTAAATTTAGTCACTAGACTACTTGATAAAAAAAAAAAACTAAAAGCCAAACTATTTTTCTAACATTATTTTCTCTTCTCTTTTTAATTTTATTTGGTACAGCTATCATTATTTCACTATTAGATTAGTGTGAAGGGGACGTGCAAATGAAGACAGCTATAAAACTAAAAATTAAAAATAGACACATGAAATCAAAATGGGGAACATACGTTATAACTTTATAAGAAAAAAGACTCCATAAGATAATTAGATTTATTTTTTGGAACCCAATTTTATTAAAGTTCTAAAAAGAGTAACCAAAAAAAAAAATCTAAAAGAAGTGATCATTCAATATCAGAAATTACATTGACAAACACATGGAGAAACATTAGTAATTGTGTTTACAATGACATGATCCACAAAACCATGCACCAATTAACACTAAATCAGAAACAATTAATTAAGCAACTTAATTCCATGACTTACATACATTAATTTCCTCAGCTAGCTAAGCAATTGTTTGGAAGTGGAACCCACCATTTGAAAAGGTTGACAACCCTTCATCATCAAACTAGAATTATAATTCACATTATTAAAACTGTTCATCATATTATTCCCTCCCATGAATCCACCAACACCAACACCAACACCACCAATGTGTGATTGTGATCTATTATTAGCCCCTACTTGTTCCAACGTGTGAACTTGTTTCTTCAAAAACTTCACATAATGTATAGCTTCATCTAACATTGAAGCAGTGTCCATTTTGGTTCCACCAGGTACTAATCTTTGCAATATCCTTATCCTTTCACTTATCCTTTCTCTTCTATGCCTAGCAGCTACACTTTGTGGATCCTTTGATATCTTCACGTTCCTTCTCTTCGGCGGCCTAACGGATTCCGGATCTATATGTATAGGTTGCATCACTGCTATTCTAAATATCATTTCCCTCATCGCTGCCATCGAATTCTTCTTTTCTGAAGAATTCGACTGCGAGTAGGGAAATGATGAAGAGTTAGTTTGAAGAGGTGGTGGTGTGATATTCAAGTGTTGTTGGAAATTGACATTGGAGTGTAGAACTTGATCAATATTATTCAAAGTTTGTGGTGATGATAGTGCATTTTGGTTAAGGTTAAATAATGGAACAGTGTTGTTGGTGATTTCTTGGTAAGTGTTATAAAAAGGTTGATCAGAGAATTCAGGGAACTTTTCCATTTGCATCATCATTGCTATCATGTCCATGCTTCCGTCAGTTTTAACTATGTCGACATCCATGAAAGATGATGGGAGAGAGGTTGGAGAAATGGGGAAGATGAGAAAAGGGAGGTGCAGAGTATGGGAGGATTGTGCAGCAGGAGGGTGTGAAAGTAGGGTTTGTGTGATCAGAAAGATAAGGGAGTGAAAGAATTTATAAATAAAAATATTATTGTAGGAATGAGAGAGAGTGCAGAGGATAGAAAGATAGATGATGATAACCGACCAACAACAATATCTATAGCTGCAGTCTCAGTGTAAGTGGAAGGCCTTTTTATAGCAACTTGTCACCATTAATATATATATATATATATATATATATATATATGAAGTGATTAAGCAAAATAGTAAAAAAATTGTTATATGCAAAATGTTAGAGGGTTAGTAATTTGTTAGGATGAGAAGAAATGTGGACTGACTTTAGTTTCAAGTCTTGTGGATAAAAAGATATTAAGAGAAGAAGAGAAATTATTAAAGTTGTTCGGTCAATTTTTCAACAAAGATTTGTTATCGTTAAAGTCGGTAGATATTTCGTACTAATAACATAGATAAAAGAAATTATATATTTCATCTATAACATACTCTTTCAACACATAAATAAATTAAGGTAAATTTTAAGTTGTCTTTGGAAAATTATGATTAAGCTACTCACAAATATTTTAAGTTCTCTTAAAAAAAATCATATAAAGTATCTGAAAATCCATCTAAGAGAACATATTGGCAACAAGTCTCACAAATGTCATTTTTGAGCTAGAGTGTGAAAAAATTATTTGATGGATATTTACATTTTACAATGTAACTTCCAATAGATTAGAATATGGACCTCTCCAAAAAAAAAGTTCAACAATATATCCTTACTATTTTTAATAAAAAAATGAATTTTATAATAATAAAAAATCAGAACAAACAAAACATTTTATTAAAATTTATTAAAAATAGTAATGTCACATTTGATTGAGTCTATATTTTAATTTTTGGTGGTAGATTGAGTCTATATAATATATTAGACGTTCTTGTTAATTATTATTGATGAATTTAGATCTATTCTTAAGAGGCGCAACATTAAGGTTATGTTTACTATACGACAACCAAATTATTTTTTTGTTGTTTTTTAAGGAACATAATCCAATGATAATGATAATGTTCATGTTTTGACAAAGATTTATATCTCTTAGGTCCTTGCAATAATTTTCATTATCCTTCAAATTATATTCTGTAATAAAATGAGTTAAAAAGAACATATACCATATACTCATCGCGGCACATCATAATCATATAGAAGCTATGTTTAAATATTTAAGCAACCAAATACCTTTCATTTATGCTACACCGTGTTGATACTTGTGAGCAATATTTTATGCAAGTTAGAAACATAAAGAAAATCTAAGAAACTCATAAATGATTGATATTAACAATTTATATTAATTATTATTATCACCGATGGATCAAAACCGCCCATGATGTGTGGGGTTACCTCTCCTCTAGGAAGGGTCTCTAATCCACCATTGATTTGTATATAGCTAGATGAAAGGTCAAAGGTGGAAGCATTTAAGATCAATGGTTGACAATAAAAAAGGGACCACATAGTGGATGGGGTAGAAAGATTGGTTGAATGCTGGTGCATGAACCAGGTTTCAAAGTTTACACATGAATGTGTTCTTTTCTTTTGACTGAAAAACTCTTTGCTTTGCAATGAAATTTTACTACTTTGTTTTATGAAAAAGGCCAAAGTAGACCCCACCAGTCACATTACATTTGTCAGAATGATACAAGCTTCTAGGTTGCCTCCGTCACCAACGGAAAATGCCATAAAAGGATGAGATGAGATAAGATACACTGGAAGAATAGACCTAACTAACTTTATATGCATATATTATTTTTAAAACATAGTAATATTGGACCAAAATTGAATATGGTTCATAGTAAGAACGTAAATACCAATATCAATTGTTAAATCAAGTGATGCATATATTACCTTATCATTTATTTAAATTTTAGGGTATATGTATCATGTATGTAGGATTGGTTAGAATTTTTTTTATTGTTTTTCACATTTCTAACCAAACAACATTTTGCAAGAAAATGATTACTGTTACGAATTTACGATGAGAAAGTTAATGAATGAGTTGAATCATGACAAATCAGTGCAGCCAACTAGTCACTGAATCACGTTTATCGAGGTAGATTGGGAAGTAGCGGTGATGGTGAAATGTAAATGCAGACCCTCCATTCCTTACACTTCTGCATGTTGCATGCTAGTTGTTCATCTTGGTAAATCAGTATCCTTCGTGAGTAATTGCAGAACTAATTTCTCGAGCGTTGTGGGAATTAAATAGATAACAAATTTTTGTTAAAATTTTTAACACCGACTAAGTTTGGATTCAGATTCAAGGTCGTATCTGAGGCAGGCGAGGAGGGCGACCGTCCTAAGCTTAAAAAAATAAGTTCAAAACTTAGGCCTCAAAATATAAAATTAAGGGTTCATCAAATAAAAAATATTAGGAAATGCTAAAAACATATACATTTTAAATAAAAAATGACATGTTAGAGAATGAATATCACATTTTTTAAATTGTAGGTTCGTCCAAAAGTCACCTGAATCTCCGAAACAACCATGTTCAGACTCAAAAAACACTAAGGTTATTATTATTTGAAGTTTTTTTTTTATATTGTACGTGAAATATCTAGAGTCAAAAAACTATGTTACTGTCAATTCTGGTACGGCTAACTGTTTTGCCAGCCTTATTCCGACTTACAACATAATGGTAATAAACTTTATCATTTTTAGAAGCTTTTTTGGTTACACAAACGTGTGCAAGACTGCAAGGTCAATTATGTTTTGAACATAAATAATTCGTCAGTCCAAGTACAAACTGAACACACCGTGTTTCTCTTCGAATCTTCTTTGTACCTACTACCTAAACTATCATCTACTTAACACATGCTATAGTATGTTTTTCTGCATATCAAATCTAACTTCTACATATTTGATGTCTCATATTTTTAATAGATTATTTTGATATATGGAAAAATAATCTATTGATCAATTTAGACTTAATTGTTTATTTGGTTCTCTAACTAATTTCTTATTTTCATAACTCCTAAAACGTTTGTTTAGGTCCCTTGTGTTCACTTCTGTTTGTCAAACATTTCCTTCCGCCAATTTATTAAACGACGTGGTATGTGATAATATTACATAGTTTACATTATTAATATATTGATCAAAGAGTCATAGCTAAATTGATAAGTATATGTGCTAACTGTGGGAAGTTTGTTATTGTATAAGATGCCAAACCCTATTTCTACTAGTAGTACAAAGCTTGGAGTTTCTCATGCTTTGTCAATATTTCTGTTTCTAACTATAACTTGTTAGGTAATTAAATTAACATTTCAGGCACTATATTATAAATTATGTTATAAATATAACAATGCTTTCTCAAAACCTAACAGGCACTATATTACAAATTAAATTATAAATTATGTTATATATTATACTAAACTGAGAGTAAGATATGAAACTATTCTAAGTATTGTATGATTTGAATCAATAAAAAAGACAGAAGATAAGATGTTGATTAATTATATTTTAACAAAAAGTGGTCCCTTGCATTTAACTACTTTGATTCATATATATGATCTCTAGCAATTAAATGTGATTGAATTTTACTTTTACACGAATTTCATAAATCTAAAGCTAAAGTGGAGAAGAAACATTTCAGGTTGTCTGGCTATAATTTTTATATAATAATAATTGTTACTAAAGGCTATAGCAGCCTTTTTCAAGCACTGTGTCAAGAAAAGAAAAATTAGTCAAAAATGAAAAAATAAATAAATGGAAAGCATCTATGATCTATCACCATAAGATAGATACAGAAACTTTTTTTATAATTGACAGTGAGTAAAGTCAGTTAAGAATTAAAGACTTCTTTTTGTAATATCCAACAGTAACTAAACTTGGACAAAAACTGAAAACGATTTTTCAATCAGCATTGACAGTGTACTCTAGTCAGCTACGAAGAAGAGACATCGAACAAGATACTGACACGAACATGTGAATACTATAAAATTCTAAAAAAATGATATAGTTAAGTGTAATAACAAGTGTTGATGTTGTGGTACGGTGTCAACCATAATAGGTGTCAGACACTGGAACACACCTTCAATCAGAAGTGTTGGCGAAATAAAGCTAATCAACTATGTAAAAAAAAAAAAAAAGGTTAAATCGTGCTCTCACTTATACTCATGCGGTAGTAAATAGTAGTAGTAATAACTCGTTTTGTTGACGGTGCAGCACCGTTCATAGGAACCAAATTAAACACTGTTATATAATGAGTTCAGAACCAACTTGGTTCACGTGAATGGGATGAGATGCAAAAGGTGATAGAAATGAGAGTAAATAACCTTCGTGAACTGAGCATTACTGTTGTCACTATGGTAGCTACTAGCTATGTAATGAACTCAATTTTTGAATGTTTGTACTTTTAATATTTACATATACAGTATCTTACAAAATAAATTTAAGCAAAATACACTCCTTTTAACATTCACAAGGGCAAAAAAAACTGTCAGGGTAGTTTAGGAGGAGATGAAGGCATTGGAAGGTAACTTAAATCTATATTTTAAAAATTGAAATAAGAACTTGAAAAATGCTTGGTTTATTTTAAGAAAGATTTTAAGACTTAAAAATGACCTAAAAGTGAACAAAGGTTTATTTCAAGCGTGCAAAAGTGTCGGTTTTTTCTACATTACCCTCTCTTGTTTAGGGGTATTTACCCCTTCAAGGTATCAACCAATCAAAAAGTAATATACAAATGTAACATTAAATGTCAAATAATGTAGAAAAAATCACCATAATAAATAGCATATCTCACATATCTTATGAGAGGAAACACTTACTTTCTTTGCTAAATGCCACGTTTGATTGGCTAGTCCCTCCATAATAAATAGCATATCTCACATATATTAATTTTTCTTCTTTAATTTATATTTATGATTTTTGACCAAGAAAAAAAAATTATATTTAAGATTTTGTTTTATTTTGCTTTCTTAAAATAATTAATTTAGACAATTTAATTACTTGAGTTTTTTTTATTCATTTTAGTCTTTTAAATTACAAATATTAAACATTAAATTTAATTTTTTAGTCAATTTAGTGTTTTGAGTTTTTTTTTATATTTATTTTAGTGTGTGTTTGGATAGGAGGCGTCGATAATTGATTTTGATAGAATTGAGTTTGAGAGAATTGGTTTTGGTTAAAAATGAGTTTGATGTGAATTGATTTATGTTTGGATACACTCGTATAAGAGTGATTATCATGAGTTGATGTTGTTTGGATAGTTTGAGTCAAAACTGATTTTGAATATATAATGATCGAATTATCCTTTTAATTGCATTTAACACTATACATCACATTCTCATTTTTTTTAATTATTTAAACTTATGTTGAAATTACTCATATACTTTTATGCAATTGGATTATTAAATTAAATATAATTATATAAAATTAGTAAAAAGAATATTCATACTTGACCAAAAAAAATATTCAAAAAAGATCGATATAATATTATAAACTGAAAATTATATAGGTTAGCAAATTCATTTTCAAATAATATCAAATTTACCAAAGTCAATGTACCATTTTTTTACCACCGTTAGTCATCGTGTCTGTTAGGGGAAAACAATATGGATTAGGGCTTATGTGAAGGTAACTTGCATATGAAGAAAACAATTATGAGAGAAAAGAGAGAATGAGGATTTGAAGGATTAAGGGAAATATGTATTGTGAAAAGTTGTATATTATTCATTGAGGGAAACACTATATAGACAAAGGTGTTCCTCTAATACTTGCACAACAAGTAACAAATGCAAGTGTAACTAACTAGCTAGAAAATAGGTAAATCAGTTAGTTACTTGTGAGACAAGCCAACTAATTGCAGAATGTGCTAGAAGAGTTGATGATCAAGCTTAAGGAACCTATCAAGCTTCTAATAGATAACAAGTCTGCAATAAATATAGCTAAAAATCCTATTGCACATGGTAAAAGCAAACACATTGAGACTAGATTTCACTACTTGAGGGATCAAGTGAACAAAAGCAAGATCGAAGTTGAATACTAATCAACTTTAGATCATGTGGCAGATATTTTCACTAAACCTGTCAAAAAGGCCCAGTTTTTGAAGCTTAGAAGAGAATTGAGAGTAGTTTGCTTTGATAGTTTGAATTAAGGAGGAATATTAGTTTGTAATTCAAACCTTGAGCATGTTTGTTTAGTTTGTTAGGATTAGTTACTTGTCTCACAAGTAACTAATTGATTTACCTATTTTCTAGCTAGTTAGTTACACTTGCATTTGTTACTTGTTGTGCAAGTATTAGAGGAACACATTTGTATATATATATATATATATATATATATATATATATATATATATATATATATATAGTGTTTCCCTCAATGAATAATATACAACTTTTCACAATTCATATTTCCCTTAATTCTTCAAATCCTCATCCTCTCTTTTCTCTCATAACTATTTTCTTCATATCCAAGTTACCTTCACATAAACCCTAATCCATATCGTTTTCCCCTAACAGACACGATGACTAACACTGGTACAAAAAAATGGTACATTGACTTTGGTAAATTTGATATTATTTGAAAATGAGTTTGCTAACCTATAAAATTTTTCAGTTTATAATTTATATCGATCTTTTTTTTTTTTTTTGTTGCTCAAGTATCAATATTCTTTTTACTAATTTTATATAATTATATTTAATTTAATAATTCAATTGCATAAAAGTATATGAATAATTTCAACATAAGGTCAAATAATTAAAAAAATAGAATGTGATGTCTAGTGTTAAATACAATTAAAAGGATAATTTGGTCATTATATATTCAAAATCAATTTTGACTCAAACTATCCAAACAACATCAAGTCATGATAATCATTTTTATATGAGTGTATCCAAACATAAATCAATTCACATCAAACTAATTTTTAACCAAAATCGACTCTCTCAAACTCAATTCTATCAAAATCAATTATCGACGTCACCAATTCAAACACACACTAAAATGAATATAAAAAAAACTCAAGACACTAAATTGACTGAAAAATGAAATGAAATTTTTAATATTTGTAATTTAAAAGACTAAAATGAATAAAAAAAACTCAAGTAATTAAATTGTCTAAAATAATTATTTTAAGAAAGCAAAATAGAACGAAATCTTAAATATAAAAATTTTCTTGGTCAAAAAACATAAATATAAATTAAAGAAGAAAAATTAATATATGTGAGATATGCTATTTATTATGGAGGGACTAGCCAATCAAACGTGGCATTTAGCAAAGAAAGTAAGGGTTTCCTCTCATAAGATATGTGAGATATACTATTTATTATGGAGGTTTTTTCTACATTATTTGACATTTAATTTTACATTTGTATATTACATTTTGATTGGTTGATTGATAAATAGCTCATAAACAAGAGAGGGTAATCTAGATCTCACCAAAAGTGTCACATGGAAACATTGACATCTAAATTATGCTTGCACCCAAAAAATGATTATGATAGAAAATTTGGATTGCAATTTATTGTTTTTAATCTATCTATCTATTATTATTTTTAAATTGGAGAATAGTGTGCAAAGTGTAAACCCTAATGCAAACCCTCATTGGATAAATGTCTATTTGCCCCCTATTTTTGCCACCTAATTCCAATTTTGCCCTCCTCCTCTTATCTCATGTCTTTACTTCACCACTATAAATATAGAGATTTGGTGGCGTGCATCAATTCTTTTTGTAGAATAGTGTACAAACTCTAATTGGATAAAATGTCTATTTTGCCCTCTATTTTTGTTCAATTAATTCCAATTTCGCCCTCCTCTTATCTCATGTCTCTACTTCACCACTGTAAATATAGAGATTTGGTGGTGTACATCATTTCTTTGTCATAAAAGAGTATACAAAGTTTTAAATCACTCCAAGTTAAGCATCTCTAAGAATTTTCATATGTAAAAAATTTGGTTGAAAACATATGGTGCAACTTCCATGTTGGCATGAAGCTCTTCAACCACCGACAAATATCACAGCACACCCTGCACCAATGTCAATCAATGTGCATGAATTAAGGCTCTACCAATACTCATCCTTTTCCAGGGCAACGCAAAAGTTCCATGAGGACACACCACTAGATTTTTGAAAAATATCATCACCTCTTATAGCGAGGTAGACGTTCCACCAGGACACTTATACCTTACATGCCCAGACTTTCGACATTTGCAACATCTCAGAATTATTCCATTGTTTTTGTTTACATAAGGCCCACCTCTAGCTACCAAAACTAAGTTTGATGAAGTGTTATCTTCACTTTTCAAACTTATTTCTTCAGCAATAATTCTATTGCAACTAACGGTGGAGGAAACACAATAAAGGGGGTTTGAAGTGTTAATCATTTTAAAACTTTTGTTTAAAATATATTACGAAAGATTGTTTGTTCAAATCTTTCTTAACAGGTTTTCGTAACCCATAAATTTCTTTATCACATCATTTAACTCTGCTGAAAACAAACTAGTTAGAGTCAACCATAAAGAACTTCATGCATCTATACAAATAGAGAGAAAAGGAGTGGAAAACACACAATATGTTTATACTAGTTCATGGTCTAACTAACTGCTACCTCTAGTCTCTCAGAGAGAGACTTCACTTTATTACAACTAAGGACTTAATCAACTGGTTATAATCATCAGAGTATGTTATGTCTGACCGGTTATACATTGGATTTTCCATAAGGTCATCGAGTTTAATTTCTCTGTACTTATACATTATGGATTCAACAAGCTCATCAAGTCTATTGAAATGTTTCCAACTTAGTATGAACCAACATCGTCTTCTAAAAGATATTGACTCAATCGAGTCCTTTGAAGAGCTAAGTGTTTAATGTCGCTTTAAACTTTTTTTGGGAGAAGATGTGTCATCTCCTTCTCTTGTGATCATGTAGCATTAACCCTATATTGCTCCCACGTTTTCCCATATTCTCCAAGAAGTGGTATTGAAGCCCCTTGGTTCGGCTTGGTGAGGGAGAAGAAGTTGAATTCTATTATTGGAGGTGGGAAATCACACTTAAGGGAAAGATATTTGGATTTCAAATGTGAGTGTTTAAATATCTCATCGCATATAAATGAGTGAAGTGTTGAATATATAAGAGATGTGATCCATATATCTAATGTTTTAAGATTTGGATGGAGATGCGGTGTCTCACTCTCTTCATGATTATGGAGCATTTGACATATTATTTCTCATGTGCTGCCCGGACTTTCCAACAAGAAAAATTTGATAAGGTGTGGATAAAGTGTTGATAGAGGATCCAAACCCCTATCGCTGAATGGATCTTAGCTTACTCGAGATTAGTTTACTTTTTTTTAGAAAATATATCTCTGTCTCTTTATAATTAATTATTTTTGCTTTCTTAATGTGACCTACTGGAAATTGGTTTCGTGCTCTTTCATTTTTATTTTTATTTTGAGAGATTCGTGCTCTTTCATATGATTTATGAATAACACCAATCTTAGGACGAGTAGTGGCCAAAACCAGATTTCTCATTTTAACGTTTCGATAATTAAAAAAACTATAGACAATTGTATCACTTTTTATAGTACTATCATTCGTGTAAAAGATTATTAACAAGTCCAAAAAAGTGTTTGATTTGGTCGTGGTACGGATTTGCGCATGTTACAAACTTATTAATTAATCATCATCCACTTTGTTAACTTTGATTTGCTTCTAATTAATAAACCAATGAATGTAGTATATGTAGCAGAAAAGTCAAATACTACTATTAGACATAACGTATTATATATATTATCTTCTCTTGTCTCTTTTGCACCAGCTATAAGCCCATACTACTTTAATTGGTCTTTTGCAAAGGGTAAAAGAAGTAGGTTGCCTCCTACAGCAAGGTCGAATAATTTAGGTGTTCATGTCCTAAGGATCATGCCTCAAGAAAAGATAAAAACCTAATTTTTTAAAATAAATTAAAAAAATTCCCTTAATGATCAAGCTAAGAAAAATAAAGAAGAGAGATAGTGAGAAATGGACAAGGCACAATTGATCTAGATTATGAATTCGACCCATGTGATATATTCCACTAGGGTCCCGACACACCAATTGAGATGAGATTTTAAATTGTTTTATTTTTTGGAGAATAAAGACTAAAGAGAAAATAGCGATGCAATCATCTGCATGCATTCTTTGGTGCATTGTATCCTAGCTACTCTGACAAATTCTTCTTTCTTATCATTCTATTCCAATTCATATAACCATTTTCAATATATGTCTAATATATGCCACAACCACCCACTATAGTTTTTTCTTGCTAATTAATTAATATGTATATGATCAAAAGCCCAACATTGTTCTATATTTGAATCCATACATATCCGCATAAAAGTTAAAACGCACCTAACTAGATATCATACATGAGAATTTGATTGCTTTTGGGGATAATATATTGAAAACAATCAACTTTTTAAAAGGCATACGATTTAGGTAATTAGATTTTTTTTTTATTATATTAAGACCAATTTAAATTGAATAATAAATTTCTAACAAAAAAAGTTTGAATAACAAATATAATTTTTTTTAAGAACAAATAGAAATCTTGAATTTCAGTTTGTATTGATTTTCAGTTATAAAGATGTAAATGTTGATAGATTGATAAAATAGGAGATCTTATTGTCGTGTCTTGTTTTTTATATTTATGGCCGAAGGACAGTGATTTAGTTAAAAAGTTGTCGTTTTTGTTTTTGAAAATCAATGTCTTTTTTTTGAGATCATGTAATCAAGGATTTGCAACTTGAGAGTTTACTTCAACTCGTTTTGCATAGATAAACTCAACTCGTAAACACGTACGAGTTTACCTAAAATTAAAATTATATAAAATTTATTTTATGCATGACATTTTTTTTTGAAGGAATATGCATGACATATATAAGCTAGTATAATATTGTAAATAGGTCAATAGTGCAAAATATAACTTAATTACAAAGGCAAATTATATCAAACTACCATAATAAAATGTTATGTTCAACTTAGTATCAAAATACAAAAATTAACGCACTACCATAATAAAATGTTATGCTCAACTTAGTATCAAAATACAAAAATTAACGCACAAAATCATAAGTTTCATAAGTCTCTAAGTTTAAGTCATCCATAAAACCATCCAAAAAAACAAGTTTCACAAGTTCCTAAAGTTGTTAATAAAACTATCTAAAAAATAAACTAGTTAATTTCTTCAAAAGGTCAACAAACACCACCACTGCAACCCTAACCGGCATCGCAATCACCGACGTCAAAATCTAAATTTCCACTGTCGGAATCGCAACCCTAACTGGTATGTGCTCCATGTTCATGGTTTGAGAACTCAAAGAAGAAAGAACAAGAAATGTTTCATTTCAAGAAAAACGTGTTACTGTAAAGGTAACTAATCAGTAAACTTTTCGGTCTTTAGGCTTGTAGAAAAGGAATTGGGTTTTGAAAAAAATGGATCCAGAAAAAGGGCCAATTTTTTTTATTTTTTTTAGATGTAAACTGGTAAAACTCGGTAAACTCGGTCGAGTTTACACGAGCTTACCAAATGTTAACTTGGTCAAACTCGTCAAACCTTCTGATTTTACCAGAAACCAAATTTACCTCCGAGTTAAAACGATTTTGGTACTTAAAAACGTAAACTCGGTAAACTTAAAGAGTTAACACTCGATTTACGGAACATTGCATGCAATTGTTCCAAACAGGGACGACTCATAAATTAATCTTAGAGGGGAGCGAATTCAAAAATATAATTTAGAAAAGAAAAAATAAATTTTGAAATGTATAGCATGTACAAAAAAAATTAAAAATTACGAGGTATATCAAAAACTTCTCAAGTTCTTTCAGAAAAAAACTTTTACTTCTCAAGTTGTGGTCATCATTGTTTCATAGAGCTAAAATCATTTTTTTTTAACAAGCATAGTGCTAAAATCAATTATTTTGATATCTAAGGTAAGTTTTCATCAATCTCATTTTCAATGATAAAACTAGCCTACTAGTGAGCAAATAAATATACAATTTCAAGCATACAAGAAAAGATGAGTACCTTGAGTTTTGCGGATGATGACAAGACTAAAATAATTTTTGAACAATAGAGAACGAAAAATATGAAACAACGAAAATGCAAATGTAGGAGGATGAATTCACGATGAAATGACAACAAGTGAATCGTTGATTATGGTTGGGAGTGTACAAACAAAATCACAGACAACTAGCCAAAAAATTTGAGCGGAATAGCAATGAAAATTTTGAAATTGGATTCTAGTTAAGGATTAGGGTTTTCTTATCTCAAGACATTATCGTCTTTTAAAAAAAGGTTAATGATGTTTTACCCCCTGTAATATAAGTCATTTTCGGTTTTACACCCTGTAATTTTTTTTTTATATACCCCCTGTAAAATATTTTTGTTTTGATTTATCCCCTAATAGGTCATTCAAAAATCAAAATTTCTGGAAAAAAAATAAAATATTGGTTTTTGAATGACCTATTAGAGGGTAAATCAAAACAAAAAAAAATACAGGGGTAACTCAAAAAAAAAAACTCACAGGATATAAAACCGAAAATGACATATATTACAGGGGGTTAAAACACTATTAACAAAAAAAAACATTTATGTCCCACACCCACTTCTATTTCTCTCATGCCAAACAATACACAAATTTAATACTATTCCTCCCCTATATATCACTTCTTACACTCGTTCTCTCTTATGATTTTCTTAAATACACCATAACTAGTTAGCTATAAGAGAACCCGTCAAACAATTGTTATTGAGCATATTAACGGTGAATTGATTTTTTTTTTTGAAGAAAATATGTTTATAGTATTTCATTAATAATAAGAGGTTCAATACAATCGGATATATGATTAACGGTGAATTGATGACTGTTGATCATTTGAGT
Source organism: Medicago arabica (assembly GCA_946800305.1). Lineage (NCBI taxonomy): Eukaryota > Viridiplantae > Streptophyta > Magnoliopsida > Fabales > Fabaceae > Medicago > Medicago arabica. The sequence goes on along the minus strand of OX326968.1, from coordinate 43,994,478 downwards.
TAAAGCGTGCCACATTAAAATTTAAGGATCATATATATAAAATGAGATTTGGTTATTTTATTTGATTTTCATCGTAATAACGATTTTAGTTTTATGAAATTTTATGTACAGTACCTTCTCGTATTTTAATTTCTAAACTTTATGATATAAGTTTATTCATTAAGTTACATGATTTTGTTAAACACTTATATTGTGATACTAATAAGATAATACTCGATTATAGAGGATCTATCGTCGTGATCCATTTGCTTTGTTTCTCATTACTGTGAGTGGTAAAATACGTTGACCGAATAGGAGAATGTTGTATTTTTATCACATTTCATTCATGTATTTCAATAAGTGGAAATAACCCATTAAATGTGCACTGTGATGATTATTCATTAAGATAAAACGGTCTATGTTATTTCCCTCAATTTTATTAACCGCCCATTAATAAAGAGTAGTTGATGCATCTATTGATATTTAGGTATCGTTTGGCTTGAATTTTTTTCCTACTTCTTTACGTTTTTAAGAAGGTAGGTCAAATACAATATCAATTAAGTATTTACTAAAATAAATTACTTTTTTTAAAATGCATCAAATTGAATGGAATGAGTTTTGGTCAAAAGTTGTTGAATGTTACTTTATAACTACTCATTAGTAACGAACAATACATATCTTTTGGACAAGACATATTGTAATAAATTGTGCATGTCTTTTTCTTATTAAAAAAACTATACATATATTTTTCAATGACACCAATAATATAACAAATATAATATAATATTATATAATATAAATTCTTATATTCTTTTTTTTAAGGAAAATTCTTATATTTTTTAATGACATAAAAAATATAGTATTCTTATAACCAAATTTGTTATAGGGTATAATTGAAAATGAAAAACCGACTATTAGATTCAAAACTTTGTACAATATTTTGCCAAACAACTTTTAACTAAAAAATAACTGTAAAGCTAAAAATAATAAAGTAACCAAACAACTTTAACTTCTTTCTCAAAGCTCTTAATTTTAACTTTGTTTTAAAGTAATTTTAAAAGGTAAAAAAGTCAGTCAAATGATGCCTTAATGATGGATAGAAGTTATAAATATAAGTGTAGTTCTTTTGTTTGTTTTTTTCTTTCCAAAGTCTGACATCTCTTTCAAAAATTTATAACATTCAAGTTTTTTTTTTTTACAAGTTCATGAAAGTTAAATATTGGAAAGTTTAGACAGCTCTCAACATCTTCAAACAAGAACAATGATCGAAGATATGCTTTAATTCCAATTTTTTGTTTATGTTGTACGTTAGTAGAATTTCATTTTAGATTCTTCAGAAATTCCAATAAAAAAATAATATAATCTTACATTTAACATTTTTACATTTTAGAATTTATTTTATACGGTCTTTTCTTCCTGTCAAGTTCCTCCAATAAATGTTCAACAAAATTTTAAAACAATATTTTTATATCTTTCATTTTTACACAACCAAATATTGGTAGAGTAAATTTATCAATCATTAAATTATTTAATTTCAAACAATTTAAATCTTAAAGTTTTTAAAAAATTAAATAAAATCTTAAATTAGTAAAGAAAAAATTCAAAAGTCTAGTACTCTTGGAAATAATAGTAATTATTATTTTTTTCAAAAATCTAGTTCCCTTGGTTAATAACAAATTCAATATGATAAAACCTAGCTTAACAAAAATACCAAATTTACTAGGTTGTAGACCATCACCTATTTTTGGGTATCTGGTGTAACACCTCAAATTCCCAACATAAAAATTCATTCATAATTATCAGAGTAACTCAAATGGGATGTCACATTTCATAAAACTTTAAACAAAATGAATAATAATTTATTCCTCATCAATATTCAAACGTAGCAGCAGAATTCGTAATTCAAAAATCCTTAAAATAATTAATTCTAGGCACAAAGGCCTCACAAACATGTCAAAATTCAAAGATAAGTCGTAAACATCATCATTAGTTCAACATGATACATAAAGGAATATAATTCAATAAAAACTTCATCCCGTTACATATCAGAGCATTTCCTACGACACCATACTTAAACAAGTTAACACAACATCTTAACATCATTTACGACTCTTGACCGACACATGCAATTATAACAGTACATGGCAGCAGCTCAGCACATTAACACATATTCACAGCACATAATCATCGTCGCAAATATCATTTAAACATCATTCATATAACTCACTTAATAAGCATATAATCATAGATTAACGCCAACAATTAAAATCATCTTAAATCATCATTGCAAATTGTAATTTAGGTCATAAAACATCTCTAATACTATCCAAAGGTCTACCCTCAAAGCCTCGCTCAAAACAGAATTGCAAAACTCAAGTTATAGTGGTCTGAGACCACATTGCTCGCTTTGGTGAGTGGTTCTGCTCGCCTCGCAAGTTGTTGCCTAGCATACTGTTACTACTCACGACGGCGGGTGGTTCTGCTCGCCTCGCGTGCATCAAAGGGTCGCTCGCCACGGCGAACTAAGTTGCTCGCCTCGCGAGTTCTACGTAGTGTTCCGTTACTCGCTACGGCGAGTGGTTTTGCTCGCCTCGCGAGTGAAGCCGTTCTGCTTGCCACGGCGAATAGGTCTGCTCGCCACGGCGAGCTATCGCAGAACAGGGTACGGGTTCGCTCAATCTCTCGCCAAAAACTCGTCCAATCTCTCATGTTATGCCTCTCATCCTTCAGAATTATGATCCTAGTGATTAACCTAGGTTCTGTAACACGTTTCTACATCAAATTGCATCATTCTATCATCAATTCATCAAAAACCCACAAAAACCCTAACTTAAGAACTCTCTCTAAAACTCTTCCCAATCCCTTAGTTAATCATAAACAGATGAATTACAGTAATATAATCGAAGCTAGGCTCACCCTTACCTGGTAATATTGCAGAATCGCAGGTCTCTCCTCTCTAGCAACTTTTCTCCAAAACTCTGACAACGTTTACTATCTTTTTCTTAACCTAATTCCCTCTTTATATAACTTTTCTCCACTTGTCTTATTTTTCTACTAAATCCTCAACTTCTCTAAAATTACATAACAACTCCTCCAAATAAAATATCCTATTTTATGTTACTTCACTAAACTCTCTTAAATATATATATATATATATATATATATATATATATATATATATATATATACGCAACTAAGCCAAATAATACTTATGCTAAGAATAATAAATCAAATAAATATCAAATATATTCTTAAACAAAATAACAAATATTTCTATAACAAATAACAAACATATTATCACTTATCAAATATAAAATCATGTAAAAGTATTCAAATATTAACTAAAAATAATTAAATAAAAAGGGGGCGTTACATCTGGTGCATACGTACTTGTGAGTTTGTTTGTTGTATAATTTTTTTTGTTTGTTCATATCGTTTGATAATATATAAATATATACACAAAAAATTATACATGAATAGAAGATAAGTGACCAATAAGTTGCGTCGCTATGCTTTTTTGGATGACAAAATTAATCATAATAAGCACAACATTCATGAACTTATGAAACAAAATATTGTTATGTAACCTTTTGAACTATACGTAGAAGGTTAACAACATTTGGTGCTAGAAAGTGAAAAGTGTCAAAGACAAATTGTATAAAATCATGTTACACGCTTTCTCATGTTTGAAAACTTTGCTTGATGTGATTTTGAGGGTTGTCTGTCCCACCATAAAAGTCTCGGTCCCTAATCCCACAAGTGGGAAACCCCAGTAAAACCCATACATGCATGTTTTCATCCTACCCACTCGTACACCATAACATATGTTGACCTAAATGTCGATCTTTCATCAAATGGGTCAAACAATAAGTTCACATGAGTCTTCTTTTTCACATATACTCCTGCTCGCCTAAATATATCAAAAAAGACATCCCTGACAAAGTTATGCCTATATTTGAAGTCGAGAAACTCCTTACAATAAATTGCATGCTCTTCAAAGGTATCAAGACATGCCTTACGACATGCAGAGCACACCTCTTCAATGGGAAATAATGGAATCATGAGGCGATATCAGATGATACAACGATACTCTATTGGTGTCACATGTTGACCTAACCCATCAATATGGATAACTAGAAGAAAATCTTGAACATGTGTTGCTTGCAAATATCCAAAAGTTGATTTTTATATTGTGGTCATGTTAAACTTCACTCTCATATCTTGAACAATTTTACTAAAAAGGACATTCCCTAAAACATGTTGTGCTTTAGGGAGGACAATGTCCATTCTAGTAAAACCGCTTCAATCAAAATCTAGAATCGCACCACAAAGATCATCCATGACATTGCCAAAATCAGAGTACATACCACTCATCTCACTATCTCTCAAAATATGATCTTGTAGCGCCCAAAATGGGCCCCAAAAAACCACAAAAGCGTAGGAGGAAGCCTCTACTGCCGAATACAAATCCAACCCACCAACCCTAATAGATAAAGAAACCAACTTTCATTGAAGGTCCCCAAAGAAAGGACCTCCACTAACCATAATGTCTTCAACCATCCCTCCCAACTCTTTATCAAACAACATAAACGTCTCCTTCATGTGAATCGTTTGGCTCGTCCGTAGGTTAAATAAAATTTTGACGATACCCTTGCTTGATCGATGTAGAAGAAGCTCGCTCTGATGATCTCTTAACTATAAAATAAGATGCATTAACTTAACGTCCCCTCAAAGTTCTCTTCATGGTCAACCCCCTAAATAAATTCTCCATATTAAATAACAACCCCTCCGAGCAGTTTTACCTTAACGAAGGACCCCCAATGTTCGAAGGGGACAACCCTTCATGATGATTATTACCATCACACGAAGGCGAAAATTTCTCAGTCTTACGAATATTCAGTTCAAGGCCCAATCTTTACCCGAACCCCAAATAATGTCCAATGTTTTAGCCACCTCCTCTGAATCCCCCTGCAATAGTCTCATAATCAAGATACCAAGTATGAAGAAGAAGATTATAACTATCTATGATATCATGAATAAGATGGTGTAACACAAGAGCAAAAAAGAGTGGTTCGAAAGGGTCTCCTTATTGGACTTCAGTGGTTGACATAATTTATTCATCCTCAAGGTATAACCTTGTTGCCTCACCATATTAAAACTAAACCCATAAAGAAATAGATAGACATCTCACCCTCACCTCACGCAACAGTGCCAACATGTTTACCAAGTTGGAAGCACTTGAGAAATATATTGTGATCATAGCCGACTCATCTCTGTGTCGCTGACTCAATACCCTATTGGCATCGTGCAAAATAGCTTCTGTACCACCTGAAACCCTAACACTAAACTGAAAGTCATTGAAATATTCCTATTATGGTCATCTTAGTTAGTTGTACTAGTAAAAAATGAACATCTACAACTATGGATAATGCCCGCAACATAGATATCATCCCGACCGTCAATCACACTCTGATCACACGATTATAATTCCTCCATCATACGTATGTTCATGTCTCCCTATAAATCAAGGAAAGACTAAAGAGCGATACTATCCTAAATAACAAATCTTGTTCAATTAAGGTCATAATTTCTGGTTGTATTTGTTATTTCGTCAAATACAACAATAACAAATATAAATGATGCGTATTTGAGAGAGTTGAACATAATCATATTTGTATACATATGTAATGTAATATGTTGTTTTATGTTATTAACATGAATATTTTTGTTTAAACCATTAACATGGATATTGTGATTTTGTTCATATATTCATTTATATTTTGTTTTTGTTTTTTGCGACTTTAAATTTATATTACATTGATTTGTTTAAATGAATAAATATCGTTTTTAGCAAACGGGTTTACTAAGCGGTTCGGCTAAGCATCCGGTTCATATCTAAACCGAAGTGGACATCTTATGCCCAAAACTATGAGCGTGAGATATGAGACATGAAACAGCGAGCGTGATTATCTGCGATTTAGGGTTTTGATTTTCCCCAATTCAATATCAAACAAGGTGAGTGAGTGCATAATCCATCTCAATTATTATATTTTTTCTCGATTTAATTTTCTTCTTTGAGTTGCAATTCAAACTACGTAGTTGAATTTGAAGCCCCTTCAAAAGCTGAAATTTCATCTCGTAAATGATGATAATGGCGACAATGATTCGAGAGATTTTGTTGTGTGCAGGGAGCGAGTGTGAGGAGGGATTTAGAGAGAAAGAGAGAAGAATTCGAGAGATTTTTCCTTTTTCCTATTTATTTTCCAATTTTTAGGGTTTTTTCGTTTAATTGAGCCTAATTGAAGATTTTAATGGAGCAACGAAAGCTTGTGGTTAGTGTTCAATGTTAAAATTTGTTTATTTATTGTTATTCTTTTATATTTCTATTAATTTTGCCTTAAAAAATTGAAATTTAACTTATTGTGTTCATGAAAATTGTATATTAGGTTTTGGGTATCCCATGGGATGTTGATACTGATGGGTTGAAAGAATACATGAGCAAATTTGGTGAGCTAGAAGATTGTATTGTTATGAAGGTTAGATATTGCATTTTTTTCACTTATTGTTAAGTATTTGTGACAAAACATTATGGCGTAATTTGATCAATGCAGCCGACCGACGTAATTTGATCAATGTAGCCGACCCCTATAACGCTTAGTTGTTATTGTTGTTAAGTATTTAATATATAAATTGGGAGGTTTTAAATAATTGGGATTTTCTTCATTGGGGACGTAGTCTTATACTCTCGTGTAGAATCTCCTATTCCGTTGCAACGGAAGCCTTATCACACTCAATATATAAATCATGATCTTACAGAGTCCGGAGATAAAATGCGACATGCTTATCCATGTTTCATGGTGCTACACAAACAGAGAAAAGATGAAAGTGAGAAATAGTAGAAAAAAAATCAAAAAGAACTGATTGTTATTTTCTTTATGATATTTTCTGTAGAATATAAAATATAATTGCCTTATACAACATTGATTTAGTGATTATTCTGTAAAGCTAAGCTGCCTGTTTGCTCTGAAGTTGAGTTTTCTGGAGGCACATTTTAATTTATTTATGTTTGTATTTTAGGAACGGTCAACTGGCCGGTCTCGCGGTTTTGGATATGTGACATTCGCATCCGTGGATGATGCTAAGGTAACTGCACACACACACACACACACACAGCTGGTATATGAGATGAGAAGGTAGTTTGTATATGCTTAATCCCAGGTTGCATCACTTCTAAATGCAGAATGTGCTATCCGGTGAACACAGTCTTGGCGATAGAACGCTGGAAGTCAAAGTGGCCACACCAAAGGTTTTAACGCATAAAATTTAAAATTATGATTATTTACTTCTAGTCTAGCTTATGGCTGGTCTTCTTTAAGTTATATGAGGTATGGTCTGATTCTTAACATGCTTTCCTTGTAAATTGAAGGAGGAGATGAGGACACCAGTCAAAAAGGTTACCAGAATCTTTGTGGCCAGGATTGCTCCGTCAGTAACAGAAGAAATTTTTAGGAGGTATATTGAGTGTGATATCTTCATTAAAATAATTTGTAGTATTTTCTTCTTTGGGGACGTAGTCTAATACTCTCATATAAAGGGTGTGTTTGTTTTAGCTTTAAAAAAATAAATTTTGGATTGAAAGAATCTAGAGATTTTTTTTAGAGATTTTGAAAAAAAATCTAAAGCTACTTCTGTGTTTACTAACATAAAAATCATTTTTTAAGATTTGTAGCTCTTACACTTGAGTTCCTTGTATTTAGAAAAAAATAGATTTTTTAAAAGCTACTTGGAATAGCTTTTCATTTTGAGGATAAAAATGATTTTTTGAACAAAATGGATTTTTTTAAAATCTGAAACAAACACTACAAAAATAAAAAAATAGATTTTTTAGTTAAAAAAATAGATTTTTTTTTCAAAAAAATCCCAAACAAACGGGCCCAGAATCTCCGATTCCGTTGAAATGGAAGCATTATTTTAACATGTTTTTTTCTCATTTTTTTCCTTTGCAGTCATTTTGAGAAATACGGTGATATTACAGATTTATATATGCCAAAGGTACTTTCCTCACTTTGATGGTCAAACATTGAAGTTAAAATGTGGTTGGTGTGTTTTATGCATGCTGTTCACATATACACATAACATTACTGTCAATTGCATTTGTCAGTTATACGATTACACTGCATTATTATGCATATATATATTATGTTTATTTAGTTGACGTTTATTTTTGATTCTAGACATTTTATCATTTAATTCCAACAGGATCGTGGATCAAAAACACATCGGGGAATTGGTTTTGTCACTTTCGCAAGTGCAGGTTTGGCCGTCACTATTTGTCTGTGGTACAATTATCTGCATATTTTAACTTATGGATTTATCATATCTTAATTATCCTCAAATTTAATTGAATTTAGAATCGTAGATAATTAATAAGTATTAATTAACTAGTATCATGATAATCATTGGCAGAAGACAATTTCGTGAGTACTTCTGAGTTCTGAGACAGGGCTGCTATGCATTTTCTCTGTCTTTCTATACATCAATAACACCGAGGGTGTAATATTAATATTCCAGCCACAGTTTTCACTGGACTTGAAATTGATTCTTACACAGAAACATGCATTTTACTATCTCCGTTTATGTTGAATATTGAACTTATATTTATTTTATGGGACATGTTGGCTTTTCGAATTGTAATTATGAGGTACTTGGTTAAAATTTACTGTATTGTTCATAAGAATCAGTAATTTAATCTCACTCTGCATTTGAAATATTTATATTTTATATATAACTTTTTTTCTGACCTTCAATATATAAATTTGTCTTTTTATTAGAAGTTTCTGGGATAGCTTTCCCGATTACAGAAGAATTTTAGACGTCATTTGTTTTGTTTTTCATATTTTGCCTTTTCCTCTGGTTCATGACATTAATTTTGAAATCAAATGGAAAAAGACATGATGTATCAATTTCTGTTAGCCTGTAAGGATGATATTTGTGTTGCAGATTCTGTGGAGAACTTGATGAAAGAAACCCATGAACTAGGGGGTTCTGATGTGGTGGTTGATCGAGCAACACCTAAGGTAAGATTATTTAGAGCTCATTCTTTCACAAAAGAACAGTGTTGTAAAAAATTCCTTATTAATGTTTTCTCCTGGTGTATTTTCATTGCATATTCTATTGAAATGTTAATCTGTTTGTAGCAACCATGCATTGTTCACAAAAGTATGGCTTTATGATCACAGTATAAAGATACTTGGCCCAATAGCTCAAAACAATAGATTGATAGATATTAAGAGAAAAAGAAAATAGAAAAACGATAACTCATCGATAGACAGGCCGAGTTTTTAAAAAGGATAAGAATTTAAAAGTTAAAATTAAGGAAAGATTTGGGAGAGGATAGGGATACTCTCCTTGGGAGATCATATTTGAAAATCAAGAAGACAAAGTTTTGATAAATTAAGATGTCATCTTGATGAGATGAAGTCGAAGAACTAGTCACCATGGTGTGGAAATAAATACTGTGGGAGATGTAAACACTATCGCATAAGAAGAGTCAATTGTATAGTCTGTACTTTGTATTTTATAACTGGTTCAACATTCCTTTTTACTCTGGGCATGCATTTGGCATTTCCCCCTTTTATGGTTGTGTCATCGGTATGAATATCTTGATCTGTCTGGTTATGTCTCAAACTAGATATCTGTCAGAGATATCATCATTATCTGTTTATTAGCCTGCATTTTTAGGAAATGATTTATTTATTTTACTGTTATCTTCTTAAATAAGTTGTGAGTTATCTGTTTAATCTATTGGATTGAATCATGGACATTTAATGTTTATGAGATTGATGGAAAATGGTGAAATAGAGTGAATTGGAATTGAACTATTAAATATTTAATGTTCTATAGTTTAAATTATCTAAAATAGGATGAAATGGAATGGACATGATAAAATGGATGCATTCCATCCAAAATCCGACTTTTTTCCCCTCCAATTTGAGCACAGTGAAATGAAGCAAGTTTTTAATTCTATCTTCAAAATATCCTGAGTCAACAAAAGATCTTTAAAATATCAAAATAACGAAAGTATGAAAGGCAAACCAAACTGGAACATTTGTTTAGCTTCATTATTATCTGTATTTGCTTATAAATTTACTAATCTGTAATTTAGTCTCTGGTCTTCACCTATTACTTCTTCACTTGTAAATATCTTCATTCATTTTATTGTCGCGTTCTTTTTTTTTTTGAATGGCAAAATATATATATAAAAAGGAAGAGAGGTGACAATAAGAGTACAAAATACACCAGAAGAGCCGTCCAAAGACGCTCCAGCAAACCACCGCCGAGGTGTGCACCCAGGACCCCACAAACGGGATCGGAGGCTCACCCACACCTACCCTAAAAGAAAACAAAAACAGAAAATTAAAACAACGGGAGAGCAAAAAGCACCAACAAACCGAAGCTACAAACAGCAGCAACTCCAGCGAACAGCTGCAAGCAAAAAAACACAAGGACGGGAGGAGATACAACCCCACCCAACCCCGCAAGCGAACCCCAGGAAGATCAACCACCACAACACCCTACTAGTCCCAACACATGACGGGCTGCACCTCCCACTCATAGAGAGAACAAGAACTAGTAGGGCACTTAGCCCGAAACCACTTCCAAGCTCATAGTTTAACTCTATCCACCACTGGCTCCTCACGGAGTAAGCCACCAGCAAAGATAAGGTCATTCCGGGACGCCCTAATGGTCCAAATAACAACATGTTAAACAAGAAGCAAACCTAACCTAACTCTCTTCCCCCTCCTAACCCGATAAACGCCTGAAATTGCTGGGCTAGCCCCAGCGGCATCACAAACTCCCAACTCAACCACCTAGACACCTGGTACCAAACCGGAAAAAAGGAAGGACAAGAAAGGAATAAGTGCGCCGCAGATTTAGACGGCGCATCACAGAAGACACACCCCACCCCTTCCACAGGGAGCGGAACACCTCACATAAGGAGATTGCTCCGCGAGGGGATCCTATTAATAAGGAGCTGCCAGGAAAAAAACAATAACTTTAGACAGAGCCCAAGATTTCCAAACCTGCGAGACCGCCTGCAACACCTCCACCTATGGGGTACCCGTATCCGCAAGACCGATAATAAGGGACGACTACACAGACTTCATTGAGTACCGGCCATCAGGGCTGAGCGACCAGGACCACACATCCTCCCTCTTAACCCTCGAGCGTCTAGTCTAGTCGCGACAGCCAAAAGGTCGGTGAGCAGAGCCAATTCCCAGACAAACAAGTCTCTCCTCCAGGTAAGGTCCCACACCCAAGACCCCCCCGTCCCAGTGACCTAAATCCCCCACATTCCGATCCGTCTGGAGAGATAGGAGATAGAGCCGCCTAAACCTAACTCTAAGGATAGTAGGGCCGCACCAAGGATCATGCCAAAATTGGGTAGAGAGACCATCCCCAATAACCCTAGCGATACCGTTAGAAAACCAATCACCAGTCACCTCCCTATCACCACCCAAAAGGGGGATATTGGACCACCAAGAGGACACACCGCGAAGACGCGATGGCCTACCACCAAGATGAGGGGACGGATGACAATCCCCATGACAGGCAATCAGGATATCGAGCCACAGGCCACCATCCCCTAAAAGGTAGCGCCACTGCCACTTGACCAAAAGGGCAAGATTAACCTGACGTAGGTCCCGCGCTTGGGTTTACAAACAACTGCCCAAGAGACCCAGGGGATACTCCTTGCGTTCTATCTTATTTAAAATCATTGTATTACATTTCTTCATTGTTGATTATCTATGATGCACTGGTGGTTTTTATTTTCCCTCCCGTGTCATACTAGACATGCTTCAATATGCTGTCGACACACGTTGGAGCAGTATCAGACTCTTTAAAAAACAACCAAGACGTTCTCAATACAGCATCAACACGCACCCGGCATTCTATTTAACTTGTTAAAAATATCAATACTACTGGTTTCACACCACCAGTTTTCATTTTCATGCATAAGTCTTTGTTTGGTGATGGAAAGATACCTGATTATAGTTATACATGCCTTTTCTTTTAACTTTTGTTAATAAGCTGTATGTCATTTTGGCAGGAAGATGATTTCAAGCCAATTGGCAGAACCAGAACGCCACAATTAGGATATAGTGCATATAGTACTAGTACTTATATTCCTGCATCAACTAGATATGCAGCACTTGGTGCTCCAACTATGTATGATCGTCCAAGTTCGATCTATGGAAGTAAGCATGGAAACACTGATATTAAATTAAAATTATTAATTCTTAAAGTAGCTACATACTGACTGCTTTAAACTGTAAATTAGGGGGAGAACCTGCTCGTGGGATAAGCAAAAAGATTTTTGTTGGTCGTCTTCCCCCGGAGGCAACCACTGAAGATCTTCGCCTGTATTTTGGAAGATTTGGCCATATATTAGATGTTTATATTCCTAGGGTAAGATGTCAAATAAAACATATTCAACTGTTGAAAGCTGGCTAACCCATCTCTTTATTTTGATCTAGGATGTTCAGAGACCTGGTCATCGAGGTTTTGGTTTTGTGACTTTTGCGGACAGTGCTGTTGCAGATCGTGTCTCTCGAAGACCTCATGAGATTTGTGGACACGAGGTACTTTGATTTGGATTTTCTGTTACTTTGCATCATGACCCTACTTGAATTGAATCTACATTTCCTCGTTTGGAAATGGCATTGAAATAAGTGGGTGTATTTAAGATTCATCAACCTCCCCCCTCCTTACTGCTTGCGGTGATCTACTTGACATTACATTAGTGTGCAGTGATTGCACTTAATAATCACAACAGACATGTACACTAGACCTACATGATTCCTGACAGCGCAGATTCCTTTTGCATAACATGACGAAAAATGTCAAGATGGTCTACAAAGATGATTATGTTTATTGTGTATGCACATTTGCTTAAGGCTTCATAAATTCCTTGTTCTGAAACTTGACTTACCATGTATTCCAAGTGTAATTGTATGCGTCAATCTTGGATTTCTAAATGACCTTATTTCTGTGAATCATGCTCTCTTGCAGGTTGCCATAGATTCAGCCGCACCTCTTGATGAAGCAGGGCCTAGTGGGAATACTATGTTGCATAGCATGGATTCTTTCAGGGGATATGGCGGTCCAGTAAGGCCTTATTTTGATGAAAGTCCTGTGAGGCCTTATGGGAGAATGTACGATAGCCTGGACTTCGATGATGTGAGTATAGACTATATATTCATTATCATTATTTGCATTGCTGAGAGCATGTGAGAAATTGACAATAAGCTGAAGAAAACTGGAGAGATTTGAGAGAATCTTAAATTTGTACTTTCTGAAATCTGAAGACTTAGCTTACAAACTGATTATATATAGTACAGTATTTATAGATCAAGTTGATAGTTATAGTCAACTGTTAGATTCTGTCACTGACAGAATCTGATTACTAAGCAACAATAAGTAAATCCTAACACACTAAAGTATAGTTGGTTATAGGCCCAGTCCGCTAACCTGTTAGTCAAATATCTGTTTTGCTAACAGAAGCAGGAAAAGAAATACAATTAAGTAGCAGAAATTCAAATTGACAAATATACTTATAATACACGTGAATGGTTTTATAACTAATACGGAAAAAAAAATGGTAAATTAGGTAATTTCCCTAGAATTTACCCATTTTATCTTTCTTTGGAATCTATTAGATCATTAATGTGTTGTTTTCCATCGTACTCTATCTTGCAAGTGAACCGAAATGCTTGGTGTTTTTTTTTTATCATTATGAAAAAGATGGACGATATATTATTTTGTAGTGTCCCTTGCATGTAAAATGAATGGACAATAAAATGGAATACTGAATCTAGTCGCATGCTCCTTGCTTTTGGTTATTATTCTTACTTTAGTTGCTGTTTATTTATTTAGCAGTTGGGTTATGGAGTTTCTAGTAGAAGACCATCAAGAACAACAGATTGGAGGTATAGACCATACTAGGAGAGCATGGTTTTGTTGGCCGCATTGCATTCCAAATGCTACTTGGGTGCCAGGAACTGCTGTGAAGGTCTTCAATTAAGAATGGTTTAAAGTGTTATCAGCACTAAGAGTTGGATTTTACTTTATACATTGTAAACCAGATAAATTATTTTTGTACCATTGAACTTGAATCTTGTATTCTTTCACTGGTTTATAAGATTTTTTTTAGTCTATTCTCTTGCAAGTTTTGTTTTTGCCAGTTTAGTATGTTCCGATTTATACTCGAACTAATATTGTGGTTAGTGACGCACCTTAAGACCATTTGTAACAAATTTTTAAAAACTTTATTATTTCCAAATAAAATTTGCGTTGGTGGATAGATACACTTCCCCTGCTGTCTTCTATGGCAGCACAATGTCAAAACACCTGCTGTTAGACTTGTGTAGTGTGTCTCGATCAACAGGGTGTGAGTACGTGCACATTTCCAAAAACATGTTTATCCATGAAGAGAACAATATATAGAAATATTTAAAGAAAGTTCGTCGACATAAATCACTGTTTTTTTATATACAAATAACACATAACTAGGTACAAAGAATGATGTAATGTTGATCTTTCTAACACATGCCAATTGCATCAAAGGGCATTAAGACGATGCATAATGTTCTTTTTTAACCTGGACAAAACCTATGACTTCAGGGCATGCGCATGGGATCAATCACTGAGAATGGCTGCTGAAGCAGCTGCTTAGAGACCTTATCTGGGGATACTTGGGGAATGAAAATACTTTGCAAATCTTGGAAGCTTGATGTTCCTGTTGTACAGGTGTTAAGCTTCTCATACTTTCTGCTTTCAACTGTGCCCTTCTCAGTTTTTTAACAATCTTATCCATTGTTGAGGATCTCTTCTTCTCCAATTTCATCTGTGTCAAACATTATCATGGTCAGAAAGATTACAAGTGCCCCTGCTGTGGTTATATATAGTTACTGCATTTGTATTCTGAGCTTTTTAATACTTGCAAATAGGGTGAAATCTTCTTCAATAAGCATATATCTTGCTTTTAATCAAGATAATATGAATACACATTTGCATCTAATTCTAGACTCTAGATATACTTGGTATTAGAAAGTTAAGTAGACAAGTTGTAACGAAAAGAAGTACCTCGAGTTTTCGTACCGCAGCTTCGGCTTTTGCTTTCTGCAAATTCTCCCAAGCAATGATTTTGGCTTCCTCTCTCTGTAACCTGCGCCAAAGAAAGAAGCTTATGGATGAATGGATAAGTAAAACAATCATGTAGGTGATGTTTTGATATCTTGCTAATGATGATATAATGAACTGAAAACGTAATAGATTTCATTTGCAGACTTCAAGAGTTTCAGAAAATATGATATTTAGCATTTACAAGACATACTTGGAAGTGTCCAAGGTTGACTCTTCAATATCCCAACATGAAACTGGGGCATCAACACCATTCTCTCTCATTTCTGTTCTATGTAGTGAGTGACTTTTGGTCAGTCTGGCTGCATGTCTCTTGGATCCCCTGGTAACAGTAGCTTGACTGTCAACCTCCACATCTCTGACTTCTAGTTTAGGATAATGACAATATTCTTGATCTATGGCTGAAGTGGCAGAAGATTTTGAAGATGAATGTGCATCATTCTCTGTTTCTGTAGGGCTCATTTGAGTACCTTTATCACATCTTGGAACAAGAGACATCTCAGTTTCCTCATTATTCATTCCATCATGTTCCTCATCTGTAAATTAAAATAACACTAACTTTAAACATGTAGATTGTTGGATCTCAGACAACGTTGTCATATAGCGATGCTGTGGCGTAAAACAATTTGAACAAATCGCTATTGTTTTGCGATACACGATTAGGATAAAATATTGTCAAATAATGGCTGCTATTTTTTGTGATCTGCAATAGTGTATAGATGTCAACTAGTAAATATATGTATTTACTTTTGGTGGAAACCTGCAAAATCTAGGTACAATATTATATTACTATTATTTTTACCTTGAGAGGTTGGAGATGAAGGGTCACACAGCAAATCAGATTCAGAACACATGGGTTCAGTGGACATTGATGAATCCCTTACACCATTCTGGTTGAGTAAAGAATTAGAATATTGCATTCCATGATCAATGTCATAACCATAAACCGTACCATGTGGGTCATCATCATCATAATGGTGAACAGAAACAGCAACAGGTGCTAAAACACCAGTTGAAAAAGGTGAACTCACCATTAAGTTCCTCACAACAAAACCTTGTCTAAGTTGCTGAACAGAAGGTGAATAGTTTGAGTAGAAAGCAACTCCAGGAGGAGGAACAATTGGACCACTAATTGACTTAGGTCTACGTTGTTGATGCTGTTGTTGTTGTGTATGTGAAGTTCTTCTACTATCAGCATATGATGCTGAAACTGGACTACAAATCCATCTTTCAGCTTCATCCCATTTTGAAGGCATTGTTCTTCCACCACTGAATGGTGTTAAACCAGACATGGTGTGTCTTCTGCTATTGTTTCCGTTTGTATGCTTTGATACTCTCTCTGAGCTCCACCCTTTGTTGTTCTCATATCTTCTTGTTCTGTCTCTATAATATGGTGCTCCTGGACTTGGGAAAGAACCCATGTTCTGAGAGGAAACTGAAGCAGATGAAGAAGAGTCCTTCTTGATGACACTGAGTGAGTTAGAGAACTCCATTTGATTACAAAGCCACAGTGATTTCAGTACTAAAAAGGAAGGTTCAACATGTTTTGCCCCTATCTACTTTTGTTTATTTTAAAAAAAATAAAATTATAGACAAATGTTAATAAATTAATGATTTCGTTATTTCGTGGATCTGCCAGAGACCTCGCTTTTAAAATTTAGTCTTAAACATGCAACAGTGTTAAAACTCTAATGAGAAAGTTTGTCATGTATTTGAATTCCTTAAATGATTAATCTTCATAGTTGTACACGAAGAATATCCAATTTACAAAAAAAAAAAAAACTTTAAATGTCTCTTAACTCATAAATCGACCTATTACACTCCATGTTAGTTGTTTATTTACTTAAAAGAGATATTAGTAATAACATAGATCAATATATTCCTGAAAATAAGTCTCACTAAATTGAGAGTGGGTTGTTGCTTTTTTTTATTTTACTTTTTACGTGAAGTTGATATATCATACTGTCATAGTGTACTTAAATCTGTTCAGATTCGTTGTGCCATAAAAGAAACAATGTAAGATATTGACCAGTCATGACTTAAACAAAGTTAAGTAAAGTGGTTGTGCAAAAGGATAAAGAAAATGGGGTAACAAATAGTGAATTGGGTATTATATGAAACAAGTTTTTTTTTTTAAGGAATTTTTTTAGATGAGTTAAACTTTAGAAACTCGCATGAGTTCGAGCATACCTCAAAATTCAAAGATCATTTACAAAAAAAAATTGCAAATCATTTATTAAAGAGATCTTCATATCAACAATGTAAATTAAACCAACGATTTACGGATGAATCAAACCAACCTTTATCGGAAGTTTGAGACTATACAAACCAGAAAATCAGCTGGTGATTATTATTAATCATAGTATGATATTATTTTTTGTTATTTTTTCTCTTCTTGTAATAGGTATTATTGATCATATTTGTCGTGTTGCATTTGAACGGTGGTCGGTTTAAAATAACGTTTTGTGTTGGGTTGGGGTGGACATTCTTAGAATGCGGACATGTTATATAGTGAGACGAGACACATCACGTTAGACCATACCCCAATAAATTAGGCATTTTGTTAGGACGAAAAAACATTTGGTTGAGGTTGGGATGATAAGTGCAATAAATAAAAGAGATCAAGATTGCTATAAGAGTTGACACATCTAGAAAGAACTTTCTTATTTCAAATTCAAAAACACTCTAATTAAGCTTGATTAATAAGTTCAAATTTCAAGTGTAAGCAAGAAGTATTACACTAGAGTATATGAAATAAATAATTGAACTTAAAGTGATTGACGGGTTTTACAAAAGCATAGTCATTTGAAAGAATCTAATTGATTTTTAAAGACATAGAGATGCAACTTGTGTCCATCTGTTATGAATTCTTCTGAAAAATCCATTGAGGTAACACAAAAAAAGAAAGTATATTATGGATCCGATGAATAATAAAAACGTGATATTCGATAACATAAAAATAAGGGAACTTGTTACTAAATATAGAGATATAGAGTGGAGATTCGAACCTCAGATTTTTCACAAATTCATCTTTAATATTATTCTTAGTTTGAATGTTAATGTAAAGTACAAGAGAATGCTCTACATTGTAAATCTTAGTTGAAATTTGTACTACCATACCTTTCCTATTATAAAATTTTAATCATAAAAAACAAGAGTAGGATATGGACAAGAGCACCGTGAGACATATTATAGACTCCCAAGGACGACCCCCCCTTCCACTTGTCATCTTGAATGTAAATTCCAAATGCCTTCACATGCAGTGGGCCTGAGATTTGGTTAAATTTGATGTATAAATTTGTTTTTCAACTGAGAGAAGTTGACAAATAAATGAGAGTGAAGATTATATTGTTTGTTATACAAGAGATTACTGAGTGATTGGTATTATTTATTTAGCATGTGTTTGTTTGTGCGGTCACCCACCGCCAAACGTGAGATGAAAATAAGCTAACCATTAAAGCCTACCTTTGATGTTACCTTTGATATCATCGTGAGTATCTCAGAATCATAGTGATCAAAATATAGATTTTATAAAACTGCATATGTGAGTATATAGGCTGCAACGTTACGCCAAACACTTAGCTTGCGTTTGAATTATTTTCTAATGAATTGACCCTACGGTTCATAGAAGAAATGATTATATAATTTGAAATTTGATCGGAAGGTAAGCAAAATCTGATTAAAAACTCTTTCATTTAAGAATGAATTCGGATTCTTCCAAATAATTTGTCATTTGAACCTCATTAACTACGCGAGTTCAATCATTTGATTAAATATTGGAAGGGTCGTGATAACTTGTAATCTTTGGTACATGTTAAGGATTTCATAAATGGTACTCCCTCCGTCTCACAATAATTGTCTCTTTACCCATTTTTCTTTTTCTCAAAATAATTGTCACTTTAGAATACCAATGCAACATTTATTATTATTTTCCATTAGTATACCCCTATTTATTGAATTTCATCCAACTTAACCACTCAACTAACTACAATTAATAAGGGTATTTTAGTAAATAATACTAATTTTACTATCAAAATCAACCAAATTAATCATTTCCTTAATAATCGTGCATAAACCTTAAGGCCCTGTTTGATGGTCAGGATGGGATAGAGGCAGGATATGATATAAAGCTGGATAGAGATAGGATATGATAAGGACATGATAAATATTAATCCTATGATGTGTTTGATGGACACATGATAACAAACAAGATATCATTATAATTAAATAAAAAATTGCTATCATAATTAATTAAATATTATAAAAATGGCATGTTATTAATTATTATGGAAAATACATGCAATCATTATTTTAAAAATGACAATATTTTAAAAATGGCAGAATATCAAGATAATAAATAAGGAATGATCTTCTAATTCTGTCAGGATAATTCCTAACCCAGCCTATACTCAGGATAGAAATTACAAAGGAAAGTCAGGATAGGATAAGAAAATGGTTTATTTTATCCTATCCTTTTGGTGCATCAAACATAAGATTTAAGCATGATATGATTAATGTATCATATCCTCACTCTATCCTGACCATCAAACGGACCCTTAATGATTATTTTTTAGAGACGGAGGAGTAAATATTTATTATAAAACATTAATTTTCAATCTCTAAAAGAATAAATTTGCACAATTTTGTAGACAAAATTTTGACTTTAAATTTTCCAACATGTGTTCTAAAGACTCAAGTTAACATTTCCCTTGTTTGAATGCTGATGTTGTATCCACCGAATTTATTTATTAATTTGGTCTAAAATAATATGTTTTGAAACGTGTGCCATTTTTTTTTTATATATAAAAGGCCAGTTTTGTCAAACAAAAGATATAAATAAATGGCAAGTGTCTAAGGTGCTGTTGCATATTATCCAAATTGACATATTTTGAATTCAAATTGACATATGTAGCTGCAAGAGAAAGAGATTGGAAGATTCTTGGTTGTTATTTTTTGGTTTAATATTTCCAAATTTCCAATTCATTAAATGGATAATCTTTTCCTTGTCGACAATGGATGCATTTGCTCCTAACTAGGATTTGAAATGCCAACCTATACAAACAATATTTACTTATAACCTTGCTTTGTTTTTCTTATTTCAATATAGATTTCCCCCGTCTAAAAAATATAT
Organism: Medicago arabica; assembly: GCA_946800305.1. Lineage (NCBI taxonomy): Eukaryota > Viridiplantae > Streptophyta > Magnoliopsida > Fabales > Fabaceae > Medicago > Medicago arabica. The sequence goes on along the minus strand of OX326968.1, from coordinate 43,974,164 downwards.
TTTGTTACATAATTTATCTCCTTGGCATCAACTCACACATACTAATATTGCTCCTCTATCAAAATGATAATTTGTCCCAAAAAGAATTTTCAATACAACTTTAATTGTTTATTTTTATTTTTATTTGTACTTTTTAATTAATGTTTTGCATATTATTTCAAAATTATTACTTCTCACTTTGTATTTATGATAAAAGAAAGAAAATTACTACTTCCAGCGAAAACTATTTTCACGGGAAACATCATGATAGTTTATTTGTTACTATACTGGACCCTTTTATTCATTTTACCCCACCCTTGTTTTCCGGATCTAAAATGATCCAACACTCCTCAATGCCCCACGATACATTCGTGATGATAATTGTCGCTCTCTATAGCATCGCTCTAAAAGAAATACTATATATCAATGATTAATATTGACAATTGAGCAATGTTATCTTCTTCTGTTTTTTTAGGGAATATTTTTCTTTCTTTTCTTTATCATATTTTTCTAAGGATTTTTCTAATATGTGCGAACTTACCAATTGCGACAATTATTTTAGGATGGAAAGAGTATATTGTATGCTCTTTGACAGTGGAAAGGTCAGTTATAAGTGTGTTGGTACAAAAATTGTCAATCTTTGACCAAATAAAGGCTTTCAACCCTCATATTCTTTAGGTGTAACTTTCCAATTCCATTGAGATTTCAGGAAAAAGAGGTCATTATTTTTTCAGGATTTTCAAAGGCCCAACCTCAGCCTTAGGGTTGAAGAATTTAGCTATGGATATTCTCTGCTTCTATCGTTCACGTCAGCCGTGTGTTCTATGCTAGTATAGCGGTTAGGAATTAGGATTCTGTCACACAAAATAATGTGAAAGATCTAAGGCCGTTAAAATATAAAGGGAGATGATTTTGAAATTTGGAAGAAGAAAAATATTAGTTGAGATGTGAAACTTGAAAAAACATGAGAGAGGAGGAGAGAGATCCATTTCCACTAGAGTAAACACCATTGCGTATAACCTGCAAGATTATCGAACACAATATACTTGCTCTTTTCCATAAAATTGTCACATTTACGTGCATCATTCTTAATTTATTATTTTTCATTTATAATAGTGACAATACATCAATAATTAATAAGAATAATTTTGTAAAATTACAATTAGTTACCTGCTAGAATTATTAAGAATAATTTAGTAACATTTCTGTTAGAATTATTTTTCATGTAAAATTAAAAATAGTTAGCTGTTAGGAGTACTCCCTGCTAAAGAAACATTTATTATAGAACAAACTTTTATAGACATATCTCATCCAATGAGGGCTATGCCCTAGGGTTTGTGCAACTGAAGTCAGCCAAGCAAAATGTTTATCCAATCATTTAAGAGGGCACTCCCCAGTCCCCCATTGCTTCATCATTTAAGAAGGCATCCCTTCTAGTGTTGTTGGTCTAGTATTTTATTAACATGACATCATTTCCATGTGAGGTGGACCATGGACATGATGAAGTGAAACAACATATCACCCCACTTCCACTCTCAATTTCATTTCTAAAATAAATGGACCCTCTCTTCCCCTCCTAAACCCTTCATCCAAACACATCCTTAGAGAAATGATAACTTGACACACACTTTTTTACACAATAAACACACTGTTCACAAATCCGTTTTTTTTATTCTTTCCCTTCCCTTACATCTTTCTCTCTTGCTTCTCCCCTCTTTCTCATTTCTATGTCAAAGGCATTTTTTGTCTTCAACAATGGTAGAATACACTTCACCCATCTTGATCAATGTCGTTGTCGAGAAGATGACCGACGATGACAATTTTGCACTCGACATTAGTGATTGATGACGACGAAGAGACCCAATGAAGGTGACGACGACGAAGAGATCCGGTGTAAATATAACTTAAGTAGTAAAGATAGTAATTTTTATCACTGCAGTAAATTTTCAAAACATAAAGTAAAAATTGGGAACAAAAAATACATTTCAAAAAGCAAAACATTTGGAATACAATTTTTGCCAAAAATTAAAAAACAACAATATTCATAAACAATTTTATATTCCGAGTTTTTTGAGTGACTAAATTTTCGAAAGAAAATTGTTTTTCAAAACTTTCTCTAACACTCGATCTCTTATTGAATAACATTTATGTAGATCCCACCATTTTACGTAGGACTTATTTCTATTTTATAGTGTGAGATTCACAATAGTTTTATCTAATGAAAAAATGTTAGAGAATACTAAAAATAGAGTATTTTTAGCGCTCATCTTTTCATAATAGAAAAGTTTTCAGAAATCTGATAAGCCAAATTTTGGTAATTTTAATATTTTGATCTTGAAAAAAATCTATATACTAGCTCAATTAAACCGTGGTTAAATTCAAATTTTGAAAAAATTACAAAAATTTAAAACTATTCCTTTTTGGATCACAAAATTTAAAACTATACCAGATTTAATAAAAATAAAGTATTCTAAAAATCTTAAAATATTGAAATTTTCAGGAAAGATATATTCCGTGCTTTTGCACAAATATATAATTCGGAAATCTTGTAAATTTAACTTACTTGACACATCCCCTAAAAAAGTTTTCGTGAGTTTAACTCAGTTAGTAGAGATAATGCATAATATACGCAAGATATGAGGTTAAAATCCAGCCACCACAAAAAATATCCCCTGAAAAAGAAAACTTACTTGACATTTGTTAAACCCCGATCATTTTATGGATTTTTGAGGGTGGGATGTATATGTGGGGGTGTATAGTAGATTCTTCCAAGATGAAACATAAGTTGGCCCAAAAAGGTTTCCATCCAAAAAGGAAAATAATCTTTATGAGCCCAATTTCGATTACAAAACATGAGAATTTCTCCCACCTTCAACTCTTCATCGCGCCCTCCGTTTTTTAATAATAAACTCTCATTGTTCCAATTATATAATTTTAAATATGTCTATAAATAAGCAAGAATCATAATCTTCAGTTGAGAATTTTGCTTTTAAACAAAGCAAAAAACAAAGTAAAAAAATGATAAAATAAAATCAAACAAATATAAAATTACGACAAAAAAAAAATTCTAAAAATAAAATAAAGATAATACAATTTTTTCTGAGAATATGATAAATAAAAAAAAAATACAAAAGGTATAAACAATGGAATTTGAGATTTTGAGGGATGAAGAAGTTCCTCGTACGAGATTCATGTCCCTTGATTTTTTTTCTTTCCGGATCTTCTAGCTAAATAATCCGATCAAGTATCATGAAAACTGGATTTTCGGCTAGGACACAACGGGAACAACCAACAATGACCTGAAACACATTGAATAGTGGGTTAGAAATGGTAGCATGAGTCTTAAACTAAGTATCCATGTCACAAACGAGTTCAATCTTTGTGCTGATACAATTCAAAACTATATAATCCGAACCTGTTTTCACCCATAATTTTTTTTTGGCAAAAGAGGGTACATGGGGGTGTTTGAATTTTATAATTTGATAAAACAAGCACTTTCAGATTTTATAATATAAACGTCCCCTATACACGATTTAAAGTAGGGTGTATATGAGGTGTTCTGATTTTATAATCCAAATTGATGACAAAATCATTTTTTCCACCAACAATATAGGGAACAACCTCATTTTAGATTATATAATCTGAAGGTTCTATTAAGTTAGTCGTGAAATAAATAATGCAATTTAAATTTAAAATTAAATTTTAGATGGAATGTGTCCTTTGGTGCAAATTCAGTGGCTGCTGCTAAAATCCATGAAAGGATACTTTTGAATTAATTTTTATTTATAAAATGTGCAAAAATTAAATTGTAAGACATTTAATCATTGCAACAAGAAGTCAGGTATGTTATTATTGTTCCGGTATATAACAAAGTCTCACATTGTATGTGAATTAAGTTTAAGATAATTTTTGTACCAAAAAAAAAAGTTTAAGATAATTTATAAACAATGAAATCTCTTTTATAAGAACAAAATTGTGTAGGCTCACACAAGATCTAAAACAAACAATGTCATGACAATAACAATAACAATGTCACAAATATGAGTCCTTTTCTTCCATCTACTTTCTCCATCTATCTCCTTCCAAAACATGTGTTTATATCTCTCTTATTTTTACTCTCTCACTTGATCTTCTTTCCTTAGCAAGTTATACATATTTCACATTTTCTTTACATTTAAGAAAAATATCAATTATAAACGATGCACCTTCATCCATGATGATAAAAAGTAGAAGTAATCCTCTAAAAATTTCTCTCTCTCTCTCTCTCTCTAGTATATATATATATATATATATATATATATATATATATATATATATATATATATATGGGTTATGGTAGAAGCCACCCATGAAGGTGTCTTTAGCAACCCACACCTCAATGTGTGATTTCCACTTTTTAGTTATAACTTTGCTAAAAGACACTTTCATAAAAATTAGTTGGTGTCTTTTAACAAATGCTCATGGAATAACTTGCTAAAAGACACCTTCATAAAAGAAGGTGTCTTCTAGCAAAACCATATATATATATATATATATATATATATATATATTATATTTCCCGTTTTTTCTCTCTAACAATATGTTATTGATGATTAATTGTCAGGGAAATTTTATGGAAGAGAGAGAAAACCCTTTTGACATTAGCTCGTAATTTCATCAAGTTAGGTATATTTATAGAACTTAGTTGCAATCTTTTATGGTTGGTTGTATCTTTTCTCCAACTTGACTCACTTGACTTAACAATATATCAATCATTACGCGCATCAACGAACCTTAAAAAAAATGTGATGACACTACGTCATATAACATTTTTTGTTATTGTCTTTATGTAATTTTAGTTGAGCTCAGGTGATTTCGCATGAGTTAGAAACTACAAATGGACAAATTTTATATGCTGGAGCAAGTGGAAAACCGTGCTACGATATGAAGCATCGTAGTACGATTTGTGAGAAGTTTTGTGACATTTTGTCTCGTAAAAAACCGTGCTACGATTTTCTTTCATCGTACTACAATTTTGAAGGCGCGTCAAGTCAGATTTGCATTTAATGAAGCAATCGTACTACGATTTGGAGGATCGTACTACGATTTTGGTGTGAATTAGATTTTTAATATAAAAGTCAAGTTGTGTTCTGAACCAGGGGTTGGAAATTTTGGAGAAAGAAACTGACTTTTGGAGCTGGAGATCTGGAGAGACGGTGGGAGACCATCAAAACTCATATCCGGTTACCAATTTCATGTAATGAATCCTTCTTTTATATTAGTTATTTCTGCTTTAGCCATGAGTAGCTAGATCCATTGTGATTAGATCAAGAGATGATTTTGTTCTAACTCGGTACAATGTAACCTGTAACTCTTAATCTTTATGAATGTCATTATAGTTTATTCAGTGTAAATTATTATGCTTTTATGATTCTGACCCAATATAACTGATTCTAGAGTATATATGACTACTGACACTAACGTGTAACTCATAAATATTTATACTGTTCAATCTAACAAACAATTTAGGGATGAAGCGTTGTTAAGTTGTGATACTTAAATTAACGGACTTAAAACCTTTTATGATTATAGGTTCACCTAAGGGATTAGGGAACTATAATCAGAAAAGTGGGCTTTAGATCAAGGGATTGACCTAGACTATTTTGTTAATTTGTTTTAATCTTTATAGCATTCGTAAACTTAGGAAACATGTTGCTAATGAGTGATGAACAGATGAATCGATTGACCTAGTCACCTCTCCAAAAAATTTCTCAAACCAATTATACCTTAACCATTTTATTTACATTTGCAATCAAAACCAATTTGCCTCAGTGTACCCCCCATTTTACAAACATCCTTAATAATAATGACATTCCCGAGTAGAAGTTGAAACAATACCTGTGGATACAAACTTTATAAATTTTATTACTTCGATATAAGTTAGTACACTTGCTAATTTTGTATCAAGTTTTTGGCGACGCTGTCGAGGATTGTTAAATCATTTTGAGTTGGTAATTTTGTTATTGCTTAGGATTTCTGTCATTTAATTTTTTTGTCTATATATTCAAAAAATATATTATGATTTATGCTCTTCATGTTTATCTCATTGTACTTTGCTGCTAAAAAGTTTATCCAAGTTTTGAAGCAATGTTAGACATCTTCTGCCTATATGATACTGAAAAGGTTGTTGCCCTGTTGTATGAAAAGTATATGCTATCTCGCAAGATAAAATATTGGGATGATAAGATCTCAAGATTAAATGTGAGATGTGATTTTTATGAGGTGAATCATCAGGGTACAGACTGTGAAGGGTTGAAAGAGCTTATCAACATCGATTACAGTACTTAACATCAAAATATTTTAGATGATTTCTTGAGATTAAATCAAGTTTCATTTGAGAAATTTGAAGTTCAGTGTCGTGATCTTGTTGAGAAAGCATATGAGTCTAAGAAGAAGTTGGTTGAGATGGAGACTGAGTTTTAGGCTATTATGGTGGAAGAAAATCCACATGTGAGGAATGTTGGTCTCTGCCATAAGTTCCAACCAATGGGGTTGAAAGAAATCATTCATTTGCAAAGGTATATCTATTCTTCTTTATGGTGGGAGAGCTCAAATGTCGAAAGTCTAGCAGTTGGATCATGGGAGCATCTGCTGCATGCATTATATGAAGTTCATGGAATTCCTACCAAACAAGAGGAAGAAGAAAGATGCTATATTATTTCTTTCATATTTGCCACCCTAACAGTGGTTGTGGCGTCAAACTTAATGACGTAAAAGAAAGCGCTCGATGGGAGGCAACCCATCATATTTTCTAATTTCGTTTATTTGGTTGGTATTTCTATTCAAAAAAAAAAAAGAAAAAAAATATGTGTGTGATTGTTGCTAGTGTGTGAATTCTAAATTCCCCTATGTTTTGTAACTGCATCCGCACTTGTTTATTATTAATGAATTTGCTTTTTCTTGATGTTTACCAGTCTAGTAGCATGTGTTTGATCAATGGTATGTCAAAAGTTCAAAGGAGGTAGAGCTTACATGTGGCTTCAATGTTGATGTGTACGACAGTTAGAATGCTTAGGTAGCCACAACTTTCATAAATCTCAACTTGTAAGTTCCAAAGCCAAATATTTGTTTTACAATTTTCACAAATATGAGTGTTCCTTGTTGATACTATTTCCGAGACTTGCGAATTTTCTTTATGTTAATTGGTTACATTGCTTACACACTAAGGCAAAGTGCTTGTACCTTGAGCCTTTGAAACCTATCTGTCTGCAGTGAATTTTTCCCATTTTTAAGCCAACTTTTGAGCCAATAGGTTATACCCCGTTGTTTCGGTGACAAATCATATTACAAGCCTAGAGACCTTAGAATTTTAACCCAATTTTTGAAGTTAGGCAATTATTATATGTTTGCAAAAGTCTAAGTTTGGGGTTGCTCATGGGATATCAACGTTTTAAGTTTGGGGTGAGAGATATAGAGAACATGAGTAAATAGATCACATTGTCTCAATTCAAAAATGAAAAAAAAAATATAAAGAAAAAAAATTCAATCAAGTTGATAAAAAAAAACAATCAACTTAAAAAAAGTGTGTATAGAGTTATGAAATAAATTGAGACAAAGACTTGTTAATTGAGTGATCCGGAACTTCTGTTGTGTTATCTAGTTCTCAAATTTGAGCAAATTGTTCCAGGTTGCGGTGTTCCAATTGCCAAAGTAAGTAGGAAATGCTTAACTCAAATTTGTTATTTTAAGCCTACTTTCCAAATAATCCCATTTGTGACCTTAGCCCCGTTACATCCTGAAAGTCCTTAAAAGTGTGTATTGTGATGTAACTTTGATTGATGTTTAGAAGTTTTTCAAGTTTTGGCAATATAGTGATTAATATGTCGATTGTGTGTACCCTTTCATTCATAATGTTGCGTGAATTTGTGGAATAGATGTTTTGGCAAGCAAGTTAGCCCACTAATGCTAACAAGAAGATGAACTTTTTGTTACCACCATTGATGAGGTAAATGTTATTTTACTTTTAATTTTCATTTTAAAGTAAGTTCCTTGAGGACAAGTAACGATGCATGTTTGGGGTTGTGATGACACTAGGTCATATATCATTTTTTGTTATCGTTTTTATGTAATTTTAGTTGAGTTCAGGTGTTTCTGCATGAGTTAGAAACTACAAAAGGACAAATTTTATATGCTTGAGCAAGTGGAAAATCATGCTACGATATGAAGCATCGTAGTACGATTTGTGAGCAGTTTTGTGACATTTTGTCTCGTAAAAAATTGTGCTATGATTTTCTTTTATGATACTACGATTTTGAAGGCGCGTCAGGTCAGATTTGCATTTATTGAAGCAATCGTACTACGATTTTGGCGCGAATCATATTTTTATTATAAAAGCCAAGTTGTGGGTTGGAAATTTTGGAGAAAGAAACTGACTTTTGAAACTGAAGATCTGAAGAGAAGGTGCGAGACCATCAAAATCCATATCCGGTTACCAATTTCATGTAATGAATCCTTCTTTTATATTAGTTATTTCCACTTTAGTCATGAGTAGCTAGATCCATTGTGATTAGGTCAAGAGATGATTTTGTTCTAGCTCAGTACAATGTAACCTGTAACTCTTAATCTTTATGAATGTTATTCTAGTTTAGGCTTTAATATGTATTTCGTCCTTGCAATTATGGGTCATTTAAAAATTGGTCAATGTAATCGCTAATCCTTGCATTGTTTAATCATTTAAAATTTCGTCCTTTGACCCAGATAATCAGTGTCACGTCACTGATTAGGTTAATAATAACGTGAATGGACAAAAATACCCCTGCACTCATCAGACAAATGCGAAAAGACCAAAATACCGCTACCTTCATCAATTCACCTGCAACTCCCCCTTTACAAATTGCTTTGATAAGATTAATTAAATTAAAAACCCATGAATCAATTAAAAAAATTGTCAACATAACTCAAATTAAAATTAGAAATTGCCAAAAGCCAACACCATGGGTTGGACGAATTGTATCCTCTTAGAATCATTTTGAAATTGCATCATTTATTTCTCCAAAATCCAAATCTACTTTTCTTATCTGCTTTGATGCCTCCATTCTCATTCCAAAATCTTCTTATCAGATTCCATTCTCCATCCTTTATTTCTTTTCTTTCCAGATTGACGCTATCACAAGCTTACTTTTGTTCCTATTTTGTAAACAAATTTAGGAAATGCTCCTTTTAAAATCCCAACAAACTAACATGCATGATCAAGTATGCTTTCAACAATTGCAACAATTAAAATCATACAAGAAATCAACCCCAAAAAAAGATTATGCAGTTTGATGGAGGAATTCGTGTGTGGATTCATAACTAGCTCCCATCTATCTTCTTCCCAATAAAAAAGATTATGTTTGGGTGTCACAGATCCGATTGAAAAAGCAGAAGCTTTGGACGATAATTCGTGGGTGGTGGATAGTGAGAACCGCGTAACAGTGAACCCAATAGCTCAAGACCGCCGCCGCCGAAATCGCCGGAATTCACCCAACCTGCAAGCCTCCCTTTGAGCTAGATCCATATTTTCTTTACATATTTCCAATGATCCATCCATGGATTACTCAAGTAACTACATTGATATATGTTATCATACATATTTAAGTATGCATCAAACTCCCAACAACATATGCATAAGGAATACTTTCCATTTTTTTCCATTTCAATTCATTCTTTAGACATTGCATGAGATTAAATTTGTCTCCTTTATGTACGTTGGGCATTTAACCATTCTAAATCTCTCTAAAACCTTATTGATATATGCTTCATGAGACAAGAACTTTTAACTCTACGTACACTACCAAAAACTTGAAGATAAATTTGTCAATAAACATTAACTACCAAAGATCGTTTCCATGGTTTGCACCATTCTTTAAAAAAATGGATATACCAGATGACCATTTGTTACTCTATGTTTAACTCTACGACTGAGAAAATCATCCTCCTAGGTGGTATTGTCTTCCATAACCTTAGCAGCCATCACCAAATCAAGCGGTATATCAATGTAACACAATATTTAAGAAACCCTTGCAAACTTTGACGAACGAGTAACAAATACAAATAAGAGTTTATTAAGTTTTTGGTCCCTATAAATATTTGCAGTTTCATTTTTAGTCCATATAAAATAAAATCATATTTTTTAATCCTTATGACATTTTCCTTTAACATTTTAGGGATCAAAAATACTGACGTTAAATTTTTTACAGAGACTAAAAATATTGATGGAAAATTTTATAGGGACTAAAAATGCTGATGAAAAATTTTACAAAGACTAAAAAGTGTGATTTTATTTTATAAGGACTCAAAATGAAACTGCAGATATTTATAAGGACAAAAAAGCTTAATTAACCCTACAAATAAAGATGAGGGAACATCAAATCAACATAGAGATGAAAGGGTAGCCTACGTCTAGCATCGACATAGAAAGACCTAACAACACGGGACGAAGAAACAATAATCACTCTGAATAAAGTAAGCATATGTTTCTCTCTCATACTTTACAAGTAGTCACAGTTTTGTCGGCTATTCAATATATTATCCATTTATATATATATATATATATATATATATATATATATTATGTTATCTTAAATGCAAAATAAAAGATATTAAATTTGTAATGAACTAATGATATATTTAATATTGATTAGAGTGTACAATATAAAAATATAATTAAAATCACATTAAAAAATGAAAACAAACATTACTTAAAAACTAATTTTATTACACATAGGCTAATTATTATAGGAGGTGTGAATTGTGAAGGAATAAAGTCAAAGAATGGATAAAAACGTCCTTATCCATATAGGCAAATAGGAGAAGCCAATGAAATTTGTTATTTTGATTTCAAGGTAGATCTGAATCTTGTTGGGATTATTCGTACGTGGGTGAGCTTACAACATACAAGTATACAACACAAATTTGATCTATGACCACAATTAATGAAGTACAACACATTCATCCAGCACTTGCTTCCACTTGAGTTGAATGAGTTCATCTGTTGATCGTTATCAATGATACCGTGGGGATACTCTTTCTCACTTTCATTCCTCTTCTCTTTATATATCCTACCGGCATACAAGATTTATTTTTTGTATTTTTATTTTATTTTAATAAATTAAGGCTAAATTATAGTAGTTTTTTGAGAGAAATAAATTATACTAGTAGTTATTGTCTCTTTTTTAATCCACTCATAAATTGGTCACCCTAATCTCTCATAGTTCTCGTTAGAACACTAACAGTAAAATTCAAACAGCACCGCACAAAGTAACCAACACAATGGCCGCATAAAGACAACGAAATAATGAAAAAAACATAATAGAAAAAACTTATTTATGTTGAAACCATTGATTTAAATTGTAACAAAAAAAACCATTGATTTAAATTAAGGAAATGTTAACTAGTATTCTTGATGCATAAGTTAAGAAATTATATGTACATTTTTTTTATTTTAAAATTGTGTATTCAACGTGTTAAAAGTTTTAGAAGTTATATTTGTAATAAAAAAAATATATTGTTTTAATTCCATTTTAAGTTTCTTAACTTAATGCACAAATTAACATCACTCGTATAAAAAAAATACATTAAAATGATTTTATGCCAAAAATGACTCAAACAAAAAACATCTAAGAAAAAAACTTATCTACGTGGAAATCACTTATTTATTTGTCTATTTTTAAAAAAAAATTATGCCATTACTTGTCAAACAAAAAATTATGTCATTATATAATTCCTATAAATACCAATAGCAAGCACAAAATTGATTAATATTTCACAATCTTAAGAATATGTTCAAAACTGATATTATGTAAACTAGCTTGCTTCAGAAATACAATATGAAAGACCAAATTAGATATTTAATTATAAGTTTTGAAAATTAGAGTACCAAACCAAGAGACTTACATAGGAGATTGATTTGGACATCTTGGTGCTGATATTTGTGGCCTATAACTGCTAACCACCAATCTCATTATCTCTCTTTATTCCTCATTTTACATATATTAGTGCCATCACTTGTCACAACCTCAACCTCACCAAAAATAATAACAATTTTTTCACCAAAAAAAACCTCAACCTCTAATAATAATAATTTCCCTTTTATTTATTTTACAATAATGATTGTACATTTCTTCTATTTTTCACACTATTTTTCTCTTTTATCTCTTCTTCTTTCAATATTTGCTAAAATTTTAGTTAATGCAAAACATTCTTTGTGTTTTGATCCTTTGATCAGACACAAAGACACACTTATAAACAAAGTTGAACTTGTGTTTGTGTTTGTTCTTGGTTTTTAAGGTTTGTGTTTGTTCTTGGTTTTTAAGGTTTGTGTTTTTTCAACTCAACCATGGCTTCTACTTTATGTTACAACACTTTGAATCCATCTACAGCATCTTTCTCAAGAACCCTTTTTTCAATTCCCACAAACAAAGACTTTTCATTGGAAAACACTTCATCTTTTCATAGCTATGGAAAAAACAGAGCAAAAAAACAGAGGAAGAATGTTTTTATGATGCATGTGAAAGTTAAAGCTACAGTAGCTGAAGCTACTTCACCACCATCTTCAAAACAAGCTGAGAAGAAGAATCTTAGAGTGCTTGTAGCAGGTGGTGGAATTGGTGGATTGGTTTTTGCTTTGGCTGCAAAGAGAAAAGGATTTGAAGTGATGGTGTTTGAGAAAGATTTGAGTGCTGTGAGAGGAGAGGGACAGTATAGAGGTCCTATTCAGATACAGAGTAATGCTTTGGCTGCTTTGGAAGCTATTGATTCAGATGTTGCTGATGAAGTTATGAGAGTTGGTTGTATTACTGGTGATAGAATTAATGGCCTTGTTGATGGAGTTTCTGGTTCTTGGTATGCTGAAATTTAATTAACAGAATTTATTTTGTATTAATTTTGGATCATTTGTTGTTATTTGGTATTTTGGGTTTTGTTCTAATTCTAGATATCTTATTTCAGTTTACCATAAAATAGTTAGGTTGTTTGGCTTTATTGGTTGTATAAATAGACCTCAAGCTATGAAGCACGGGCACGGACACTGACACCGGACACGACACGGATAATAATTTGAGAAAATAACTTAATTTAGTGTAATCATAGGTGTCGGGTCGGTGTCGGACACTGACGCATGTCCGACACCTAGGAGTGTCCATGCTTCATAGACCTCAAGTGTAAACATTTAGAAGTTTCTAATGATTCAATTTATATACAGTTTTTCTTCACTAAGTATCTAAGACTTTGAGTTGGAGGAGCATTTAAAGTTGGAGGAGTATTATTTATAGGTTTATTAAAGGAGTGTCCTCCACTATTAAATTTTTGTTCTACTTTAGAGGCCATTAAGAACTTAGTTTCCACTAGTGTTGTCAAATAGTGGCTATTGCATAGTAGAATTTGAACAAATTGCTATCGTTTTGTGATACGCGATTTAGTAGAATGTGTTGCCAAATAGCGTCACTATAGCACTGTCACGTAGCAGAACTTGACAAACCGCTATTTTCCGAGATCTGCGATTGAAAACACTGGTTTCAACTTTGTAGCATATTCATGACGACAGCTAATGTTGGGACAGTTGATTTTGATAACTCTTTGCCTTAACTGGATGCATGGTTTCGCCTTCATAGTTGATATTATCCACTTTGGTCGGCTGGCTTTGATGAACTATGTTTACCTTTTTAGCATGCTTGTGTTAGTGATCCTAGTTAAAGTTGTATTAACACCCCCTTTTCTAATCAGATTGGTTACACTTAGATAGTTAGATAGTACATCAGCGTTTCTTTATCAGACAACAATATTGTTTCATTCATATCAGAGCTGTAAAAAAGTTGTCAGCAATTTCCTTTACTCGGATGTTAGTATTTGGTACCATGAATTGATGTCTAATTTGTTATCAGGTACGTTAAGTTTGATACATTCACTCCTGCAGTGGAACGTGGTCTTCCGGTCACAAGAGTGATTAGCCGAATGACTTTGCAAGGGATCCTTGCTCGTGCAGTTGGAGAAGATATTGTTCTGAATGCTAGTAATGTCGTTAATTTTGCAGACGATGGAAACAAGGTAGCTAGAGAAGAATGCTTTATTTTCTGAAGCTTTGATTACATTCTTCTTGAATATGCATTGGAAGACTAACTAGGTTTCACATCATTGGGTTTGAAATTTACCACTCTCCTCATAATGCTTTTTGATTTCAGGTAACAGTAGAGCTCGAGAATGGTCAAAAATATGAAGGAGACCTATTGGTTGGAGCAGATGGTATATGGTCCAAGGTCTTGTTAACATTTCTTTAACTCTGTTCCTATTCATTAGCCAATAATTTTTCTGATATTGAAGTACATTAATACATCACAAAATACGTTACAATGGAACTATGTTTGTTTGACTTATTCTTCTGTTGGGAAACTCTTTTATGTCATTCTGTTTGTAGGATGTCTATATGATCTTAAATTCTGCACTTAGGGTCGATTTGGATTGACTTATTTGAGGTTATCTACTGACATAAACACTTGTGATAATGTTCGGGAGAGCTTATGAAAACAGATTATGACATGTTCATATGCTGTTTTCAGCTTATTTTCATAAGCTCTCAGGGATATCCTAACAAATTATAGCTTATACAAAAAGTCCGATTTTATTTTATCTTGTGTTATATCAACATCTTATACATAAAACAGGACCTTAATGTTACTGTATTCTTTTGTGAATAGGTCAGGACACAGTTATTTGGACAAACGGAAGCTGTTTACGCGGGCTATACTTGTTATACCGGTATTGCAGATTTTGTGCCTGCTGACATTGAATCTGTTGGGTATGTTGGCCATTAGTTTTGTATCCATATTTATCCGTTTTCTTTGGCGTATATTTATGCTTTTGTTAATATCACTTATATCATGTTTAGAAGCTTACTTAAACTTTTCTTTGGGAAGGTACCGAGTATTCTTGGGACACAAACAATACTTTGTATCTTCAGATGTTGGAGCCGGAAAGATGCAATGGTATGCGTTTCACAAAGAAGCTCCCGGTGGTGCTGATGAACCGAATAGTATGCATTTTTAGTGTATTTGTTAGAAGCACAGTTTTTTCATCCTACGATATGTGGGTAAAAGTTAATCCACCATATTAATCTCTTAATTCTTTATGCATTGCAGAAAAAAAGGAAAGGTTGCTCAAGATATTTAAGGGCTGGTGTGATAATACGATAGATCTCATACTTGCCACAGATGAAGAGGCCATTCTGCGACGTGACATCTACGACAGGATACCTACATTTAAATGGGGAAAGGGTCGTGTTACTTTGCTCGGTGATTCAGTCCATGCCATGCAGCCAAATATGGGCCAAGGAGGATGCATGGCCATTGAGGTATATATTTCTCTTATTTGTTCTCGAGTCTTCATCATGTCTCTTTTTAATACGGACTTTTTATTGTTCGTTGATCAGTTTATGTAATATCCTACATTTTCAGACCTAATGTACATATAAAGTTTGTTCCAAATTCTATAGACTTCACTATTTCAGGGTTTTTCTTTTTCTTAACTTCATTTCCTTTAATTTTCAATCATTATTTTCTTGGCTAGGCTGTTCAAATAAATAACGTTGTTTCCATATTTGTCACAGCTTATTTTTATTTATTTAAAAAAAAAGAAAGGAGAATGGGAATATTAATTATTGATTAAAGGGGCACTAATGGTCATTCTAAAACTTCTTCCAAGAGGATTTGAATTTTCTCCCTTGAGATTACAAAGTCAAACTCTTACCGGTGAGCTTACACCTCACGAATGGTGGATTCACAGAGCTCACTGAAACATTCATAAAAATTACACTGTTTTCTGTATTAAGAGAAGATGGAGATCAACAAAGTCAAACTAGTACTCAATCAAACACTCAAATAGTGATGAAAATCCCTTTCTAACTAAAGCTTATTTTTTTTCATTGTTACAGGATAGTTATCAACTTGCAAAGGAGTTGGACAATGCATGGGAACAAAGTATTAAATCAGGGAACCCAATTAAGGTCGATTCAGCCCTAAGGAGGTAACATACCATATGCTTTTCAAATATGCTAAAACATTGAAATAGTGATTTTGTTGACTTGGTTTGAATTGAGAGGTGCCTTCACAACCTATGTATCAACGACACTTTAGATTGAAGGTGTGTCTGGTGTTTGACATGACACTGACACATGTGATTGAATTCAATTACTTTCATTTTTCAAATTATTACCGGTGTCAACGTGTCCGGTGTCTATTTCTCTGTCAGCGGTACTTCATAGTTCACATTAACCATGGTTCAATAGTTTAACTGTCATTATTTTCGAATAGGTTGATTTGATATTCTTTTAGGTGTGGTGAATAATGTTTCCTGTCATTTATTCCCTTTTCCATGAATGTTTCCAGCTATGAAAGTGAAAGAAAACTACGAGTTGCAGTTATTCACGGGATGGCTAGAATGGCAGCTCTGATGGCTTCCACTTACAAGGCATATCTAGGTGTTGGTCTTGGTCCTTTGGAGGTAGGAACTTAAATTTAACAAATATATTAGAGGATGAAGAATATAGTGAATTTGACTCTTAAAATTGATACGCTTCCGAAATATTCACCGTTTTTTTTCTTTCTCTGTAGTTTTTGACCAACTTTCGCATACCTCATCCTGGAAGAGTTGGAGGGAGGTTTTTTGTCGACATTTTGATGCCGTCTATGTTGAACTGGATATTGGGTGGAAATAGGTAAGGAAAGATGTATATTTTGCATAATGAAATGTAAAATTGTGCAATTTCATTATTTACAACTTGAAAGTAAATGCTACTTTTGCAGTGACAAACTTGAAGGTAGACCAATAAGTTGCAGGCTCTCGGATAAAGTATGTTGCTCAAATTATATAGCTAATTTTATACTTTTTTGCTGAGAAGAAATTGTATCAAGCAATCTGCATGTATCTATTAGAATTGTAGTGATCCGAATGCTAATAGAAATTTATTTATTACGCAGGCAAACGGACAACTACGCCAATGGTTTGAAGATGATGATGCACTTGAGCGTGCTATTAACGGAGAGTGTGTCTCTGACCAAATATGTTCAAGTATCATCACATGCATAATTTTAACGATAACATAGATAACCTAATTTTTATGTCCATCTTTCGTTGAATTATAGGTGGTTTTTATTACCATGTGGAGAGGAAACAGGTCTTTCAAAACCGATACGTTTAACACAAAATGAGATGAAACCCTGCATGATCGGGTATGCCTACTGACTACGGTTGTGCCTTTTGAAACATGAGCGATGATTTTATTCTTTAGTCACCATTTAGCGTGCATTTTTCCCTTCTCAATTGGCATATATATATATATATATATTTAATTTTCACTTTTAGCTCATTTTCTGATATATTTGTGTAATTGCAGGAGTGCAGTGCAAGAAGATTATCCTGGTTCAATCACAATTTCTTCACCCAAGGTAGAACAACTTATCACGGCCTGAATTAAACTCGGTTCCCTGCTTAATTTTTTTTCATCATCATGCAAGACGATCAATAATCTCTCTCTTTTTCAAGGTTTCTCCAACGCATGCTCGAATTTACTACAAGGATGGAGCCTTCTTCGTAACTGATATGCGGAGTGAACATGGCACTTGGATTGCCGAGTAAGTAAAATAAATGGAAGGTGCTGTATTTTACTCATATAGTTTTATTTATCAACAAATGTAATTCATACCATCATCATTATGTTTGCAGTATTGAAGGAAAGCGATATCGGGTTCCTCCAAATTACCCTGCTCGTGTCCACCCATATGATGTTCTTCAGTTTGGTTCTGAGAAGGTGATAAATGATCTCTTTAGAAGTCTTTAAATGTAGAATCACTTTTCACGTTAGACACGTAGTAATTTATATGGTGAATTACTTACACATAGCATCCGAGTTATTTGCAGGTTTCATTTCGAGTCAAAGTGAAAAGTTCCGCTCCAAGCATCGCGAAGAAGGAAGAGACACAAGTTTTGCAGGGAGTATGATTGTTCGTTGAAATACAATATTTAAGTTACAGAAAAGTTACACAGCACAAATTTGCAGTTGTAGAGCCATTATCTGCAATCTTATAGGGTAGAAATTGTTTCCTACAAGCACTCCATTCATGTATAATATGACTTACATAAACTTTCACATGTTGAATGGAGTGACCATGGAAGGCAGTGTATGTAGCTAAGAATTTCTGAGACTTTTTTAATTGTGATTTACAAAATGGAAATGTATATTTATCAATGTAAAAAGTGCAAATTCTATTTTCTTCAACTTCTTTCTCATCCTTTGGATATTTGCTTTGTTTATTGGGTAGGCTTAGCATTATTAATGAATGGTTCTAGTTATATGTTTGATGCTATTTCATGATTGATGACCATTTGATAGATCTTAGGCCATGATATTTACTTGAGTGAGGGGAATTAAAGCTTGAAATTAATTACAATTCAAGTGAATCATGTTCACTAGAGATGTAAATTGGTTTATTTGCATCCACATTATTAAGAGATGTAACTTGATCCCTCCATAGTGGTTTACTTGCAATTGCATCCATATTTGTTTAAGACCATAAATTTAAATGAAAAGAAGAATAGTTATATTATATTGCTGATATTTATCTAGATCAAAAAAATATTAAAGATATTTATAGTACTTGCCCATATATGTCAATTTTCTTTTTCTTTTTGTTCATGAAAAGAGCATGCCTTTTTCTCTCCCACACATATATTGTCATTGTCGTTTTTGTGTTTTTTCCCTTCAATTCTAATGAGAAACGAAAAGGAAAATGCTAGTCTTACTAGTTTAAATTCCTTTCTTTTGTTAAGAACAAAAAATGAAAATATTATTAAAGAACTTAAAGCACAAGATATGCTACAAAGATGTCAATTACAGGGCAAAAATGATATTTGCAAAGGACAAGACCCTCTGAGAGTACCAAAAACAACAACCAGATACCAAATAGCTCCCAAAGGGATAAAAATCTTGAGACCCAATATGTCAACTAAAAGCCACCTAGATGAACCAAGATAAAAGCAATAAGCCACCAAAGGTCATATATTGAGCAATTTAACGAGTTGAACCAAAAAGAAGTCCGGAGAATCGTATAGAAAGAGACATCTTAGGATCTCGTTCCAAGCCACAAATGAACTATCAGATGGCAAAAAAAACGTTGCAATGAATAACATTTACAACTTCGGAGCCAAACATGTTAGGATTTTGGGATACAACAAAGAAATCTCTAAAGACACGAACAATGCACGCACCAAAGAAAAACACCAGATTCCACTAAGGTTGAATGAATTTATCACCGGTATGAAAATATTCTCTACAAAATACCTATTCTAATCCTAACAATAGCTTCTTGCTATGCCTATTTTAATTAATTTTTAAATGATTTAATGCACAATCTTCAAGTGAGTAGCAAAACAAAACACCCTAATGATAGTCCCACAAAAGCAGCACCTGTTATATTAATTATTTAATT
Organism: Medicago arabica; assembly: GCA_946800305.1. Lineage (NCBI taxonomy): Eukaryota > Viridiplantae > Streptophyta > Magnoliopsida > Fabales > Fabaceae > Medicago > Medicago arabica. Next base: position 43,954,692 of record OX326968.1, on the reverse strand, counting down.
AATCAATTATGGATTGATAATAATCAATTATTATAAGTTAATGTTATAATATAAATTATGGTCTATTGTATTAAGCACTCATTAATTGATGAAAATGTGTGATTGATCTATTATTTCTAAATGGACCGTGATGGGTTAGACCATTTAGCTAAATGAGAGGTCCCTGCCCTCAGCAGTTTAGCTATTTAAACGTCATCCCATTAGACGGTTATTCTATTCTGAACATTCTGCTGCTAAACAGAATGAGGGTAGGTATCCCTCTCATGGCTGCTAAACGGTTGATATGCTATAATTTGTATCTGTGATCCATGGTTAGGTGTTAAACTTTTATGAGTTAATAGATCTTTACCCCTTGGAATATAGGTCATTTCCAGTTTTACACTCTATAAAATTATTTTTTTGATTTATCCCTCTAATAGACCAAACAAAAACGAAATTTCTTAAAAAATAAAATAAAATTGGTTTTTGTTTGGCCTATTAGGGGGGTAGATCAAAACAAAAATATTTTACAGGAGGTAAATTAAAAAAATTATTTTACAGGAGGAAAACCGGAAATAACCTATATTACAGGAGAGTAAACCCAACTTTTATCAGCACCAAGTTCCAATCAGAGGTTCCTGGCTCACATTTTTATTACAAAGATCTAAGATCTCTATAAATATGATATGCTCAGACACACGTGCACTATGTTCTTGAGAAACCAAAGATGCAAACCCAACTCTCCCATTGTACATTAGAGCAACAAAATACATATCATTTGAAATTCAATCACACCCACTATAGAGAGGTGCATATTAACGTTTGATTATTTATCAGAAATTACAATTATGCAAGACAGGATAGTGATCTTGAACATTACGCACTTTAGAAACCAATAATCTAACTTTGTTCACTTAATTTCATATTACATTACAATTTCTAAACTTCTAATTGCTTAACCCAAGAGGTCATGAAAATATAAACCTCCCAAACATATCTAATAACAATAAATTTTGCATCCAAAGTATCATTCATGATCGGGTAACTGATTCAACCAGTTTCTCAATACTACAAACCAGTTCAGGGGAAAGCTTCTTAACCGGTTTCTTTTCCTTCTTCTCGGGTCGAAAGTCAAATCCTAAAGCATCTGAAACCTCTTCGGAGCTCCACCCAGATTTTCTCAACGAATCCGAAAACCGATCCACTTTCAACAAAATCACATCTAACACCGCTTGATTATCCAACATAAACATATCACCTTCGATAAAACCCGAGCCGGAAACTTCCACCATTTCTGTTATATCCGGTTCGCTCCACCCACCTTCTCTTAAAACCGACCCGATTTCTTCAACGTAATTCTCAACCCATTTCGGTTCTTCAAATTTCCGAATATAAAAAAACCGCTCTGGCGAGACTGCACGTGACTCGTCACGTGATGACGAGATTCTTCTCCGGCGATCCACGACGGCGTCACTCCAAAACTCAACCCACCTCGGCGTTCTTCCTCCAGCGTCGAGGCTTCTCCGATTGAAATTCACTTCTGAACAAAAAGTGTTAACACTTTTCTTTGTAAAAGATCTTTGTTTCTTGTAAACTACAGGACCCAGAGAAAATTCGGAACTCCAATTCGGCGATTCACGTTGAAAAAAGTCTGATAAATCGAATCCACAGCAAAAGATTCGATTCTCATCGACATAGAAAACATGGTTTCCGGCGAAAGAAGGGTTACAAGGAATGTATCAATGGTGGAAGATTGGGATCAACAACGGTGCTTTCTTCAGAGCATTTCTTGCGACCCGTAAAGCTTTTTTGGGTTGTGTTGGTTACAGTCCCCAACACCGGGCCCATAGCGTGTTTCTCGCGATTTGAAACGAAATTGCCGCCATGGAAAGATCTAAGGAAGCTTTGAGATGAAGGCGAGCTCCGGTGGCACGCCAGTCCGGGAATCTGGCACCGACGGGTAAGCCGGCGGTGAGTATGGCACGGAGGTCTGGTGGGAAGATGAAGCCGAATTCGACTTCTAAACATGCGAATTCGGCTTATGAGAGACTTGGTTGGACTTGGATACCGGAATTACGGAGATTGGTTATGATTTTATCAGCTACAGGTGAGAATGAGAGAAGACTGTTACGTACTGTGGTGGCGGCGGTGGAAATGGAAGCGGCTCGGGCACAGAGTCGTTTGAGACCAGCTAAGTGAGCCCGAGCCGGGTTTAGATCGGTCATTCTCCGGTCTACATCAACCATTTTATAACAGTATATGTTAATAGTTAGAGGTATTTTTTGTTTGGTTTTTGTTGATGTTTCATAAGCAGAAAGTGAGATAAAAGTGATCTCAAAGGGACTTTGGCTATCAAGAGGAAGGTTTTGGTTATTTATTAGGATCTATGTAAAGGTATTGGATTTTCTTGGTTTCCCATGTTACCCTTACTTGTTTAGTGAGTCAACATATTGTTTCAAATTGGATACTACTAGTAGTAGTATTATTATATGATATGATGTGATGATGATTACAGCGGTTCAATGTTGAGATATCCCTCTTTTTTTTTTAGTAACTTGTTGGGAAGTTTGTCCCAACATCAAATGAGATATTTGACATTAAAAAAGCTAAGCTATCATGTGGTGCAATTAATATCTGCATTGGTTAATTATAATGATCAATTTCATTAATTTTATTGATGTTTGGTTAAGTTTGTGTCTCTGGATTATTGACAATGTGTGACATGAATGTGGGCCGAAAGTAACCATGCAATGTTTGGCGAGGATTTAAAGGCTGGTTAACGGTTAAGCATACAAATAACAAATACACAATCACTATGGCACATTGTGATTGTACTAAAGTTAGCTAAAACTCAATTGGTTGTTTACTTGCTTTCATTTATTTTTGAGTGTGTCTCAAGAAAGAAATAGTGAAGGGGAAATCCAATTTATCGTTATTAGCCATTATTGTGATCATCTAAAAACATAAATCAACTTTGAAGAGGTTGACGATGATGGATTTTTTATTTTTTCTTAGGGAAATATTATGTTGGTTCCTAGATTGATCACTTGGACCGACGATGCGATCTAATTCATGTCATGTGTTTGAGCTTCGTGAGATTCTAAGCAAGTTTGCTCCAGTGATTGTTATTTCCACGTGAGTGATCACTGAGATCGTAACTCGATAAATATAGGTTATTTATTCTAACAAATTTTGGGATAGACTGTGACACCTATCTAGTTTGAATACGCTCTTTGCTGCTCATGATCTGTAAGTATGTTAGTTTTCTGGAATGACGTCGGAGATAGTTTTTTGTGATGCATCATCCTTATTGGTGCAAGTACCTCATATCTTCTCTGTGTCATCCTTTGTTAGATTAAATACTTTTAGAAGTACTGACATTAAACAAATTATGAAGGAATAATGTGTACATGTGTGATCCACCTAAGTAAAGAGGAATTACTTAGGTGTTACAACTTATCATTGAGCTTTGGCATAGTAATTAGGAACATAGAAATGTTGTGTAGGTAATTAACTATGCTATTCTAGCTCAAGTACTATTTTAATTACTTGTTTATACTCAAATTGCATAATAACGGTCACTTCTGAACCAGAGCATGTGACCACAAACTGATATTCTCCTCTTAGATGTTGGCGCGAAGAAAGTGCCACGTGAGGTTGGATTGAATTTTTCGATAATTTTTTTAAAACAAATTATATAGGATTAATATTTATGGTGACTAATTAAGTCTTTGTTCAATTGACTATACTCATATTGTTAATCTAAATATTTTTCTCTATGTATGTAAACTTTCACATGGTGATCAACAATAAGTCTAGTGAGTAAAAAATATTTATCGTGTACATATGGTGGGTAAAGATAGAATTAAAAGTCAATGACTATGTCATAGATTGCATTAAGATTCCTAAAAACGTTCTTATTTTACAGGATTGAACGTAAGAATGAGAGAATATATATTAATAATGCTGATCATATATTCTTTGACATACACTTTTCAACCCACTTTATTTTATTGATAAAAAATTATATGGATTTCACTTTAATTCACCCATAAAACTAGAGTTGTTATGGTAATGAAAAATCAAACTAACCCTCCATATCTATAATAACTCAATGAAACTCGGTTGAGTATATCCACTTTTGACACAACATGTCTCCTATTTGTTCAACGTCTCACATTTCTTCACTTTGTTATTAGCTTCATCCTCACAAAGTAAAATATCATCTTCCTAACTAACCTCATTTACAAAAGAAGTTTTCTTCAACTTTTTTCCTTCTCCTTTAAGCTTCGTACAATTTTGATATAATTAAATGAAATGTATTGTACGTGTGCACGTGCCTAAATGATTTCTCCATTATTTATATATCTCTTCTTGCTTTATGAAAAATCAGACTTTTGGTTGGACTTTTGAATATTTGCTTGACCCAATTTTCACATTGCTTTATCAAGAAAAGTTCGTTAATTTGGAACCACCGTTTCCATATTTGTTTTCTTGTTGTTTTTTCTTGGATAGAAGACTTTCATCGGTTTGATCAAATTCTAGCCAACCACTACTGCTTTGTGCCACAGGATCCATCCATGAACACGTTTAGATTAAAATGTAAGGATGTTCAATGAAAGTAGCTCACGAGAATGGTTCGGCGAGTTATCTTGAAGTTGGACTCACGTACCCTTGACCTAGGTACATCTATAAAAAAAATTAGTTCATTCAATTTTTTGCCTTCTAGGCCACCAATAACTAGTAATCCGATCTGCGATCTGGTGGTGATTGGTGGTTTTTTGAGGTTGGTGAATTTTAACAGCAGCTCATGCAAACACTAGAACGATGAAATAATGCGTTGAATTTGTGAGGTTTTAAAGGTAGAAAGTATGTGCACCTGGATCGAGTTTATGAGTTAACATTTATAGTGGTGAACTAGGGTTTTGGGTCCTCCAAGCCCTAACTCCAAGAGTTGTTTTGGGGAACACCTATGAACATATTAGAGCAAGTAGGCATATGAACGTTTTAGATCCAATGCAACACAATAATGAAAGCACAGTAGTAGAAAGCAAAAACCACAACTTCAGCCAACTATTGGTGTTACTTGTTTTACTAGCTCTCACCACTTCAAGTCAAGTGGCCCTTAAACTAACGTATCTCTGAGATTGAAAACCAATATTAGGCTCAATATGTTGGTTAAATTTAGTTACAAGGTAACAATGTTAATATAACTGATGTAAACATCAAAAGTAATTCAAGAAGATTCATTACATTTATAATTTTCTACCAATATCAGTAACAATTTTATCTGTTTATTATCATTATTATTCACCGGTTATGTTCCTCAAAAAACAAATATCACTCGTTACTCATGTATCTCTTTTTCCTTTGTGAAAAATCTGACTTTTTGTTGGACTTTTTGAAGATTTGCTTGGCCCATTTTTCATATTGCCTAATCAAGAAAAATATTCACAAGGGAGGAGAGCTTTCACGAAAAGTAAAACTCATAAAGACTCATTTTGATTAAAGAAAAGATAGGCTAACTTCCATATCTACTCAACAAATTTTTACAATTTTATTTTAGTCTAAATACTAATATTCCTTATGTTTTTGTCTGGCAGACAACTTCGTCATCTTCGTTAGTTTGTTAACCTCATATATCTAAGGTAGATGGACATTACATAGTCTATCCACGACTTGGTTAATTTTTTTTATCCTAACTATTTAATCTTTTTGTTAAAAAATAAATCTTGAATCCTTTAAGTTTATTGAATCTAATAATGAACCACCAACAACTAATTTATTTGACATTTTTTCATCTTATTCACTCATTCTATTCTTCATATTCATCGTACTTCTTAAACTTCTTCGTCGTTAAGCGAACCCAAAAGAATAGAAGGTTGTTTCTCCACTTCATGTGATGATGAAATACCTAAATTTGGATCGTTTCAATAGCTTTGTGATGAGAAAACTTAGAAGAAAAAAAATAAACCAAAAATTTGGGTTCCATACAGCTGCAAGACAAAGATATGCAGCTGCTGCTGCTCTTTGCACTAAAATATCGCATATGGTGCCATACCAATTCTGGTCCCTCTCTCTAATTTCATCATAAATCTTCAACAATCGTCAAAAACTTCTTCCCCGAATTTGTTTTCAATATTTCCAACTTTATTAACAACCCTAGAACCTTCTCTTAACAAAATTAAAAATAATACATAAATGTTTGGTTTAATTAATTAAAAAATTACTAAAAGTTACTTAAACTAATTATTCAAATAGTATAATCATTTACAAGCCGGCTCTAGTTTTCTAGTGAGAGAAACTCCAATTTCTCTCTAAACTTTCTTTAAATGATCAAATTTTGCAAGGGCAAAATGTCAAGATTAACGAATTCAGGGACCAAATTTTAAATGACTCATAATTACAAGGACTAAACACATATAAAAGCCTCTTTATTAATATATTTTGGGTTGGTTAGTGTTTTACTACCAACCTTTTTTAAAGAAAAAAAAAAGAAAAGGAGTATAAGAAATATGATTCAAATCTCACATGAGACAATTGTAAAAAGATCATTAGTGTCACTATTATTAACATGAATGATATATTGATCTCCTAAACCAAATGACTACAATTCCCGTGAACTTAGCTCAATTGGTAAGGACGATGCATAATATATGCAAGGACCGGGGTTCGAACCCTGTACACTACAATGGAACACCAAATAGGTACAATATATAACCAAAATATATTATATATTTTTAAGTATCCAATTTTTCCTCCATTTTTTTAATTACATAAATTAATTATTAAATTAGTATAATCATTTTTTTAATTACAAAGGGAGAAGCATTTCTTTAATTTACATCTTTATTTTTTTTGAAAAAATTAATTCTTTAATGATATTAAAGAAAAATGAAAAACAAAACTGAACATGAATGGTATATTAATCTCCAAATAGTTGTGGGTCTCGCGATTACTTTGACCATTTTTTAACTAACATATAAATACAAATGCTAGTGTATAAGATGTCGTTCCATTGTCTCAACGAATGTTTTTAAAATATCAAAATTATTTTATCATAGATAACTAAAATAAGTAATGGTCAAAATTATAATTTACGATGTGCGCAGTGGTTGACTTTTAATCCGCGACCTCAGACGTGGCAGGTTATCAAATTAATATAGCACAAAATTTATTTTTAAGTATCCAATTTTATTTCCTTAAAAAAAGTATCCATTCTTTTTAATATCATTAAATAAATAACTATTATATTAATTATTTAATTAAAATTTGTTTTATTTAAAATTTTTTGACAGTATTTGTTTTATTTAATTAAAAAATTAATAAAAGGAACTTAAATTAATTATTAAAATAGTATAATCATTTTTGTTTTTTAAATAAAAAATGGGGAAGCTAATTTAAAAAAATAAATAACAAATGCTTGGTGTGCAATCGTTTCAACAAAGAACGATTTCTCACTCGTAGAAGAAAGTAGAAAAAATATGGTTCAAATCTCACCCGAAACAGTTGTAAAATGATTATTTATATCACTGTTATTAAGAATATTTTTCCCTCTCCCAATTTAATTTAAAAAAAAAATATACCCGCCACTCCCTCACTTAATTATTATTTATAATGGTGATACTAATAACCATTTTATAATACAATTGGAGCTTAGCTTAACTGATAGAGACACACCTTTGATCATTATTATAAGCAAAAATTGACATTTTAGATTCATTCAATAAATGATGGAATGAACCTAAAATGTCAATTTTGCTTATAATAGTAACCGGATGGTATATTTCATTATGTTCTCGTGAGTTTAGATCAATTGGTAAGGGCAATACGTAATATATGTAAGGCCCAGGTTCAAACCTCGACTACCATAAAAAAAAATATTGCATTATATTTGCATGGATCAGGGTTCGAACCTCCACACCCCACTTATTCACTTTACAAAAAATGACTTTTTATCCAATAGACTAGTTGAATAAAAAAAGATTTTGCACGAATCGGGGATCGAACCCCCGTCACCGCACTTATTCACTTTAAATTTAAAGTGACTTTCTATCCAAAAGACTAGTTGACTAAAAAAATACATCTTAATTATATAGTTAATTAATTAAAAAATAGGCTAGTTGACTAAAAAGAGATATCTTAATTATATAATTAATTATAAAAAATAATTTGCTCAAAAAATATATAAAATAATAAATAATTAATATGTTTTTTTACTGTCTATTAAGTCAATCCGTCAGTGGGTTTTAATTAGGAGAGACGGGTAGTTTAGAAAACTAACTACATAGATTGAGTAGTTTTTTTTTTTTTTAAACCGGGTGGGACCCAAATGGGCGGCAGGTTCTCCATAAGAGTTTTAACGCTGCTGCATGCCCAAGGCTGAATTCGAACCTAGGACTTTAGCTAAGTTAAAAGAGACCCCTTTCATCTCATCTAAGCGCTCTTAGGTAGATTGAGAGTAGTTTATACACTACTTATTATACATTTTAGCATATTTATCAAATAATAATGAAAGAAAGAATAGCATTGTTAGATGGAAGTAAGTCTTAGTTGATCATAAATACAAATCAAAAATATTTTGACACACGTATATAGATAAAAAAATTAAAAGACAAAAGTAAATATTGATATTACTGATTTATTTAGCTTTTAATTTTTTCATTTGTGTGTATTCAAATATTTTTTATTTACGGTTGCAACTAAATAAGACGTACTTTGTTTGTTTGATGAGCTATTGTTCACTTTAAGGCTCAATTTGAGAACGAGATTCTAGGTTTAAAAGGTAAAAAAAAAAAAAAATCTAAATCACTATCTGATTTGTACGATCTGCATCCCGCATGTCTTTAATTTTAATTAGCCCATAGACCCGTGCTAATGCACGGGTCATATCGAATGTAATATTTAACGGTAATAGGTAACAAAATAGTTTAGATGAAAGTCATGATTGTCGTATAATATTTCATAAAAATTATGTTAAAATTATGTTAAGTATAGCGAGACGGGTAAATATTTATAGGTAAGAGATTTACAATTTGATTAAATTAAATCTATGGTTAATATAGTAAAATCAGGCGATAGAATTAGGTTAAATCTAGGGTTAATATTGTGTTCGGGTTAACATTTATAAATAAGAGATAAGTAAGAGATTAACATTTTGATTAAATTAAATCTACGATTAATATAGTGAAATCAGGCGATAGAATTAAGTTAAATCTAAAGTTAATATTGCATTCGGGTTACATTTATAAATAAGAGATAAGTAAGAGATTAACATTTTGATTAAATTAAATCTAGGGTTAATATAGTAAAATCAGGCGATATAATTAGGTTAAATCTAGGGTTAATATTGCGTTCGGGTTAACATATATAAATAAGAGATAAGTAAGATATTAACATTTTGATTAAATTAAATTTAGGGTTAATATAGTAAAATCAGGCGATATAATTAGGTTAAATCTAGGGTTAATATTGCGTTCGGGTTAACATTTATAAATAAGAGATAAGTAAGAGATTAATATTTTGATTAAATTAAATCTAGGGTTAATATAGTAAAATCAGGCGATATAATTAGGTTAAATCTTGGTTTAATATTGCGTTCGGGTGAACATTTATAAATAAGAGATAAGTAAGAGATTAACATTTTCATTAAATTAAATCTACGATTAATATAGTGAAATCAGGCGATAGAATTAAGTTAAATCTAAAGTTAATATTGCATTCGGGTTACATTTATAAATAAGAGATAAGTAAGAGATTAATATTTTGATAAAATAAATCTAGGGTTAATATAGTAAAATCATGCGATATAATTAGGTTAAATATAGGGTTAATATTGCGTTCGTGTTAACATTTATAAATAAGAGATAAGTAAGAGATTAATATTTTGATTAAATTAAATCTAGGGTTAATATAGTAAAATCAGGCGATATAATTAGGTTAAATCTAGGGTTAATATTGCGTTCGGGTTAACATTTATAAATAAGAGATAAGTAAGAGATTAACATTTTGATTAAATTAAATCAACGATTAATATAGTGAAATCAGACGATAGAATTAAGTTAAATCTAAGGTTAATATTGCATTCGGGTTACATTTATAAATAAGAGATAAGTAAGAGATTAACATTCTGATTAAAATAAATCTAGGGTTAATATAGTAAAATCAGGCGATATAATTAAGTTAAGTCTAGGGTTAATGTTGCGTTCGGGTTATCATTTATAAATAAGAGATCAATATTTTGATTAAATTAAATATAGGGTTAATATAGTAAAATTAGGCGATATAATTAGGTTAAATCTAGGGTTAATATTGCGTTCGGATTAACATTTATAAATAAGAGATAAGTAAGAGATTAACATTTTGATTAAATTAAATTAACGATTAATATAGTGAAATCAGACGATAAAATTAAGTTAAATCTAAGGTTAATATTGCATTCGGGTTACATTTATAAATAAGAGATAAGTAAGAGATTAATATTTTGATTAAATTAAATCTAGGGTAAATATAGTAAAATCAAGCGATATAATTAAGTTAAATCTAGGATTAATATTGCGTTCGGGTTAACATTTATAAATAAGAGATACGGTTAGGTTTTTAATTTAAGTTGTAAATTTTGAAATATTGTTGTGTCTGAAAATCCAGAAATCTCTATGTTTTGAAGGATCAAAGTTTTTCAACGGAATTTAGGAGCCATCGTCGTAGATCTTAGATCTAAATAAAGTTCTTATCTCCTCCACTATTTTTTAGGTAAACGATCTTTATCTCTTTGCAGTTCTTTTATGAAATGTTAAGGAAAAGTGCCTCTAACCTTTTATACATGAGATTTTTAATATTTTTACACTATTTTGTTCAAATTAACGTGTATGATTAATTTAGATTGACTTGCTCTATTGTTTTTGACATTGAATGTGTGACATCATTTACCACAAAATTTTAAATACAACAAATCATGCAAGAAAGTTTGTACCATATATAAATCTTTAGGGTGCGTTTAATCTGCTAAAAGTAAGTACTCGACATTAAAACACAACACAAGGCAGAACAACACAAAGCACAGTTTTCTGGTATTGAATAATTTTTGGTCATATACGATTTTTTATGGACAATGTTATTTTGGTATTTTAGACAACATGTAAGTGGGACAAAAAGTTGTGTTGTGGTTTAGTGAGGGACAATAATTTAATTTTTTGTCTTGTCATTTCCTCCAGTTCGTCTTGTCCTTGAAACAATTTACAAATCAAACGTTGTACACTTGGAGTTGTCATGTATTATCCTTTGATTTTTAGCAGATTAAACGCACCCTTAGAATAACGAAGTCATGATAAAAAAAAATGCGTAAATAAAATATCGTAGAAGTAGTACAAATAGAACTCAACCCCTGATAAAATATGCAATTGTTGAGTCATGAGGGAAACCTAAAAGAGCATCACATCAAGCTTAAAGTAACCATATAAGTAGTTTGTACACCATATATTAATCTAAAAGTATTAAAACATTAGGTACATGAGTTATATATGACTTATGTGAGGTCAAATATCCAATTGTCCATCCAATGTGAAACTTCTAAATTACACATTATATACATCAACAATCACTCCTTCAAGTGTGAATTTTTTTCCATTCATCTATGTATACTTCCACTCAAAGGAAATATTTTTCATCCACGTATACAATCAGCGTCCTTGTCTCAATTACCAACGGAACACGACACCTAACTACCATTGTCAGAAAGACTTATGATACAACGAGTCAGTCGACCTATCAACTCTGATAATATTATTGGATCATGATGGAGTCTAGGGGATTACACATTAGATTTTAGGTATCCACACAAGTGTAATTGAACATCACATCTTCACTCAAAATCTTAACACACTAAGTGTATGGATTCTCTCAATTATATGATGATAATCAATACACATTTTTCGTTCAATATTGGGCTCTTGCTCACACTTGATATATCGAAAATCCCCCCTTAAGTGTGAGTCTATCTGTTCATCTAGGTATGTTCCCTCTCACATAAAAACTTTTTCATTCACATTCACTTACAACGTTGTTGGCACAACATCAACAAGATACACCACTTGACCACAATTAGATGGAAAACACTATATACGAGGAGTCGGTGGGACCATAAATATATATATGAGGAGTCGGTGGTGTAACGCCCAAGACTGCTTTTAGGATTGCTGATTGACCCCACAAACCAACACAAGGTTTTTCAACGTATTTTGTCATCACTCGCACACTTTTCCGAAAACTTCCTAGAAGGTCGCCCATCCCAAAATTGTTCCAAGTCAAGCACGCTTAACTGTGTAGTTCTTATGGTTTGGTCTATCGAAAAGAAGATTCATCTTGTTGATATAGGTAGTACCAAACAATTCTTATTAGTCATCCTTCAACCATGCAGTCTCATACCTGCACGGCTTTAGGATTCCTCTCATTCCGATGTGATTCAGTTTTGCTTAGAGCTGCCAGGAGCCGGACCACTCCCCACCTTCATCAGCCTCGAGCGTTACATGTCCACCAAGCAGAGGCGTTATAGGTGGGACCATCAATATATATATGTTTGTTGAGCCATGAGTGGATCTCGGGATATTATAACATTCAACTTAGAGAGCAACCACAGGAGTAGCTTGAATACTATATCTTAACACAAATCCTCGATATGTTAAGTATATGTGTCATCTTACTATACGAACACCAAAAACATAAATTTATACTTTCCAAACAACAACAACCTATAACATGAATAAAAAAAATACATCTAATACCAATGTCACTGAAACATATTTATCACTCCTCACCATAAACTTCGACACCATACACACATGTCAACTCATCATTTAACTGCACAAAGGGTGAGGTTGCATGCACAAGAGAAAACAACAAAAGGTAATACATCGTACTTATAAGATAAACACACAAGACTGTAATAACTTGGATGCATCATCACTATCAGAGCAATAACTTAATCATATTACAACATTAATTCAAAAGGTCAGATTCACGGGTTTTAAATTTTAAATTTGTAACCAAAACTAAACCGCTTTGAAATTGGTCGAGTTGGTTAGGCTCTAACCCAAACTAGAAGAATCAAATACTCTGGGTTGGGTTATCAGGTTAATCAGCCAACATGTACCATGAACCCCTTATTTTAGAATCCTGCTCTTCACCTAGCACAAAACACTCTCGTCCAGCTGAACTGACGAAAATACCCCTGCGCAAGTTAACTAGCGCAAGTGTAAAACTGTTTGTTAGTTAACATGCGCTGCGTGACTTAAGTCACGCATGTGTTAGCGCTGCGTGACTTAAGCCAGACACTGCACAAGTTAACTCACACACAGATTTAACACGTGCGTGAGTTAACTTGCGCAGTGTCTGTGCAGCAGATGTAACGTGCGCAGGTTAAGTCACGCAGCGTGACTTAACTTGCGCAAGTTACATCTGCTGCACAGACACTGCGCAAGTTAACTCACGCACGTGTTAAATCTGTGCGTGAGTTAACTTGCGCAGTGTCTGGCTTAAGTCACGCAGCGCTAACACATGCGTGACCTGCGTGACTTAAGTCACGCAGCGCATGTTAACTAACGCACAATTTTACACTTGCGCTAGTTAACTTGCACAGAGGTATTTTCGTCCTGCCTGCAGGGTGGGAGTGGATTTTGCAGAGGGGAGAGCATGATTCCTTATTTTAATCAAAGAATAAAAACTAAATGCATTGAGGATTTGTATTTAGAGGATATGACCAAATTTAATTTCTTGTGTCTTTTTAAATATGCTTATAGTAAATTATCTTAATATGGTTGATAAAATAAATTATAGTTTTACTTTTTTATTAATTCCAATAAATAAATAATTAAATATGATAATTATTCAAAATATAAATTATATTAGGATTCCTTTTCAGCATACTACCAAAAATAAGGGGTACTGACGTTCTCGTCTGTCTTCATATTTTTAACTTGTTTGTTTTTGTTTCATAATATTTATGTTATCTAAACTTGTTTAAATTTCACTTTTTATTTTCAATTTATATGTTTTTATAACATACTTGGGTTGGTCTGATGATATTGACTTAAGATCTAGAAGTATGCTTCTCCTCAAGGTCTCAGATTCTATTATCTCTGATGTCAATTTGGGTGGGTTAATTTAGCTTCTTCAAACAAAAAATTATGTTTTTATATTTAAAATTAGAATTTGACGAAAAAACCGCATAAAGGAAAAATTCATAAAAAAAAAATAAGAAGACAAAATCGTTACAAAAAATTGTTTAATTAAAATAGGTAGTTAAACTTTTTAGTTTCTTATAGTTATCCTATTTTCTTTTAAACCTTGGTATCCGATCCAAGGATCGATTAATCTGAAGGGACCAATTCCACCACCCACTTGCGAGATCCCTGTTCTAAGCCAAAGTTTTGCTCTGTATGGACCTGCCCACCGAAATTGGCACCAGAGGGAATCTAACCGAAGAACTTGAGAGGAGCGTACTCGAATATCACAAATCAACCATTAGACCAACCTTAAATGAGTTTTTATAGTTATCATATTAATTTAAATTTTCTTTTGGGATATATACCAAGCCAAACTTAATTCATAGACAAAGGCACAAAGGTGAAATATATTTTACTACGAACACTACAAAAACGAAACGCATGAATAACATTATCCATCTCAGTCCCTCGAAAAAAAAATTATCCATCTCCATATTTTTTATAAAAAAAAATGCCTTTTATATTATTATTTTTATATTAAAATAATTTTTTTCACAATAAAAAATAAATTATATTAACACTGGCGAGGTAGTCTCCTTAGCACAAGATGTACCAAGAAAACCAAAAATAATTACAAGTTGTCAATCCATAAATACATAAAAGGTTAGCCGATACCCAAACACCTAAACGGGTTTGACCACCACATCTGAGAGCCGTAAACAAAATTGGTCTTATTAGTTTTATCCCACCATAACGATAAATACTTTACTTTTTCTAATTGTGGAATAGTATTTTCTAAATTTGTAAATAATATACAATTGTGTTCATTCCATACAATCCAAACACAAAGAAGCTAAACGAGCTGAAGAAAAGAGCACCTAGCTTTCAACCCACCGACATAATGAATAAACTGATGTGTAATACTTTGGGGATCCGCTCCTGAGATACTAAGCCAAGACCACACTGACTGCCACAGAGAATCGTACGTGCTACATGAAAGAAATAAATGTTGAGTTGATTCCACATGCTTGTGGCCCACCGTACACAAACTAACTTCATCAGTAACAATGTCGCGATTTAACAAATTTAATTAAGTGGGCAACCTGTCACGCAGAAGTCTCCAAGCAATCACTGAAACCTTTGGGGGCACCTGGTTGTGCCAAATCAAATCCGTTGCAGCTTCGACATGAAGGGGTTTCTGAGAGGTTAAGAACTGATAGACACCACAAACTGAATAACCCCTCATAGGGTCGAGCTGCCGCCACCACATATTTGAAATATCATAGTGCAAAGAAACACTAGAAGGTGAAGTCACACACTCCCCAAACATATCCTCCTCCCAAGCCCGCAACCGCCTCCACCAACTCCGGGTGGTGCCCTTGATCCCCTCAACCAAGGGCGCGCATGTTAGTTGTAACGCCCTACTTTTATTATTTATTATTTTATTGAGATTAGATGTTTTTTTTATAATTTAGTCGATTTATTTTGATGAAGTGATATTTTGTTATGTTATATGTTGGTATTTATTTGTATAATA
This sequence comes from Medicago arabica, assembly GCA_946800305.1. NCBI lineage: Eukaryota > Viridiplantae > Streptophyta > Magnoliopsida > Fabales > Fabaceae > Medicago > Medicago arabica. The sequence continues at coordinate 43,938,957 of OX326968.1, read as the reverse complement.
TATATGTTATCTGGTGTAGAAATATATTTGTTATTTTGTGTGGAAATATATATGTTATCTAGTATAGAAATATATTTGTTATTTTGTGTAGAGATATATTTGTTATTTGGTGTATTATTATTATTAAGTGGGGGGAGAGATATATTTAATTTAGAAATAAATAAGATTATGAGGAAAAGAGTAGTTTTGGGGTGTAAGAGAAATTATGGTTATTATATTAGGTAGAGAATAGAAAAGTTAGAAAACAGAAACACGTACAAGAGTTTTGGAGAAAAATGGAGAAGACCTTAGGAGAGAATAACGCTGCTGCTAATTCAGGAGTAAATCTAAGGTAAGGGTGTGACTAACCTTCTTTAATCATAAGTATATGGTTCTGAAATAGGGTTTAACATGTTTGTTGTTGTTTTATTTTGATGATTAGAGAAGTTAGGGTTTGAAAAGAAGTTAGGGTTTTGAATTGCAATTTAATTGATGAAATTCGTGCTCTAGTTGTAGTGATATGTTTGGGTATGTTAATTTGTTGATAAATGAATTGTTGATGATTGTTGTTGTTAATGTCATATTATGAATTGGGTATGAATTATATTGAGTTGTTGTTGTTGATTGTGATGATTTTGAATGAATGTGAAGTTTGAGTAATATAAGTTGATTTTTTCTGATTTTTTTTTATCTCTGCCCCGAATTTTGAAATGAAAACTGGTATTGATCGGTAAAGAATTGGTCTTAGGTGTAAACACTAAAGTTGTAGGTATGGATGTTAGTTTTCTAATTCCGTTGGTCTGACGTCAAAACGATTTATAGAACTTGAGTTATGGTCAAATTACTGCACGTAGGTCACAGTGAATTTTTTATGGACTTTCTGCACAACTTTTTTCGAATTTGAAACAAAAACTGGTATTGATCGGTACATAATTGGCCTTAGATGTAAACTTGAAAGTTTTAGATAATTTTGTTAGCTTTCCAGTGGCTTTAGTTTGACGTGAAAATGACTTTTAGGTTTTGAGTTATGATGAAAATACTCCAAGGATGTCTTAGCGAAATTGTACGGTGACAACATTCTCTGTTTCATGTTTTTGCGTCTTTTTCACACATCTCTGTTTTAAATTGGTCTTTGGTATAAATATGAAAGTTGTTGATAATTGTGATATCTTTCTAGTATCTATGGTTTGACATGGAAATATATTATGTATAATTTATTATGTTTTTACAAAGATGCATGATGAATTGTTCATGTTTGAATACGATGTTATATGATGAATTGTTGATGCTTGAATATGATGTTATATGATGAATTATTGATGTTTGAATACGATTTTATATGATGAATTGTTGATGTTTAAATACAATGTTATATGACGTTGTTTATGATTGATGAATATGAAATTATGATGTGAAGTCGTTGTCGTTGCTTATGCTCAATTAAAGAATAGGGTTTATGCCCTGGAATGCTTTGTCGTTCACCCCTAAAGAAGAGGGCTTATGCCTTGGAGCTTATGCTCAATTAAAAAAGAGGGTTTATGCCCTGGAATGCTTTGTCATTCACCCCTAAAAAAAAGGGCTTATGCCCTGGAGCTTATGCTCAATTAAAGAAGAGGGCTTATGCCCTGGAATACTTTGTCATTCACCCTAAAGAAGGGGGCTGCCCTGGAGCCTATGCTCAATTGCGAAGGGGACTTATGCCCTGATTGGTACCATATGCATATAAGTTGTCAAGTTGATCAAGTTGTTGTTGCATATGTCGTTGATATTAAGTTGTCAAGTTGATGAAGTTGTCGTTGCATAAGTAGTCGATGTTGTTGTCGTGTTGTCAAGTTGCCATTATATTTAATGAGTAATTATGTGAAGCATCTATGTTGTATAATTGTTGTTTAACATTGTTAAATTTGTTGTTATTTATGTTGTTAAGTTCTTTTAAAGAATTATATGCTTATTATTATAGAATGTGAAATCTCACCCTTCTACTTGGAAATGTTGCTCTTCGTATGAGTAACTTGCAGGTGACCAAGAATAGTGCAGTTGAGAGTAATCTTCGCCGTGTCGTCTAGGATGCTCCGATACGTAACGGGTTGGGGATTGTTTTGTTGCATGTTTCCTTGTTACGTATTTCCTTATAAACAATGTTGAACTATTTTTATGAGAACCTACTTAAGATGTTGAAATTATTTCCGCTGCATGTTTGTTAAATTTTTATAAAAGCAGAAGTTTTAATAAATAGCAATTTAGATATATTTGTATTTGTTGGATTTTTGTAAAGTTGAATGTGACACTCTGTTTTTAAGTTGAAAAACTCTGATTAATCTATGTTATTTTAAAGTTAGGAAAACGGGGTGTTATATTAGCCATCGTGCTCAATTTGTTCTTAGCTAATTCAAAAAGACGCCTAAATCGCATACAAAAAAGCACACATCCTAACCACTTATCATACCAAAAATACGTATCAACTCCACTTTCCGAGTCTACACCCGCCCCGTCACGAATTATAGCTACCTCCCTCCATCGAGAAGAAATACTCCGGCCACCAACCTCCAACCTCCATGCCTCCTCACAATAAATGCACCTATATTGAAATAATAATTATGATGGTCGAGTTGCAAAGGTTCATTTTTTTAGGAAGTTGCAAAGGTTCATGATTTTCGTTAAAATTCATGTGTTATACAATGTATTCGGGAATACGAACGAGCAAAATAAATGTGGTCTATTATTTTATTTAAAACTAATCCAAAGGAAGACGCGAAAAGGAAATATCTTTTACTACGAAAGTCAAACACAAGAATAACACTACTTATCCCCCTATTTTACATTAAATGCTTTTATATTACGTTTTTATATTAGTGTCGTATTTATTTAAAACTAATTCAAAGAAAGACGCAAAAGGGAAATACCTTTTCCTACGAAAATGAAACACATGAATAACACTATTGCCGTATTTACATCAAATGCCTATTATAATACGTTTTTATATTAATATCATATTAATTTTAAAACTAATCCAAAAGAAGACGCAAAAGAGAAATACCTTTTCCTACGAAAATAAAACACAAGAATAACACTATCTATCACCGTATTTACATCAAATGCCTTTTATATTACGTTTTTATATTAATATCATATTTATTTAAAATTAATCCAAAGGAAGACGCAAAAAGGAAATACTTTTTCCTACGAAAATGTAAAACAAGAACAACACTATCTATCGCCGTGTTTTACATAAATGCCTTTTATATTACGTTTATATATTAATATCATATTTTTCTTAAAAATAATATCAATATCATATTTATTTAAAACTAATATGAAGAAAGACGCAAAAGGAAAATACCTTTTACTACGAAAAATGAAACACAAGAATAACATTATCTATCGTTGTATTTACATCAAATGCCTTTTATATTACATTTTTTTTATTAATATCATATTTATTTAAACCTAATTCAAAGAAAGATGCAAAAGTGAAATACCTTTTACTACGAGAATGAAGCACAACAATAACACCATCTATCGCCGTATTTTACATTTTTTCTGGTGTTATTTTTGTGTTAAAATAGTCGAGAGTTGATGCATGATTCTAGCTAAAATTCCTTCTTCTCTACATCGTACCTGGACAAAAACAAGCAAAAGAGATGTGGTCAACTATTTCATTTAATTTTTTTCGCGATAAAACTGTCAAATTTACATTTGACGAAAATAATGCGGTCAATCGATATTTAATTAATATCCAAAACATTGTATATTTTTTTTAGTCATCGGCGTCTGTATTTAATATCCAAAGCAAAATAAAATATTATTTTATTCGTTTGATTCAGTAGATGTGAAGACGAGAATCTCTAAAAGTGGGTTCCTTTAATTTCATTTTGTCTCATCGTCATTTATTTTACTTTAGACCTTAATTTTTTTTTTGTTACACTTTAGACCTTAGTTAGTGCATCTCAATATTTCTAGAATCCTTTTATAAAAAAAACAATAATTCTAGAAGCCTTTATCAAAAAAAAGAAAAAATTCTAGAACACACGTCACATTGAGAAATGGGGTTATCTATTTATAAATAAAAGAGTCCCGTGCAAGAATTTAGATTCCAGAAATTGTTTTATGATTTTATCACTCTATTGACCTTTCTTTCTCTCTTTAGAAAGTTATGGTATTTTTTGTCACTTTTATTCATTTCCATAAGCTTTGGATTCATGGATTTTGATCAATCCAATAACAATAAACCACCTTCTTCTTCTTCTTCTTCTTCTTCTTCTTCTTCTTCTTCTTCTTCTTCTTTTCATTTTCGTTTCTTTCTCTTTGGCTTTTATTGCTGGGATTGGGAATTTTTAACTGCTCTTTTACTTTTCAGTTTTTCATCCTAAACTGTTTTCAATTCCTTGTTACCATATTAAACATATTCCTTTTTCTTTATTTATTTTCCTTTTGTTCATACAAAATCTTTATAAGGAAAAATAGGTATATATAGATACATACAAATTTTTCTTTATTTTTTCTTTTATAAATACATAAGTCTAGATTATTATTTTTCATTTGAACAAATAAACAAAGTAGAATTTGTGAAGTAGGTGAAGGGTAGATCGGAAGAAGAAAATGTCTCAGAGATTGGCACCAACACCATTTTTGACCAAGACCTATGAGATGGTGGAGGATCCTCTCACTAATGATGTGATTTCTTGGGGTGAAGGTGGCAACACTTTTGTTGTGTTGAAACAAATTGAATTTTCAAGGGATTTGCTTCCTAAATATTTCAAACACAACAATTTCTCAAGCTTTGTTCGTCAACTTAACACCTATGTAAGTGTCTTGTTCCATCTTTTATGGTTTTATTTTCAGCTACTTTCATAGTTGTTTGAATCATTTGTCATGTTGTATTGTTTGTATATTCTTTTCTAATTTGTGTAGAATTAATTATTTGTGTTTATGAATTTGATGAATGTATATCTTAAACAATGTTTATTAGCAGTAGATCGCCATTTTTTTATGTCATATCATTAATATCACAATAGTTTTAAAACCGATAAAAGGACCCGCACGTCAAATGTTTATTGTTTGTATTTTAGATCAAATACATCTGACTTTTTTAATCACTTTTGTTTATATTTTGTAGAGTGAGTATTTTCAATATTCAACATGTTGAACTCATATTAGTATTGATGGTGGATCACTTAGGAACGGGTTAAGTTAATGACCATTATTAAGTCAAAACTCTTTTGTAAATTGGGATTGCTTAAGAAGTTGATAGATGGAGCGTTTATTAGCTTATGCTTAATTGAATAATTAAACGCATAAGAATTTAGAAGACTTTATTACATATGAATTGGTAAATTTATTTGAGTGTGGGGTAGGGGCTAGAATTTTACGTGGAACTTCCAATTGAAGAATCATAATATTGGCATGTACGTTGAATGAAAATTAGAGTGGGTTTCACATTACGTAGGATAGAATTGGTTGCTTTGAATTTGTCTTTTGTTTGTTGAAGTATCGTTATTTGAGAAATGTTCTTGAATCCTTTTCACACCAAATGTTTTTTTTTACCAAGTGTTTTGCTATTTCTTGGAAATTTACTCCACATGTGTCTGCTTCAAAAAAACAATTATAATAAAATATGAAAATGTTTTATTACCTTTATGTGTGGTAAAAAACATGTGTTGTTGCTTAGTGCTATAGACCTTTTGTTAGGTGGACGAATTGAAAGTAATTTGAATACACTTTTCACCTTTTTGATATTTTTTTCTTCTCATTTTTCTTTTTTTTTCTCTCTCACATTTTTTGACTTGTTTTTTTCTTTTTTGGAAAAATGTTTAAAAAAATAAAATATTTTTATAGCCGCATGTAGACTAGATTATTGTACATATACATTAAATGGTTTTATGGAAGAAAAAGATAAAAACTTACGTTATCTCATTTAATAAATGAGTTTGATTTGATCTACTAGTAATTATCTCAAATGTCAAATGATAGTTGACTTAAAAAATACTCTATAATTTTTGTTTGATTGTCTTGTATTTGTATGAACGTGGTTGGTACTTGGTAGTCAAAATCTACAATCACAAAATACTCTACAATTTATTTATTTGACTGGACTATAATTTTAGTCTTGTTTAATTAATTGCTATGTAACTGGAAATGGAGGCAGTGGTAGTTGCACCACCATTCTACCAACTTATCCGAACGTTGTTAAAAAAAAATATATTCACAAAAGCAGTACTCTAAATTTTGTTTATTAATGTTTGATAATTATTTTTGAAGGGATGATGTTTGATAAGTTAAGTTCTATCTTTTGAGTGTGATAAATACAAATAAATATATAAATTAATATCTAATTCATTTGTAACTACTTTCTACTTTACCAGTCTTAAAAATTAATTTTTTCTACTTTTTTTATTTTTGATCTTTTGGCAAATAAATTGCATTTCTGGTAATTAGTTAAAGGGAGTTTACATGCAATCATTTTTTTTTCTTCGATTTTAGAGGTTTACGTAAATTGAGTTGTTTGTGGTTTGGTGTATGTAAACTCAATTTACGGTAGTGTGTATGTAATTTGGTTTTACATGCAAGTACGTAAACATAGTTTACAATACCACTGTAAATCAGTTTAGATGGCTTAGATAAATTGAGTTTCCGTATATTCACGTTATTGGATAATAAAATGAACTATTTAATTTTACTACTAGTTCTTTGGTGTGTAATCAGATTATTTTGGGCTGTGACTAGAAAAATTCGCATAAAATTGATGAATGTTTCATATCAATAATCGTTTTTAGATAAATTATACATGCAATATGATATATTTTGTTTATGGTAAAAGAAGTTTCATTTATTCAAAAACTAAAATTAAGATTATATAATCTCAAAGATCATGAGTTGGAGTCAAATTTCATAAATCCTTTACTCATTTTAAGATCGGTAGTAGCGTTAACTATACATGCTGAAATATTAGTAGTTGAATTGTACGTTATCAAAACAAAATTCAAACCCTAATAATCAAATTAATTTCTTCTACTAATGTTCAAATGTCGATAATATTGTGATATGCATGGTCTTTAATTTGATTCATCTCTAAAAAAAGATCGTAGAATTGTTCGATCAAACCGACTTTAATTATTGATGGTTTTGGCTAATTGAATCATATGATGACTAGTCTTTGTTGAGAGGATTATAAATTCATTGAAATTCGTTGCAAGTCGCTGACATGCAATATGATATTGGTCACTAGTTTTCTTAGAAAAAAACCTAATGTTACTTATTATATGCTTGCTGTAGATAAATAAATTTGTTAGTTTTGAATATACTAATCTTGAATTTCAATATCTCAGGGGTTCAAAAAGACTGTTGCCGAAAAATGGGAATTCTCCCAAGAGAATTTCAAGAGAGGAGAGATCGAGCTGCTTCCGACCATCAAGCGTCGGAAGACCCAGGCCCCAGCAGTTGTGAGATCTGTTGGAGTTGGCGGGAAATCACCTTCGAACTCTAGTCCTGAAGATATGGGATCCACTTCGACTGGATCGATGGACCGATCAGACTTATCCATCGAGAACCAAAGACTCAAAATGGATAACGAGAAGTTAACCAATGAACTGGCACGTGCAAAGAAGAAGTGCCAAGAATTGCTTGCTTATCTTCAGGGCGATCTCAACATCGGGTCACTTGCAAAGAAAAAGTGCGAAGAATTGCATGCTTATCTTCAGGGCAATCTCAACATCGGGGCTGATGAAATCAACCATATCCTCGGCAAAGGAACACTCGGGTCCAGCCATGATACGGATGAGGATGATGACAATGTGGTACCTGAATGTGGAAAGGGTATGAGACTGTTTGGGATTTGGCTGAAGGGAGATGAAGGAGAAGACAAGGTGGAGGAGATTGACACTTCCAAGGGTAGCTGCCACAAGAGAGGGCGTGAAGACCCAATTGATGGTGCCAACAATGAGTTCGAGGCTGTTGTCTAAGACATGTGGTAAGGTTGTTATAGACTTTTTCAGAACTTTTAGTTTAACATTGGTCAATGTTAGGAAGTGCAAGGAATTATACAAATTTTGTGGTTGTTTAATTGGATATTTTGTAGTTTTGTTTTGGTGATACATTTTAAAAGTGTATGACTTTTATACAGCTATGATCGGATCAGTTTATTGATCTGCTTGTAGGAACTATTTTCTTAGTTTTTGTGACAATGAGGTAATCTAGACTGGGGATGTTTTGAAATGGCTATGTAGTTGCGATATATGTTGTGTGAATTATTTATCGTCGTCGTCTGATTGTTATTGAAGAGTTATGATTCGATCATGAGACTTGATTGTCTATGTTTTAAGATTGAGTACGGTATGTTTTCAAAAATTAAAAACAATGTATTTTCAACGATTTTTTTCACTACGAGTACAATAAAAAAATACAATATTCAAAGAGAACAAAATCTTTGTCAACTTAGAAAATAAAACTATTTGCTCAAATTGTTATTCAACGGTCTAAAAGCAACGTGCCATGTCAAACAGTTTATAAGGAAAATTAAAAATGTCTTGCTAGTCTTCGTCCTTAAAGTAATAAAATTGTGTAAGTTGTATAGTCAATTCTTGAAAAGTTTAAAAATACCCATTTTCAATATTTTTATATTTTTGGTTTTTTAATATGAGTTTGTTTGCTTGACCTTATCTACTTGTATAAATTTTGTTAAATAGTTTGGATTAACTAATAAAAATAGTTTACGACACTTTTCATAGACTTTTTAGCTGAATTATTTCATAAGTTCTTCAAAATATTTTATGAAAACATTTTTTTAATTAAGTCTCAAGATGGCTTATGTAAACAATTTATAATATAGACAACTTATTTTAATTTTCTATTTTTCTATAAAATTTACTTATGATAAGTGTTTGTGCTTTTAGCTATAAATAAGTTGTTTATCGATAGCATTCAAATGCTTGCTTATTAGCATGATCTATTTCCTTCCCTCCAAAAAAAAAAAGCATGATCTATTTTTTAAGTCTCGTTTTACATAAACCGATAAAAGGCGGTTCCTTTCAAAAAAAATTAAAAAATACTAGGGTATGCAGTGGAATTAATAAGTTCCTATCAAAGTTAGACAAATAATTAAGTGAATGCTAAAATTGGTCTGGTGGAGGACCAAAGGAGGTGACAGTCGAGGAATTCGACTATCTATTCCTTGGCAACATTTCAGTCTTGTGTTTTTAATTTGATACGGAAGTAAGGTTGAAAAATTAATTCTAACCTTAATTATAAGGTTAAAAACATTTTCTAAATGACTAGGGTATAGGCTAGGATATTCTTGGAGAAGCATCTTGAGGAGCAATCATTAATTCATGAGTATGTCTCACAATACTTTTTTTTTAAGGAATGGTCACAGATATTTAATTAGGGGCAAGTCTTCCATAGTCATAGACTATGGACACAAGGTTAGACATATTCACTTAAAAGCAAAATATAGAATTAACTTTATTCTTACTTTTGAAATAATTAAAAGAATATGATATGAAATTTATATTTTGTGAGTGTGCTTAAAATTTTTGTACTTGTGACTATGTAAGAATAATCCCTTAATTAGACACATAATATAATATGGAAAATTCTATATTGGATACAACCCTAAATTAATTTTATTTGGACACACACTCGTAAATCATTTTTTTTAAAAAGAATAGATTTAAATGATGCGACTAAATAGTTTCTCTTTTAATTTTTTACATTTGTGTGTGTGTGTGCGCCCAAGTAAATTTGATTTGGAGTTATGTCCATGTAAGAATTGCTCCATACATATCTTTTGTTTTTTTTATTAAATGCATGTTATTTAATTCTTTTATCTTTTAACAACACCACAACCGCATCTTCAGCACAAGGCGTGCAAAAAGAATGTGAAAAAAGTTACACAAGAGTCCACAAATAAACAAAATACAAAGCTAACCAATGCATATACAAGCAAGAGGGCATGTTAGCCCGCTATGAATTCCTAAAACATGAACGGCATTCGCCGCTTTCATACACCAGTAGGAATGAATTTGCAATTTTTCCAACGGTTGGTGAATGATAATTACCGTATTTTAGTTGTCGATTTCGACCATAACACCCAAACACACAAAAGCCATAAGAGCAGCATAAAGGATCTTTTAGTTGTCGACTCCCCTAACATAAAAGAAAACTGAAGAAAGTGATCAACACCATCAAACAGATCATCCCCATAGACATCAATCCAATCACGAACTAAAGACCATAATTCTCCGAATATAGAACACGAGAAGAATAAATGGTTAGTTGTTTTCACTTCGTCGCACTCACTCACACACATATGCGTCTCCTTAGAGATGATCCCACGAGCCACAAGATTCGCTTTGGTTGGTAACATGTTACGGAGAAGTCTCCAAGCAATAATGGACACCTTAACGGGGACATGTCTGTGCTAAATCATATCAGATACTGCATCGACAACCTAAGTGTCATATGGTGTGAGCATATATGGTAAGCGCTGCGAATAGAATAAACTTCGTTATCCGCAAGCCTCTACCTCCGTTTTCCATTTTTTTAAGGATGTTATTTAATTCTTTTATCAATTTAACTCATATCAAGTTGTGAGTATTTTTTTTGGTCAACAAAAAAGTTGTGAGTATGTTTTAATACTTTAGCACACTACATATTTACTATTAATGCACTCAATGCATCGTTCGTGTATGGGTCAAGTTTCGCCTATCCTGGTATGGGGAGATAGGCATATCCGAAGGGATTTGGATTCTCTCCATTGAAAATTTTCTCAAATTTTCTTCATTTTCAATCTCCACCTTTAAAATACAACAACCACTTTTTATTATAATTTAATTCTCACTTTCTCTCTCATGTTTGATGGTTGAGATTCCATTAAAAAAACTTGAGAGAATTTTCAATGTAAAGCCGAAGACCAAAATACCAAAATCAATCAACTACAAGTCACTCATGTTGTAGGAATAATCTTGCTAGTATTCATTTTTAGGAATGGACTCTCTAATTTAACTATTTGGTCTTTACAATTATATAACGGTTAGTTTTTTCAAGTGTCCAACGGCTTAATTATTTTCAATGCATCTCATTTCATTTTGCACCGTAAATAGGTGCCTTGTGCTAGCATATTTTGAACAACTCACATTTGCACTTAAATATTGTCAAAAATATTTTACATCATTCTCATTATTTTTACACTTTATTTTTCCTTTATAGCTATTTTATACGACATATATAGTTGAGTTGTAGTATTTTTGTTTTAATTTGTTATATCTACACATTTGAAACATGTGTTTGATCTCGAGGTTTCAAGATATGTGATATATTTTGGGTTTAAAGACTCTTCTACAAAATATATTTTTGTTTAGAGAATGCTTGTATTTTGTAAAGGTTATTGGCTTATCCTGTTTAAAAGTATGGTTAATGAAAATATCAAGGAGCTTTTTCTTGGGGACTAGACGTAGGTCTTAGCGTTTTAGGTCGAACTATGATAAATTTTTTAGTGTTTTTTCTTTCATCTTTTATCTCTTTTACTTTATTTGTGATTTACACTACCTCAACATCTACATTTTCTATAGCACTTTATTTAAAACGTTTTTTTAAGTGCTTATTTAAATTGCTTTTTGAAAATAACATAATTCACCCCATGTATGTTTGAAGTCACTTGTTCAACAGTTATTTCAATAGTACAACTTATATAAAAATTAAGAAAATATAAGATATATATGAAGTTAATATTGGCAAACAAATATTAAAAAAAAAAACTAACATTTTCTTGTAATAAATTAATTTGTTTTATATTTTTCTTAGTTAAAGGATTTTGTGGGACATTTACAATGGTCTATTGATAGACAAACAACATGAATTTCATTAAGTCGTTGTACAAAGAAATTATCTCTCTCCCATAAAAATGACTAAAGATGATGTGAATTTTTTACGTGTTTTTCATCATTTGTTTTTTCAAGTTAAGATGTTATGTCCTCTTTGTTTAGTTTTTGTTTTCAACATGTTTGTCGTTGATTTAATCAAGTGGTTGGCCCTGTCAAGTATGATATTAGTCAATCTATTCCTTGAAAGATGTTTAATTTAGTTTTGGAATTGCTGCCTTTATTACTCACCTAAGGGGATTAAGCTTGTATTTATTTTTCTAAAAGTATCTAATTTGCTTTGAACATTTGCCTCCTTTTGTTCAAAAAACTTAATAAATAAAGTGTTTGAGAGTCAATATGCTGACTGAAAAAGACCGAATATATAAAATCTTATAAAGTTAAAAAGTTATAAATACATGGAAAATAGTAGCATAAACCTATTAAAAAAAATATTGGAGGGATTGTGGCCTCTGTTGGTCCCTCTTCTAGCTTTGTCCCTGACTTAATTAATCAATATGAAAGAAAACTTGTTTTATAATAATATTTTGTTGATAGAGAAAACTTGTTTTGAGTTTGTATAATAATATTTTGTTGATATCCTAGGAATCAAAATAGATTATGATTTACAGAAAAATTTTACACTTGATCACAAATAAAATATATACTAGCGTAAAGACAAGGCACTAACATTTTTGTCTTTCCACTTTTAATGACATGAACAATAAATGGAAAAGGTAATTTAACGAAGAGACGTTGATTTGAAAGTAAAAGATTACACCAAAACATCATTTTATTTTTTTTAAAAACACCATATTATAACGTCCAATGTAGTTTACATAGCTGTGGATTTCAATATTGAACATAAACTTGTCATTAGAACCTAAAAATGAAACAAATTTCTTTAGAAAGATATAAACATCCAGTTTTTATTTTTAAGGAAAAACTTATTTAACCTACTTTGTTTTAATAAATATATATTAACATGGTTAATTATTTTTTCACACAACTGATTTGAAGTCTCGAATTTAAACCCGAACAGTTGAGTTAGAACTTCTACACATTAACGCGGTTGATTTGAGTTAGTTTAACTTAACAAAAATTAACCATATTTATATCGTACCGGCACCCCTCCACTGCATATCCCGACTTCATCATGTTGCTATGATTCTTCTTCATTCTCACTTCTTATTGCTGCATGCTATTATAAAATTGTTGTGAATATGCTTTTTTTTACCAGAAAAATAGCACAAGATTCCAACGTAGTAATAAGAGTAAGCCAGGTGTAAATCCACCATGAAGCCACAACAACCAATACAAAAATTCAGGAGATAACTTAACCCCTGGGTACATAACACCACGTGTCATCTCTTTCCATGCATAGCAGCAAACTCTCCCTACAGTCCCACGTAGCTTACAATGCTCCTTCAATTCCAAAAAACGTTCTAGGTTACATTTTCCCACCACGTGGTAACCATCGCTTTCATCACAAATTATCCACAAACAATCCTTCACCAACACCTGGATGCCACGTCACTAGACCATACCATAGTACATTAAAAAACCCTAGAAATGAAGTAACATGAGACAAGGACCACGACCATTTAAATTATCGAACTAGATTCTCAATGTTCTTGCTCGCTCTCACTCACTCTAAAGTGAAGTGAGTGTGAGAAAAGTAACTAGACAACAAATAAGAACAATGGCTGTTCCAAATTCTGTTTCTAATGATAATGTTGGAACGTTATTGTTACCTGATAAGGAACAAGAAAATTCTATCATAGTATCCACCCTCATTCACGTTCTCTCCTCCTCCTCAAATAATGTTGCTGTTCCTGCTTCTCATACGGTAAACACCTCTCATATCTTGCTTTCTCTGGTTTATTTATAAGAAAAAGTTGTGTTTTAGTCTTTTTTTAATATGATTAGGGTTTGAACTTCAAACTTTACATATATTATGTATTGTTTATACCAACCTGTGTTCTAGTCTAGTCTTGTATATAATACAAAATTGCATCAATAAATGTTAAAATATTTTAACCAAATTATAGACTAAATACATCAATTTTTGGTTGCAGGGTACCAATACTCAACAAAACTACAAGGTATTAAACAATTTACCTCCTAACAACCAACAATACAAGGAAAAGGAATCGGATAAAACAGCCACGTCATCAAGTGCAAGTGGGTCCCTCTTGTCTTACCAAAACCAATATGATCCTGACACGTGTCGTGTATGCAAAATCAACGGCTGTCTCGGTTGCAGATTATTCTTTGAGAAGGATAAAGGGGAGAATAAGAAGAAATACAGAGGAGTGAGGCAGAGAGCATGGGGAAAATGGGTGGCAGAGATAAGAGACCCAAAAAGAGCAACTCGTGTATGGCTTGGTACTTTTCAAACAGCTGAGAATGCTGCAAGAGCTTATGATCAAGCTGCTATTAAGTTTCATGGAGCTAGAGCTAAGATAAATTTTAATTTCTCTGATTATGAAGTTGCTTGTGATGAGAAGAAGCAAAGTGTGACAGTGCAGGATTGTGTTGGTGAAGTTTCAGGAGTGAAGAACCAAACAAAAACTACTATCCTATCATTTGGGCCACCAGAAGTGAACTAGACTATACCACTACTCCATCTAAGCCATGTTTGGTATTACGGTGGTCGGTGGATATGTCAGAATCATAGCGACCCACCGTAATTCTGGTATATTCATCGTGATACCAAACATGCACGAAGTAGCTTTGGTTTGAGTAGTGTTAAGTGTAGGGTTGCACTTTTTTCTTTATGTTAGTTTGTTTTTTCTTTTTTTGAATGTTCAACACTAAATATGTTTTAGTCCTTATAATCTTGTTTTTAGTTTTGTATCCACTTTTAGTCTCTGAGATATAAAACTACATGACTTTAGTTTGTAAGAACTAAAGTATACAGTTTTATAAATTTATAGGGATTGAAAAGTGGGTGTATGGACTAAAAATAAAATAGGGATAAACACATATTTAACTTTTAAAATGAGTTTTTTTTTTTGTTGAGGGAATTTTTAGAATGAGTTTGGTTGAGCAATTGAAAATTCTAGGAAAATTATACTTCTAGACAATTCAAATGCTTTAATCAAATATTCTTCATTTCCATTTTTTCTATTGAGTAATAATATATTCTTTATTCTTAATTAATAGTATTCTTGTGCTAACTTTATATAGTTTTGCCATAAAAGTATAAATAAATATATAATCAAAAGTGTTACAAAAGTATAATGTTAGAAGATTTGGGATAAAAGTATATAGTGAAAATGATACAAAATTAGAATTTTAAAGGATTGGGGTCAAATTTGAAATTTTGACATTGGAGAGACAAATTCAAAATATGAAAAAAGGGATCAATTTCTAAAATTTTAAAATTTAGAGACCAGTTATGAAATAAATTTGAATTACATTCTGAAATTGTGATACCTCAAAAAAATTCTATCATCTAAACACACCCTTAAACTATATATAGATTAAATGACAAACTAGCAACTGTGAGAGAAAAGCACGCGACTTAACAACACTACTCAAATAATCCAAACTAGCATAGGTACTGATGGGATGGATTAAGGAATTTGGTGAACTTGGTAGTTTTCTATAATTGATGGATCAAATTGAAGAGAGTAGTAAGATGCAAAATTTTTGATTCATTCTAAAACAGTTATTTGAACAGTGAGGTTACTAAATGCTCTAATTCATTAATCTCTCAAAAAGTTACAAGCTAGAAGTTTGGTTTTCTAAACTTATCTAAAAATTCATCTCGGATATTAAATGAGGAATTCGAAATTCAAGTATTACCCTTGTATATATAGTGCAATGTTTCTACCATCCGAGTGAAGCTCACATGGACTCTAAAATCAATCATTTACTTGGTCATTTTTGAAACAAATATTTAATTTAATAGTATAGTTCTGTATTAGTTGATCTCTAAAGTAATACATATTTTGTACTAGTGTAGGACTTCAATATATCTCAACTTTCAACTCAAAAATTGGATACAAACAAAAGTATTTTCGAGTAGACGGAGCTCATTCTTTAATCAAAAGGTTCAAAGTACGTTTTAAGATTTGTGAATTGATCAAATATTTCTTTCGAAGACAATTGAAGGTCCATTCTAAGATTTATGAATTGATCAAATATTTCTTTTGAAAACAATTGACAGTGTGGTTCATTCTAAAATTTGTGAATTGATCAAATATTTCTTTTGAAAACAATTGACAATGAAGTTCAATCGTAAGAAAGTGTCGTTTACATTTTGTGGAGGGAGTGGGAGATGATGGCAGATAGAATTGAGGACATAGTGGGAGAGGTGACGGTAGATAGAAAATGTCTCATTTACATTTTGAGGATGGAGTGGGAGAGATGAAAATAGATTGAGACTATAGAGAGGACAAAATTGGAACTCAACAAGGTCTACCATTCATTCCTCTCCAAAAAAAGGTCTACCATTCATTGTACCCAGTTATCACATGTCCATATTTTCGAGGGAATTATATCAGAAATTCACCCATGATCTATCCGACTGCAAAACTAGAAAAGAAAACTAGCATTTCTCAAAACTGATACTTCCTTATAATTATGGAAAGAATATAGTAATACAACTAATGAATCTGATACACAAAACCCAATAAATAAAGGTGTTTTTAATTTACTGTCAAGAAAAAACAAAGGAAGATTGTCCAAGCTTGATTGCTATCGCAAAATGACATAGTGACAACAATGACAGTGCTATCAAACCCTTCCTCAGCCTTCATGGAAGACCGGTATAGAATCTGTTGCAGCCAGCAAAAATCTTAATCTAATACTCAATCTGCCCTAAAATCCAAGTAGAAGCTAATCAAAATTTTATTTCAGCCACAGACCAATAATTAACAACAAAACCTTCCATGTCTTTCTTCCTTCAAATCAAGCAGTTATTGCTTGTGCACTCCTTACGACGTTGTTGATGACCCACTAATAGTCTGCTTAGCCACATATATTTGCTTGACTTTCGACGATGAAAAGTTCTTATCTCCACCCGTAGATTGGTTTCTTCCATGGTATCTACGATGGGACCATTCACCACCAGAATTATTTCTCTGAGTAACACCACCACCTCCTCTGTGATAGTTACCATGTCCTGAGGAATGATCATAATGCTGCTGGTGGGTAGAAACATTATTTTGTTGTGCGGATTGAGTCCTATAACCAGAACTTGAGTTCTGGTTATTACTTTTGCTGCTATTTCCATTCTGAACATCAGCTTTGGCAGCAGCATCTGTAATGGTTTTCTCGGATGGAGTCTTACTGGAAACACCCTTGGATGAAGTCTTAGAAGCAGTGGAGTTTGAAGTGTCCACTAATCCAAGTTCATCAGGTAATTGGTTGACATTTACATCAGCTGCTCTAGGAAAATTCCTATCACTATCAGAAGATGTTGAAGTTCGAGAACCGGTAAATCTGTTGGCATTTAGTGGCTGGTCAACCGAAGGACCATGGCTCATCTGAGAAGTTTGAATACTTTCTTGTTGATGCAATGGCATTGATGGAGGAATGGATGAATGTGGTGCATTTGGAACATGTGGCCATCTAGTTTGCACTGACATCTCAGTAGAGTGCTGGCACAAATTTCACAGATTTGTTAGTTACTACGACTACTATACACACACACACAAAAAAAAAAAAAAAACTTGAGCAGATAGATTAAAATAATGCAGAAGAAACAAATGGCTTTTACTATCTTTGAAAATAAAATAAAATAAAAACTAAAAATAACTTGTTACAAAACCCAAGCAAGAACAATTATGTCATCCCCAGCACTGTGATACTGTACAACAATCATAGAAGCTTTTGTATGACAATAGCAAAAATCAGCCCCAAGACAGATAAGTCTTTACCTGAAAAGGAGAAACATCAAACATAGCCACTGGAGATGCCATTGGCAGAAGTGGCGAACCAGGAGCAAGATGTTGAATTTGAGAAGGCACGTTAGCAGGATTCCGCTGTGAAGATGCCATATTCATATTGTTCATCTCCCCTTCACTGGTCCCTGATGCAGAAGTTGTCGGAATGTGTTTCCAATCAGGCTGCTTTCCAGAGGGGATATACACAAACTGTCCACCAAATTGCCCTACAGGTGCAAAATGGTTATAAACAACCATATGCGGAGGTCCTTGGACTCCAGGAATGCCTCCAGGAGGTGCAATAAAAGGTCCAGTAAATCCTGTTGGAGGACCATAAAAGGATTCCACACCAGAATGACCCTGTTGCCAGTTCCCAATTGGCCTAGATGCTGGTGCAGTACTTTTTTGAGGCTGTGACTGTGTTGTAGATGCAGATTCATCATGTGGTCCAAAAGCAAACACAGGACCACCCATCATAGGATTCATTTCGTAGAAAGGAAAATGTGAAGGTGGGCCAGAAGGAAAATGAGGAGCGACAGCAGGAAAATGCGAGATCATCTGGCATGAAGAATTTTGTGTATTCGGTAAGGCAGGCCACAAGGAAATTGGCGGAGTCTCAACAGATAAGTCAGCAGGAAGAGATACACTAAGAGGCTCCTCAGATCTAGATTGGCTTGCTGATTGCTGCTCACTACCTACTCCTGTCAAGGTAACTAATATTATTAGCAAATGCCAAATAAGAAACAAAAACTATACAGTCGTCTTATAGTGAGGGAAATAAATCACCTGCTACTACCCTAACAATATCTGCAGCTACATAATTTTTAGCATCTGAAACCGAGACAGAACATGTGCCCAATCTATTTCCAACAGTCTCATCACTACCGATGGCAGCAACAGCAACAGCAGAAGCAGCTGCTTCTGCTTCAGCCTCCGCATCACAATCTTCTAAATGGCCATGAGATTCATTACCATGTTTCCCTTTCTCAAAGAAAAGACTGCAATTAGTGTCAGATCCAGCAAGGTTGTGAGATATTTGCATGTCTGATCTAGATGATCGAGAGGGGCCAATACCATGAGACACAACACGGCTGCTAGGAGGAAGAACAGTTGGAGATGTCACTGCCCCTGAAAACAAAAAATTATCCCCAATAAGTAGGAAAACAGGAAACTTAACATCCAGAAATATCACTTTAAATTGCAAGTAGCCTTTCAAAGTTAGTATGACCAAGTAATTGACTAAACAAATCCCAATTTATTTACTAACCAAATTGAATTCTCTCTCCAGCAAGCAAGGAATTTATTGGACTGGCAGCAGATGAGAATGTTTTCTCTTTTGTTAAAGTGGATGGTGCTGGCAAGCTGGATTCAGTAACAACACCTGTCATATTGCCACTAGAAGAAGCTTGTGAATCAAACTGCTGAGGCTTCATAGCCTCATCGAGTTGTGTCTGTGTCAGCGCCATGACCTGTTATGCAATTTTCAAATTATCAACTCAAGTATCTAAACAAACAATAAAATATTTATAGGTATGATTTGATAATTGAAGCTTGTTATCTCTAGATGATAATGGATTTCATACGATTTTTTTATGCACCGTCTAAACATGCATTGTATAATACTAGATAGGATAAGAATTTCTACAAAAACATGTTTTACTTGCAATACACTATCTATCTGATTTGTTCATGTTATAATAATATTTTAGATATAAAAATCCCAAAGGATGAAGAAAAAAAAACCCAGTACCACTATGTAGATTCAATATTTGCTGATCGACACTCTGATGAAAACCTATATATTGATTTCTAGTAACAGGTTTAAGTGGGATCCTAAATTCTTACATGGTCTATTATTATATCATTTGTATGCATCTAATTTTAGACTATTTCAATCTGTAAATTTTATAATATAAAAAGTTATATATTAACCTTAGGAAGTTACAGTTCATAAAAATTTAAAATGAAAAATTATTAAAACACATTCATTTTTATAAATTAGCCCACTACATCATCTCTCTACAACGAACTCAACATGTCATTCAAGTTTATATAGGCTTATAAATTAAAACCCAATCAATCCCAATTATTATATATGAGGGGTTTCATGTAAGCATTGAAATATAAAGCAAAGCACAAAAGAAATTAGAAACTATGGCATTTCCATTGTCATTGTTATCTTACTTAAAAAGGGAGAGGGGTGAGTTCAAACCTGTTGGCTAATTTGCACATTGCCCCAGGAGCCCAAAGATGTCTGAACATTTTCATGGACCTTCTTGTTCTTGCTTTCACGACCAGAAACTGATGGGAGACTTGTATGAAGTGACCTGTAAAATAAAAAATAAGATTGATGTTTCTTGTACAATAACAGATTAACAGCCATGTGAAAAATTACAAGACTGCAACTACCTGTTCGTCTGTGATCTTAAATCAGGCTGGGCATCAGTTTTCAAAGGAGGTGTGCCTATAGGAGGTAATGCCTGGGACAGTAAGTTTGAATTATATCCAGATGAGGAATCACTCTTTGTCATCCCGTGCCCATCAGCAGCGGCAAAATCAGCACCACTACTGTTCGACACTTCTCCAGTAGAAATGGATCTTTTGCTAGAATTGGCCATGGGCATGGGCATGGGCATGGTCACAGTACTTTGTGAAGCAGAACGGGTTTTCCGTGGCACCTAGTAAGAAACAAAAACACAAGTATAAATATGCACTATAAAATAAGGTTATGCAAATAGATAGAAACTGAGAAGGTTGTATACCTTTGCAACACGAGATTTAGCCTTGATTTCTTTCTCTCTCTGTTCTCGCCGATCATTTATCATTTGCCTCTTAGACCTGACTTCTATGAAGTCGTCTTCATCACTGGGAGCTTCAATTCCAGGTTGCTCAAAAACACGTATAATTCCGCTTTGCAATGGAGCATCAACATCTTCCTCAGAACACAAGTTTCTTTTGAGATTACTCTGCCCAGAATGTGAAATGCTCTGAACCTTTGTTGATTCTTTTCCTTCAACCCTCTCAGCTCTGCTTCCAGAATCCATGCCATGTGAATTTTCTCCAACTGATTCTACTGGTTGTTTTCCCGTTTTATTGGTGTAAGGCCTTCTAGATCCAGTCCTTCCAGACATGCCTATTCCCCTTCCAGTGACATTTGACTTATTATCTGACCCAAACTGATCGGCTGACAAAGAACTAGAAGGCTCCCTCTTCTCAGCACTTTCCCGAACTCGAAACTCGGTGCGCTGGGTATTTCTATTAGGCCTCCTCGTAAAACCCCTGGAGTCTGCTCGATTAACCCTTGGAGCTGGACCTAGAACTGCACCTGATGATTTTGAGCTTGAAGTTTTTACTGTGTAGACATATCTCTGTCCCCTACCACCAGATACCGGAAACCGTGATTTTGACTCCATTAAATCTTTCTCGTCTGAAACTGAATGAAGATATGCATCTTTAATATGAGGCTGAACTTCTGAGTGTTTAGCATGGGATGAAGTGCTGCTGCTCTTTCCAACTACATTTTGGCTCCCCCGCTTGTCCAATTGGAAACTAGAAGCGATCCTTGTGTTATTATTAACATCACGGGGAAGAGCATTAATTTGTCCCTGCTTTATTCCAGCGGCATTCTCACTTGGAAGTGAACTGTGAGATAAGCTTCTTGAATTACCTGGTTGGCCAAGAACAGACTGATGCCTGATATCTTTCTTAACAAATGAATCAGAAGATTCTGGACCACTTTGAACTGGCATTTGATTTCCAGAGTTATGATTAAAAGGGAAACTGGATGGGATATTAGGCTGAACATATGACATTGATTGTGGACCTAGAGGCATCATCCCCTGTGATACTGGAGATGAATACCTAAGCTGGCCAAATTGAAATAAAGGAGGCTGTGCCGAGTGCATGTGATGAGTGAGAGGTGCACCAACCTGTGGATGCAGATGTAATGGCATCTGTATAGAACCTATTTGTATGGCTGGTACTGGAGAGGGTATCAACGATGGACCAGAAAAAAGACCAAATTGAAGCTTAATGGGTAACTCGGCTTGACCTGGAGCAGCAGAAGTAACAATTTGACCCGAAGACGTGTAGTGTGGGCCAATAATAACTGAAGATGGTGTGCTATGATTAGCAGAGAAGCCATTAGAAGCTTCAGCATTACCTAGACTCTCAGATGCTAAATTTGGAGTTGGCTTTTCTGATTCCTGGAATACACTAGAAGAACTATTGAGATTCACCTGAGAGGCATCATCAACAGGTTGAAGGGCTTCGGCATCATTGCATGTATTGTCAAAGGATACTTCTAGAGAGGCATTAGAAGCCTGTTGTCCCCTTTCAAACTCCTCATTAGGCATTCCAACCTGAACACCCTCATCAAATCCTAATACTAGGTTATCCATCAAGTGTGGCAATCCTTTTTCCTGCAAATGCATATTTTCAAAATCCTGGTGGAGGCCAGCATTATCATCCACTTCATGCACTTCCTCTTCTTCTCGATAATCTTCATCTTCATCGTATTCTTCTTGTTCTTGGAACTGCTCATTATTCTCAGCAGCCCATTCGTCATCATCGTCATCGCCACTAGAGACAGCACATGAATTGACTACATTCTCTTTACCAGCTGTGGCAGGTGTTGCATTGGATTCATTTTCAGGAGCTGGGACGGGGCCATTTTTGTTTTCCTCGGAGGTCAATATTGCAGAAGAATCTCCAGAGTCATCTATATCATCGTGAGAGAGATGTGTTGGTGAACTAGGGGGGCTTGAAACAGAGAGTGAAGACTGAGAATCACACCTTGGTGTGGCCTCAACTTTATGGTCTTCATTCTCAGCAACCTCTAGGAGGGGATCAGCTTCAGCTTGACCATGACTTCCATTATCATAACTAGTTGGCAGGGTAGAGTCACCCCTTGCTGCCTGATTATATGGTATCTCATTTTCTAAGAATGCTGAAGGAGCAGGGTGTTCATTTCCGTTCCTGTAAGTTCTGTGAACTGAAGCAAGCGGAGGGGGGAGAACACGAGGCTGCCTGGCAGGATACCGGGATCTCCCCAAGGCATAAGGTCCATCTGATTCAGGGTTCTGATATGGACGATCAGGGAATGGAGGAAATGCATTGCCACGGGAACGGTTTTGTGCCCAACCATCAAATCTTTCAACAAAATTTTCATTAAAATCAGAATGCATCTCTGAATTTCTGCCAGCATGATCTCCATCTGCAGGTTGATTCCACCTGTGGGGTTTAACGTGAGCATATTCATCTAAATAAGTCCTTGAAGACAATAATCCAGCACCACCATTATATTCTTTCCTCATAAATGGCTTTCCACCAATGGATGAGTCTCTGCGAGGACTGTTGTGACTATTCTCATGGTCCTGTGGATAGAATGCCGGGCTACTCCAGTTCTCATAACCATCTCTTCTCCATGAATTAACTGGTTTACCTCTATCCACGAAGGTGGAAGACAAGTCTCTAGAAAAATGAGGCCTAGAGCCCATCTCCAATGGCCTATTCACACTTGAAGAATCAGAAGATGCTGAAGTTAATATCCTATCAACCATTCTTTCACTATCCTCCCAATCACCTACATCTGTAGCCCTTGATGCATCTCTTTCATTCACATTCCCGGGCATTTTCTCATCAACAACTGGAGCATTATTGTTACCTTTGGATGATTCAGCCTGCCTCCTAGCAATCTTTTGTTCCAATTCTATAAGCTTTTGTTTAGCAGCTTGTTTCCTCCTCTCCTCTTCTAAAAACAGTCTTTGTTTCTCTTCTTCTCTAGCTAGCCTCTGCTCTTCAGCCTTGCGCAAAGCTTCAATTCTATCTTGTTCTTCCCTCCATGCTGCCTCTCTTGCTTCTTCTTCCAACCTCCTTTGCATCTCTTCCTGTTCTCTGGCTAGTCTTATTCTTTCCTCCTCTTCTCGGCGAGCAAACTCCACTGCCCTTTCTTGCTCTTCAACGATTCTCTGCCGCTCCTGTTCTTGCATCCTCTGAACCCTTTCAAGCTCAGCCTCAAATGATTCTCTAACAGGGTCATGGAAATCAGTTTGCTTGAGTATATCCTTCTTTTTCTTCACCCCAACAAGGCTTGTTGAAAAAATATCCTTCCCATCAAAAGCAGAAGCTCCAAAATCTTCCCCATAAGTCTTTTCACTCTTCGGTAAATTGCGTTTATCTCTGCCAAAATTAAGCAAAGGATCGTTAACAGGGAGCCCTTTGCCACCCAATGAAAATGAAGACTTCAACATCGAGCTCTGGTTAGAATCAACTCTATTCCTGTTATATTGATCGCCACCAACATGACGATTATCCCGCAGTCCATTTCGTTCACCATATGATTGCGCCATATTATTCCAAGGTTGTTTCACACCTTGACCATACCCTACATCCCTCCTTCCAGAATCATCATGAACAACATCTCTGAAAGGGGACGAACTATACTTGTTAACCTTCCCTACGTCTCTATTATCGCTTGAAGGCCTTGCACCAACAACACCATTCCTATCATTCCCAGCATCTTTCGGAAAAGACGAATTCCTCCACGAAGAGGAATTAGAAGAATTCAATTCCCTTCCTGGCATTCTATCATAAGAGTCCACCTTAGGAACTTCACTGGAGGAAACCTTACCAGCTTCATTGCCCCGCATCTGTCCTCTCATATCATAACCAGTACCATACTTCTGTGGCACAATGCCAACACGAGGCATATCAAAATCCCAAAAAGCATCATTTTTTGATGAAAATCCATGATCCCTCCCCTCTCTACTATGCTCCGTGAAACCATGACCAGTATCACGCTCATCATCCGCCCAATCAAATCTCGGATTCAACCTTACCAAAGGCGGGAAAAACTCATCTTGATTCATCCCACCTCTACTTTGATTCGCCCCACGAGAGCCATTAAAACCTCGATTCTCACGGCCATTCTCAACCGGAAAATTCCCAGCATTGAACCGAGAGTTCACATTAACAACTGAAATAGCATTAGCATTAGCACTACCATCAGCATCACCACCCTTGTCTTCCTTCTTCAGCTCAACAGATACATTCTCCTTCTTCGGATTCGAATTCTCTTGGATCTTCGTATTCTGGCTACAACTCGATGCAGGGGGCACCAAAGTAGCACGCAATGACGGAAAATCCTCTCCTCTCAAAACCGCAGACGACGTAACAACCGTTGGTGCAACCTTACTAACAACCCTCGGCAAATCCTCCGTAAAAACCATCTCTTTCTCTTGCAAAACCACCGCAGCAGGCTTCGTCCACCCCATCCCAGACGAAGAAGGTCTCGAACCGGTCCCCGAACCACCAGCACCAGCCGGCCCACCACCCGATCCAAGCGAATCAAATCGTTCATGCTCTTTCCGAAGCGAAGGAAGATTCAAGGGGGGTGGAACAGCAAGCTTCGTTCCAATTTTCTGCGAACTTCGAGGTTTAGAAAGAACCGCCATACCACCACCACCGCCTCCGGCGGCGGACCTCGCCGCCGGAGCAGGGGATCCCTTTTGTCCATAAGACTTGTTGAGATTCACTGACACGTATTTGGTGCCGGAATTTGCCATCGCAGTCGCACCGCAAGTGTGAATCGCCAAAGCATGAAAACCCTAATCCTTTGAATTGATCTGAATCGTTGAAGATCGAATTGAATTCGTTAAGGATGGTTGAAATGAATGGTTTTTTTGGGTTTGATCGAATCGATCGATGGGATCGATCGATCTTGAATTGTTGAATTAGGGTTAGTGTGATGTGTGAATTAGGGTTTGAAATGAAAAGGGGGGGTATGATAAGAAGGTGAACTCCGGGGGCGTAAGATAGAGGGCGGTGGTGTTAGGTGCGCGGAGAGAAGAGAGAAAAGGTGAAGTTATACGATGGAATGAAGGAGCTGAGTGAGTAGACCAAACCAAACTATGGATTTGTTTTTCTTTGTCTTTATGTTTCAACCCCTATGATTTTAGATATTTATGTTTTTACCACACTCTCCAATAGTTAAAAAAATATTAAAAAAAGAATAACTTAATATATGTCGAACCGACTAATATGAATGGTTTAATCTCATTGTTCACTTGCGAGACTCATTTAATAAAAGTCAATAGTTAACAATGAAAGTTAATTTTCCCTTAAAAAAACAACAAAAGTTAATTCACGTTCTTAAATATGACTCAACTCTATACCAACTTTTGTGATTTTATTTGTTGATTTAATTTTTTTAAGAATGTTTGTTAGTTTAAGACAAAAATAAATTATTTTTTTACTATTGAATACAATATATTTTTATTTTACAAAATATTATAAATATGTGAAATTAAACTCGGAGTCCCTTAACTTTGATCATTTATCTTTTTTTCAAATCATTTTGATATGTTTTCATTTGGATTTACAAGTTTCAATCTAATTTTCATATGCAAACATGGACCAAGAATCATAGATTTAAAGGCTAAGAGCTTGCATGGATATAAGACCATATATTTTTTGTGGTTACTTATAAGACCATAGATTTAAAGTTTGAACATTTATATGCAAATTGATCAAAAAGATCACAATAACATAAAATAAAAGAGTTTTTTTTAATAAAAAAAAGAGTTAATATATGTTTACCGTCCTGTAATATGAGCGACTTTTAGTTTACCCCTGTAAAAAAAAACTTTGGATTCCAACTTTATAATATGAAGAGTCTTTGGTTTTGGACCCTCAAAGCATATGACTGTGCAAAATTGTTGATGTAGCATGCTCAGTGTGTAATTAATTTTTAAAAAAATATTTTTTAGTACATGTGGCATATTTAGGTCAATTTTTTGGCTTAAATGGACTTTTGATCCCCCTATTTTAATTTAATCGAAATGTTAATCTTCTATTTCAAGACCACTATTGTAGTCTCCTATTTTATCTTTTTTGAGTTTTTTTTATCCCCGTCAATTTTAGTGATTTGTCATTGTCATTAATGACATGACATTGTGTTGGCTAATTAAATTTTCATGTCATTAACATAAACATAAATAATTAATTACATACAAAATGTAAAAATTAAATGACTAATAATTAAAAAATCAAAAATTGACTAATAATCCAAGATTAAGTTTCTACATTTGGTTTCTAATCTTGTGTCTTAAGGGCACAAGTTAACATTTCCCTTTCTTTAATCTCCTTCTACTTTTCCTTTCTCATGTTGAGGATCACACATAACTTATCCTTTACCCTATTAGAGCGATCAGAACTCTCACATTGTAACATTGTTTTTCTCATACACCCACCTGAGTGATCCTCCAAATCCCAATCAGATTGTGCCTTTGGCTCATAACCACTCAAACAATTCCAATATTTATGAGTTCTCAGTGCAACTTCCAAACGAACCGCATAAACCATAAACCTCACATTGTTGTCTTGGCTGCGCCCAAAGCAAGTTGCACTCATTGATACCTTCCAACCATGTAAACTACTTAGTCTTCCCTATAATATCCATCACCAACTGCAATATAATGGAAGGGTTATGCAACGAATAAGTGAAGTTGCTTTCATTCTCGTTCGACATAAATAAAAATGAGAAAGCAAAAGTTGACAGAGATTAGAGAATTTAAGGATTTTAGAAATTAGGGTTCATGTTATCAAACCTCATTCATCTTCTTATTATAATTTAATTCAGTTTTTGTTTTTTAATTATTAATCAATTAGTTTTTACATTTTGTATGTAATTATTTATTTATGTTAATGACATGGAAACTTAATTAGCTAACACACTGCCACGACACCACCACATCATAATGACAATGACAAATCGCTAAAATCAGTGGATGATAAAAAAAACCAAAAATGTAAAACAGAGGGACTAAAATAGTAGTTTTGAAAATAAAGGGATTAAAATTCTAGTTAAGTTAAAATAGGGGGATCAAAAGTGTATTTAAGCCTTTTTTTAATAGTTAAATATAATCAAATCCATTTTTTCTAACACTCTTCCTCATCTTCATCTAACATCATTTAGAATCTCCCTTATCTGCATGTTTCTCTCCTCTCAGATGCGTCAACATGCCTTCGTCTTATGCGATTTCCCTCCTCAGCATGGCAACACGAGATCATTGGACATTGTCATCTCTGATTGATGTTCACTAGTGCCTTTGTTCCTTTGACACGAATTGCTTCATTTTTCTAGGTATGAAAAGTAACAATATGATATGGGTTTTTCTCATTTATGGGTTTTCAAAGACAAGAAGGGTTACAAACAGGTAAGTGAAAGGGTGAGTAGGGGTTTTCAAAACAAGGATTGTTCTCTTCTTTTTCACTCCCATTTTCACTTTGTAAATAAAAAATTAACAACAGTCAAAAACATGATAACATCCATGAAAGATACGACCCACAGCAAAAATATTAAAACTTTGATTTGATAATCAAATTTTGGTTCCCAAAATAAAATTCTGAAACCAAAATTGAAACACAAAAATATGATATAAAAAAAATAGATCTTTGATCGAAAGATGACGGAAATTGTCTTTGATCTTTGTGTGTGAAGAAGACACATTGACAAAGGAGGAAGTATGTGGGTGAAGAAGGTGCTAAAGCTAAAGAAGAGAGATGAAAAGAGAGAAAGGACAGAGAGAGAACATGGGAGAGATAGTGATGAATGATTTAGAGATGTAAAAAAAAGATAAGAAGATTAGGGGAACATTAAAATAATTGACTTATTTACTATTTTTGTCCCTTAAGTTTTTTTAGTATAACTTTGGTGTCATAAGTAATAAAAAGTCTGTTTCAGTCCTTTAATTGTATCTCTATTACACTTTATGATCCCTTTCGTTAGGTTTGCGAAAAAACGCTTTACTTATGGACACATGTCATTTTGGCATTGACTGAAAACTTAATTCATTTCCTTCATCTGAATCATTCATCTCCTTCATCTATTTCTGGGAAATAGGAAGAACAACAACACTACCAACATCAAAAATTCAACAGCAAGAAACAATAACAACAACCCGAAAACAAACAATAAGAGCAACAACCCAGAAAAATACAATAAACCAATAAAAATTCAATTTCACAACCAAAAAAATCAATAATTGAAAGAGTGGTTATCGAATAAAACGAGCCCTTCGAACCCTCCAAAGCTTTAGTTTCTTCATCACCTCTCTCTCTCTTTCTCTCTCTAACCCATTTTGGTTTCTTCAACAAACACGAGTAACAATAATCGAAAACACAAAAAGAGCTTTTCAAAGTTAGATATAGGGTTTCAATCGATTCTAAAACTAGTTTATTGATTGGAGAAGTTGAACATGAATTCGAATTCCCATGGAAATCTCGATGAGCAGATTTCTCAGCTCATGCAGTGCAAACCCTTGTCTGAACAAATACAACATTATTCCTTCTTTCAACACATTATGTTTCATCACTCTCCAGAACAACAAATCCTTTTACTAAACCCATCATTTTATCAATCAAAACCCTCTTTCTCCCTTATAACTCCCAAAATCCGATCACCCTTCAATCGCATGGCAATGTTGACGGAGATAATGATGACGGTGGAGACAATTGCAACGGAGGGAGGAAACGACAATGATGGATGATAAGGTGAGGGAAGTGATGAAGAGTTTGAACCTTTGTTGAATTTTGAAGTTTTTGTGAAACAAGTTGAGGCTCGTGGTGATGGAAGAAGCTAATTTTCTTCTTCGTTACTTGAATTACTATGGGTTTAACGATTTTATTTTTTTGGGTTTGACGGTTCTAGTTGTTGTTGATGTGTTCTGCAGCTGCAGCTCCTTTTTGCTCACTAATCACTTTTTATGGGTTATGATTTGTTTTTTTGGGTATTTTTTTCGAATATGATTAAGATGATGAAAGTGAGGAGAGAAGAATATGAAGAAAGGAAAAAAAATCAGGTGGTGGTAGTGTATTATTACTTACAATAAACCTTCAAAATCCAATGATTTATGTTTGAAGGGAAATGTTAACAAGTGCCTCCGGGGGCACTTGTTAATGAATTATAAAAGAAAATATTGTCTTAATAAATACATTAAACGATTAAGATTAAAAAATTAATGAGGTTTACGGTTGACCATATATAATGTTAGTCCATCTAAGACATTTGGGGTTAACCCCTTGACGGAAGGGACCAAAAAATATAACGGAGACGAAATTAAAGGACTCAAATGGACTTTTTATTTATTATGGGACCAAAGTGATACAAAAAAAATAATTAAGGGACGAAAAAAGCAATTTAGCCTTAAGTTTTTTTTTGTGAAGAATCAGGTTTAAGGAGAGAAGGGAGATGGGTTTGAGTTTTATGAAAAACTTTTCTAAAAAAGTTTGTTGCGAGGAGAAAGAGATGATGAAATTCTATGCGGTTGTTCTTTTCATTGTTTATTTTTCTTTCTGTTTTTTAATAAATAATGAAATATACACTCATTTATACGCATGGAAAGAAAAACTTTAAAAACATAATTATTTACACAGTCAGTGTGCCACATCAAGGTTTTTATCCAATCAGATAACATCAAAGTTTGTTTTCAAAAAATATTCATATTACAGGGTTGGAATCCAAAGTTCTTTTATGGGTTAATAGGTCTTTACCCCCCTGTAATATAAGCCATTTCCGGTTTTCCCCCTGTAAAATTATTTTTTTGATTTACCCCTTTGTAAAATATTTTTGTTTTGATTTGCCCCCTAATAGGCCAAACAAAAACGAAATTTTTTTGAAAAAAAAATAAAATTGGTTTTTGTTTGGCCTATTAGGGGGGTAAATCAAAACAAAAATATTTTACATGGGGTAAATCAAAAAAATAATTTTACTGAGAGGAAAACCGGAAATGACCTATATTACAGGGGGTAAAGACCTATTAACCCTTCTTTTTTTACTAGGGATAAACCAAAAGTCGATCGTATTACAGAGGGGTAAACATATTTTATCCCTAAAAAAAAATAAAGGACAATTGTTACCTCAAATTAAATTACGGTATCACGGGAGTAATTTTGCCTTACAAATAAAATTGAATATCGTTACTATTTTATAAGGACTGATTATTGTTACTTTATAACATTAATTTACAGTATGGTATATATTATATGTTATACATGTCGATGTTATTTAGCTTGTAAACTGATATTTGGTTTGATATACATGTATAACTATGTTTCGATGAAATAATTATTTAGCTTCTTGCCCTTTATCAATTTTTCTCTCCCGTTAAAATAACTAACTATGATATACTATACAAATCAAACACTGGAAAATTTGTCACTAATCAGCTTGTTAAAATTAGTTTTTTTTCTTAAAAGATTGGCAAAAGGTTCTTGGGGATCAAGGACGAATTTAGACTTTTGATACATGTGGGATTAAATTTTCAAAAAACAAAAATAATGCAAACTATATTAAAAATTAGAAAAATAACATTGTTTGATACAATACATTACAATCAAAAAACACGTTCAACACTTGTAGTTGCTACCGGCGAGAATAAAGTCAACTTCAAAAGTTAATAAACCATAGGAAATGTGTTGCATTTATTTGTTTCCAAAAGTTTTGCACAAAGATCTGGAAGTCGTTTCAACTTAGCAAATTCTGGATCAAATCGAACATTTGTAACATAATTCTTAAGTTGACGGCGTAACGTCACTCCCGGCACATCTATTAAATCATTTGGATAAAACTTAATCATCCTCAATAATCTGTTCACATTAAAAACTGCAAATAACTTTGCGGGATTCAAACATAGAACACATTGTAAAAGAGATAGTTTACTTATTTACCGACTTGTTCTTTTGTTTTATATCTATTATTAAAAGTAAAAAATAAAGAAAAATATATGTGGGGCTTTAAGCACGCATAGCCTATGTGTGTATCCGCCCCTGTTGGGGATTCAAAGAGAAAGGAAAAATAAGTTTTGAAGGGATGAATTTCTTGAAAGAAGAAAAAATATTTTTAGAAGAATTTTAGGTTTGCGTGATTATTGTACGAGCACGAAATTTGTTAGATTTGTTCTCTTGTTATTTTGTGCTCATTTTATTTCCTTGAACTCATTCAAGTGCAATCGTTAGCTTTGCCAACCAAGCCATTATGATATAAGGTGTATTTGATTTGCAAAACAGTAAATACTACACAAAGCAGTAGAAGAAAAAAAATTCTACTACATTGTGTTTGACGATTGATGTACAATAAAAATATTTGTCACTAATCAATTAGTTAAAACTGATGCTTTTTTAAAAGATTGTCAGAAGGGTCTTGAAGATCCAAAGACAAAAAAAAAAAAGCTTTTACGGGGGTGAATTTCTTGAAACGTGATAAATATTTTTTTAGAGGAATTTTAGATATGGGTGATTGTTGTACAAACACAAAATTTATTAGAGTTGTTTTCTTTGTTATTTTGTGCTCATTTTACTTTCTTGAACTCATTCAAATTGAAATGTACTTAACAAAACAATAAGTACAGAACAAAGTAATACCGAAAAAAACTACTCCATTGTGTTTGACGGTTGATGCACAAGACAGATAATTATGTATCCCAACTTATAAAAGAAAGGGGGAGAGAGTAATGAAAGATATAGGGAGACATGATAAAGGTAAGTAGGAGAGATAGGGGAGAGAGAGGAGGGATAGACACGTGTGATAGTAAAGAATGATAAAGATATCAACGACAAGAAGGGGGGGGGGGGGGGGAGAGAGAGAGAGAGAGAGATGGATGGAGAAGAGAGAGATGGATGGAGAAGAGAGAGAAATAGAGAAAAGGGGGGTTAGAGAGAGGATAAAGGAGAAATAGATAAGTATTAGGGAGCAAAGATAGAATGGGAGAGAGAGACATGAAAGTGAAGAGATAGGAGAGAGAGGGCTAAGATAGGGAGAGTAGATAGGAAAAATATATGATAGAATAGAATGACAAAGAGGGATTTTCTACTTCAGATTAATCAAGGATTCAATGATGAATTTATGTTACAATGTTCCTTTAATTGTTAGTTAATTTGGCTCTTTTCATATTCACTGATTTGAATTAATCCTGATTGAAATTAGGATTTGATTGTTTATGTATAATTGTCATTATTTGCACTTGTATGAAATTGGTCATGCAAAAAAAATAAAAATCAAACTAGATGTATTTTTTATTTGATAGAGTAATTGTATTTTGAAATATGTTTGGATCTTATAAATGTTTACATAAAATAGCAAAACAATCAAGCCTTTTTCTAGTTACATCCATAAAATATTTTGTTACACCCAAAACTTCATAAATATTTTATTATAATACCAAAATAGCCATTAGTTTCTTATTAACTTTACACACCCCCTAATTTTTTTTCATCCTTCTAATTTTTTGATGTAGGTGCAAGTGATTTCAATTCACATAAGCTCACGTTAATTTAGTTTTTTTTTGACAAAAAAAAAGATATTCATTCATTCAAATCGAGAGATTACATCATTCAACATCGCTAAAAACGTAAATGATGAATCTGCGAACAAACTCACAACATCCAAGTTAATAGCATATAACGGCTACAAAGATATATGATAAAATTAAAGTGACAGGAATATCCATGGCCTCCGGATCTGCAACGTTGACACCCAAATCTTTGATTGAATAATCAATCTTGCAATATGAATCAAATGAACACCGCAAGAAGACGGGAAATCAAACAACAACGCACAACAAACCACCACACTTAGATGATGAAATCACAAAGAAAGCACACACACAGATATATATATATATATATATATATGTGTGTGTGTGTGTGTGTGTGTGTGTGAAAATCACTTATTTAGATTGAAATAGAGAGAAAAAGATGAAGAGGGGTGATTTCAGGTCAAGAATTGACCTAAAACCACCCCTCAATGAAGAATCTGGAAGAGAAAACCTAAAGAGAGAGAACTAGGGTCGGCTTGTTGGAGAGGGAACTTAATGATCCACGCACGTTAATTTGGTTTATTGTGTATGTTATTTTGGAAATTGAATAGAAATTATGCTTCAATTTACAATCAATATTTCAATTCAATTAACATATACCTTCTATGGGATTTAACAATTCAATTCACACAAGCCATTACATAAACATCACTTCAAATGTGAAAATCGTTTTACAAGATCTAAACTCAGATATTGGACAATTTTACAGGATGTTCCTTTGTTCTTTTTTTAAAAAAACGTTTTCCTATCAATTTTGGGCATAACAAAATGGGTTATAGATCTGGAAAATAATGGAAGAGAAAAAAAAAAGAGAGAAATAAACAGTCAGAAGAAAATAAAGGGGAGGAAGAAATCATAGAGGATATTAGGTGAAAATTTAAAAAAGAGTTTAAGGGTATTTTAGTAAAATTGGGGTGTAACCGAAAGTTCATGGGTTGTAATAAGAATTAAAAAACAATCGGTGGCTACCGAAGTGTATTAATGAGAAAAGTTTACCTTATCTTATATTACTTTATTTTATAAAATATGTTTTTGATCTTTTGTAATACACATAATTAATTTTGAAAGATCCATGTCTAGATCCAAATCTTTAGTATCATGTCTACCTATGAGAAAAGTTCATGAACAAGAATATGTTTAGATTGACTTATTTGATAATTTACTGACATAATTACTTATGACGTGTCCATAAGTTTATTTCAGCTTATTTTCATAAGTTTTATATAGTAACTTATGAAAACAACTTTATAATTATATGACTATCTATTTGACTTTATATTATCTTTTTTATAGAAACTGTTTATCCTTAAGTACTTATTCAATTAACGCTCATGCTATAAGAGCCTAATTAGTGTGTTCATCCAAACACGATCAAAATACTAATTGTCCTTGATAGAACTATAAACCTGAGTGTATATACGCTTCAACAACTAATACAAAATTCAAAGGTTGTTCTAATTGTCATTGATATCATTCCACGTAAATATACATGTAGCTGCAGATATTTCAGTTGAAACACTTTCCCCTTCCTAATTTTAAGTTGAAAAATGAATATATTATGTTTAACCACATCACAAAAACCAATATATTTTTACACATAACAATGTTTCACCAATTAGCATCAACCTCTTTCTGAAACTTCTGTTCATGCTTTTCAGCTTTAGACTTTAAACTCTCGAGATAATTAGTAAAGCCGCTACAAGCTTCCTT
Organism: Medicago arabica; assembly: GCA_946800305.1. Lineage (NCBI taxonomy): Eukaryota > Viridiplantae > Streptophyta > Magnoliopsida > Fabales > Fabaceae > Medicago > Medicago arabica. The sequence goes on along the minus strand of OX326968.1, from coordinate 43,904,145 downwards.
CAATTCTTCAAGCTTCGTTTCCATGTTCTTTATTTCATCCTCTACCCGACTGTGTTTTTCAGTTCTATAGGCCATATATCTTCTAATCTCTGAGGCATCGCCGGTTTCATAAGCTATGCTAACAAGTTTGCGCAACCGAACTCTTAAAAACTCAACATTCATGCCCAAATGTTCAAAAGCTAGCAATGTTTTATCCCAATTAGAAAATTCAACACGCGGTGTAGATATCACACTGACTTTTATTGCATCAGCAATATTAACAATTTCAGATATAATTCCAGCAATCAACTTATAATGCAAGCCTTTGATGATGTTGTCATGAAGAAAAACTTGTTGACTGTAACATAGTTTGTAGTACTTGTTTCGAACTTCTATAGAGAGTTCTTCTTCGATTGACCTTCCATCAACTATGACTCTGAAATTTCCAAAACCTTTTAACTCTTTAAATTCAGGCATTTTAAATCCCTCGAATATTTCTGACAAAGCTTCGTCGCTATCAATTTCACATTGCTCTGCATATTGTTTAAGCTTAGTCTCCATGTTTGATACAATCATTTTCTTTTTCTTTTGGATGTCTTGTGGAACAGGTTTACCACTTTTTCTTTTTGGGCTATTACAGGCCACAACATCAGGCTCTATGTTGTTTGTTCCTGAAAACATGAAGGAGAAAAGTAAGTAATGTTAAAGTATTATTCTATATATAACAAGATTGTATAATCCTTGATGATTTCATGATAGCCAACAATACAACAAATTAAAAGTATGGAGATGCAAGTCTTACCTCCCACTTTTTGTTTGGTGCAACTCTCTTGATTCTCTAGTTCCGCTCTTATTATATAAACCTAAAAAAATGGTATGAGTAAAGAACCAAAATTAATACTAACAAAAGAACAATTAAAAAAAATGAATAAAAACAAAAACTATTACCTTAAATTTAGTGGGTTCAATTAATTGGAATACCACCACATCACCTTCTAGCAATTTATGCACAGCAGAAAACTGTCTCCAACCAGCACTCAATCCTGTCTTACATGCAATGAATTTTGTTTTGTATTCTTTACCATATTCATCTTCTAATGTGATAGTTGTATCTTTATTAGGTAAATGTCTTTTACAAAACGACACAGGCAACCCCTATACAAAAAGAAATCACAAGACATGGCAGTGTTATTTGGTATATCTAATCCTAATACAGTTGCTTCATTTTAATTGTCATTTTATCAGGAAAATATTACTCTTATATATTAGTTATGTTCAAATTTAGAGGTTATATCAACTACAATTTTGTTGTAATGTTTACCATCCAAAAACAACTGGCTACATGCGATCTGACCAAAGACTTCACAAAACTAGGAAATTCTGGTTCCAAATGTGATCGGAGTCCTTCGGCATGAATCACAGCAGATGATATCGCCTCGCCACGAGAATATGTTCCATCTGTTGCCCCTTTAGTTGAACTGTAATCAAACAGAATGTCTTAAATTTATCATAAATGATTACTTACTTTAAAAATAAGTTGGATTATTTAATCGATTATACTTGATGTTTTACCAACCTTGCAAACTTTTGTGATTGTGTCTCATCTAGTGTTGCCTGTAGAAAATGCATATGTTATATTCGTTATCCATTTTGACTTTGATTTAATTTATATAGAATTTAACATTCAATTAATGGGCTTGAGCTTGTAAATCACTACAAGGTGGTAATTTCAAAAAGAAAGAAAAGCATAATACAACCAAACAATTAGATGAATAAGTGTTTCATGGAATTATGTGGACCAAAATGTTTTCAATATTTACAATTAGAACCAATGTTTCAATACATGTAAAAAATGTAAAATGGATGGGGGTGGGCTACTAAAAATTGAACCGGTGTTGTCAACTAGCTGCTATAATAGTCTTATAGAGCTATAAAGTAGCGGTATCTGAACAAATTGATATTTCTCTGTAATACATTGTTTAGTACAAATTGTTGTCAAATAGTAATTTTAATTTTAATAGCATTGTAGCAGAGTAACCTTTTGGGATTTAAACAAGCCTCTGTTTTTCACAATCTAGATTGAAAACACTCAATTCAAGATGAAACATCTAGATTTCAAAAGAAAACCCTTCAAAATCTTACTTGTTTTGTTGGACTATTCAAGAGCTTGTATTTATTTTCCACCGACTTGTTCTGTTTATACTGCAAATAATACAACATAGCTATAACTCATCATTATTAACTCATAATCCAAAAAGAAGCCAAACCTATAGGAATATTAAGCCAAAAACATTATCAATAAAAATTCAACATATAAACCCATCAAACACATTTTTCTTTATTATGCAAAACACACAACAAAGAAAAATAAAATAACAAACTTTTACACATTTTGTGAAAAAAATGAGGATATGTAAATAGAGAAGATAGAAAACAACATTTAAAGGAGACTTTGGAGAGAAAGGTGCCATAGGAACACCCTCATACACCTCTCTCCCATAAAATGCAACAGTCACTCCATGATCATCATTTCGTGGAAATTCCATCACATCTTTTTTCACCATTCGATCCCTCTTCTTTTCATCAACCACCACCATTTTCGACATTAATTAACAATTGGATTGCATTCTCCGCAACCACAAACACAATTCCTCCTAAAAAATCATGATGAATCTATGATGCAAAAGACAATTGGATGAGTTGTGACCGGGGTGGTGTTGGTTTTGATAAAAAAAAAGAGATGGTTTACATGATTGATGGTGATGTGTCATATGTAGAGAAAAAACCAAAATTTGCGTTTAACGTTTGAGATTTTCCAGCTTTGGTGTTGTGTCTTTCTGTTACTAAATCATATTGACGATAACAAATAAAAGTTTGAAATTTAGAATGGAATGGATTACGTGGTACAAGTAGGTAAACATGAGAACAACAATATACGAAATATGTGGCAAGACCAATTCATTAAGAAAAATGTTACTTTAGTACAATAAAAATATTTTTGGAGTAAAAATATGAACATAAATGTTATTGGAACAATTTTTATTTTTTTTAAAAAAATTTAGAAGAATATTTTTGTAATATAAATATGGGGCTATGTCTTTAACAACTTTGATTACTTTGTTAATTGTTATTAATAATTTATGGGTTAATTAAGTAAATGGTCCCTATAAATATTCAGAATTTTGTTTTTAGTCCTTACAAAATAAAATCACATTTTTTAGTCCCTCTGACATTTTTCTTTTGTATTTTAGGGATCAATGCTGACGTAAATTTTTTACAGGGACTAAAAATAATGACGGAGAATTTTACAGGGACTAAAAAGTGTGATTTTATTTTGTAGAGACTAAAAACAAAATTCTGAATATTTATAGAGACCATTTACTTAATTAACCCAAAATTTCTTTAACATATATCCACCAAAAAAAATAAGCACCAAATTTTTTGAGGAAAACTCTAGTTCTCGCAAAAACAAAAAGGATTTTGTTGGCAGTATGAGGAAATGTGTCTCATAGCCCACGTGTTAGAGAACTATCGACCAACAAACTTATCAAGTGAAATTTCCAAGGAAATGTGTCCTCAAAACACTATATAAATGATTGTTGATGGAAAGCTGTCGGACACACAAAACAATGGCCATTTTAGAGGAATTGTGTCCTTAATACCTCATAAAAAATTTAAAAATTATGCAAAAGACTACTCCATCCGTCTCTAAATAATAGTCGTTTAAGGTTTATGCACGATTGTTAAGGAAATGATTAATTATGTTGATTTTAATGGTAAAATTTGTATCATTTACTAAAACACCCTTATTAATCGTAGCTAGTGGAGTAGTAGTTAAGTTGGATGAAATTCAATAAATAATGGTTTAATAATAGAAAAATAAATAAATAAACGCTGCATTGATATTCTAAAGTGACAATTATTTTGAGAAAAATAAAAAAGAGTAAAGAGACAATTATTGTGAGATAAAAGGAGTATAAAATAAGGCATTGTGTTTTTTTTTCTTAACCTGACTCAAATTATTCAACTCTTTACATCATTTCTCATTCAATTTTTTTACTCTATCATTCTTGGATGTGGATCCTCTCCATCCCTTTTGCTTCATCCATCTCTATTTTTCCAATTCAACGATTAATTGATACATGGATGAAAGAATAATAATAATAATAACGAAGAGAGAGAAAAAAGTTTGTGAATTGTTGAGATTAAGGCAGGATAAACAATATGAGAGAATAAGCATGCATGAGAGGATCCAAATCCCTCATTGTTACTAAGTTTTTTTTTTTTTAATCTCCAACTCTTCTCACTGTTTTTACTATCTGCTTAGATGTTGCCATTATTGACGTTTTTCATCAGATTATTATTACCAGGTAGTATTTAGAATTTATTTTAATTATACATATACATATACATATATATATATATATATATGCATGCATGTATATATATATATATATGTATGTATATATCTATATATTGTTAATTTAGTTGTTAATATAATATTGTTAATGGAAACATGAAATTAGCCAAGGCCAGCTGAGTTTCATCATCTTTGATTCCCTCTTCTTTAAACAATTGACATTGAGGGAGAAATTTTATCCTTCAAATCTGGATTCCCCAACTTCTCCGGTAAAGTGTCATGTATTGTTGTTTTGAGTTTTTGAGCTACACTAAGAAATACATAAAAAATAAAGATAAAGGCAGAAATATGAAGATATAAAAATGCAAAACTAACTTGTTTGATTAAGCGGATGTGTTAATTACAATGTATGAACAATATTTATAGCAAAAACTCTGCATATTAGCCTAACTACATGGCCTACAGTTATGAGCCTTTGCTCGGCTAATTTTGCGGAGTATGCGTGATAGCTCCCTTGCTCATGGAATCGTAGCGCCCCACATCCAAGTTCAATCTCTTCTTGACGGTGTGGTCCATTGACAAGGTCTTTAGTGCGCAACTCCATGTAGTTTGTGTCTCTTCCCTCATTCCTCAATATGGTTAGTGGTGTTACAAACAAGGAATGTAAGTTTCTCACATCATTTTCTAATTCCACTGTGTTTTGACTAAGTCCTGAAGCTTTAACAACCTACATACTGAATTAGTGCGCCTTGAAAAAGAATCAACTCCCTCGATCGGTTGCTTTAACATCGTCTAACCTTCAATCCACTATGAGACTTCCTCACCTAATATCTTTTATCACCTTAATTTTCTCAATTGATTAAGCGATTTGTATTCCTAACATTAGGTCGTCACTCCATGTAAATATCCATAACCGAGAATCTCTCTATCATCATGTTTCTTGATTACCCTATAGATTTCTATTGTTGATTTTAATCTTTCACTAGAAAATGTCCTCTCTATCTTCCAGTTGAAGTTCTCCAGAGAATGCTTTTCATGGCACTCTTCGCTTAGTGTGTGTCAACATTACCCTTCATCCATGTACAAGCGAGGCTACCACAAAGTTTTAGCACAGATGTGAAATCCACGCTTCCCTTTTCCTGTGAATAGTTTACCAAAAATAGTGCATCACTAGAATTCAAGCTTCAACCTCAACCGAATCAAGATTATATCACCTAGATTTTCAGAGGTGGGTCCTCTAAAGGTGAAATTTGGAAATGACGGGGTCTTTACGACCTAATTATGCTATCAAAGATGGACATATCCAAATGGATCTATTCACCATTTT